>CM056379.1:38615674-38793174 GCA_029718625.1 Synaphobranchus kaupii
ACATTCACACTTTCACAAACTGCCCAGTTAAATTTAAGGAGCTTTTCTTGGCAATCCCAAACCTGCTGTCTCACTCTAACTTCTTCCAAGGCTTTGGAGGCCAAGGGAAATGTCCCTGTCCTTGCTCCCGGAGTGTGAGGTTATTCTTCACATTCTTGGTCTCATCTATTTCTGGAAGCCTTTCATTATCTGGTCTGTAGATGCAGTTAATTAGGCAGCAATATGGAATAAGCCCAGCAAGTCACAGATGTTTCAGAAGACATTATGATTTTCTCCAGATTCATACGGCTGGAGACACTTTTCCTGAAATTACACAAATATTTTGATCTAAAACCCGGGTTGTTGTAGACACTATCATTTTAAGGAAGCTTCACTGAAGAGGCTATTCAGAGAAATCTCTTGGTCACAATAGAATGTAAGTGAATGTGTATTTGTGTAGAACATACTTTTTCTTCTTGTTTTATATGGCTTATTGGGCGAGAAAAAAAAAAAAAAAAAGGTCCACACTCATTCCTATATCAGATGGGCTTGGTTGTAACCGGAGAGAACGTGGAAGTCATCACAGACTGGCCTGTGTTTGCTTTCTAGGCGTTCCGTGTGGCAGAGGACCAGCTGGGAATTCCCGCGTTGCTGGACGCGGAAGACATGGTGGCCCTGAGGGTTCCGGACCGTCTCAGCATCCTCACTTATGTGTCCCAGTATTACAACTACTTCCACGGCCGCTCCCCCAGTAAGCGCGCCGCCATTTCACCTGCCGACCCGCGGTGTGTGCGGATGACGTTGCCATCGTCTCCGTCGTCCACCGCCTCCGTCATCCACCGCTGGTGGCGGTACGGGGTGTTTGCGTTCATAGGCGGTTCAGGCTGCACACCACACTGTGTCTTTAATCTCCTTAGGGTGCTTTCTGTGTTTTTGATGAATCGGCAAAACCAGCAAACCAGGCGCAATCAAGTGCAGGAACTGAGCCTTTTTTTTTAACGTTGCATTCGAGGGGGTATAATGGTCCCGCTTGTATACAGGTTACGCACACTTTTGCCTCCGTTAGGGATTTTAGTCTGCGGTCATATTAAGCACAAGTGCAAAAGTGCTGCATCCACTCAGCCTAATTGCACTGTTAACATCAATCATGTTTTACTTTAAATACTCCAGGGGAAACTTCCTGAGACCTTTACAAGAATCTATTCATTAGGAAACAACTTGCTGAGCAAGTTCTTTTAAGAGCATACAGCTGGCCAGCCTAATGCTTTTAGACTCAATCAATAGTTTTGTTTGAACAGCTTTTCTTATTGGGAAAATTATTAGTATTTTTTTTTAAATGGCTGCAGTTATTTTTTAATCCCTAAAAAAAAAAAACTATTTACTGTCATAATTGTACTCTCAGCATGTGTTACCCTGTGTTACCCTCCCAGGCTAGTGGTTTACAGCCTGCAGTAATATTGCTGAAAGGCATTACTACAGGGCTCCACTCTGCTGAACTAATAATGGGAAAAAGGGTAAATAAATGTAATGTATGGACTGTAAATAAATAATATGCAGAGATTTGGGAGCTTCTCTTGCTGACAAGCAATTGCGGACATATTCGAGAGTGAATTGTTTAACGTGCAAGTCTCGGTAGCAGGATTGCGATGACAAAATGGCTGATTTACAGTATGTATAACAGCATATGAAATTCCTCCTACATCATCAGTGACAGAAGAATGCTGCTTTCGGGAGGTCGTTTCTACTTGCATGTGCCCGCTTGAAAAGAATCTGTGTCATCGCTGTGTCACTGGGTCACATTTGTATACGTTAAACATTAGTTTTGCTTTGTATTTCGGCAGTGTTCCAGCGCGGTTGTTTCTCACAGCTATGCTTTGGTCTTTCAGTCGGAGGACTGGCTGGTATCAAGAGGCCAGCGGACAGCTCCACAGAGGGGCCATCAGGGAAGAAGAATCTGCCTGTGGCAGCAAAACCGTTCCCTTCCAGGCCGGCCACGCAGATCCAGGCACCCCCCACCATCGCTGTAACCACTCCCTCCAAACCATCGCCTAAACAAACCAGGGCAGCTAACGAGGCAAGTCTCATCCGGGCAGTGATTATGTATACAAACACTGCTGGCTTCAGATTTCCATCTTCACTCACGACAGACTTGTATTGGAGAATATTGGCAAGATGGACATTTTGTTAGAAAATGGTCAGCGGAGCAGAAGGGGAGCAACGGTAGTCTGTATTGTTTTGATAGTTTGTTTTGGTAATTTGATCTCTGCCTTGCTCTAATTACGACTGCAGTGTGAAATACATTATGTCATAGTTAGATTGACAGACTCAGACATTACATTACACATTATGTGACTCCTCCTCCTCCCTGTTGATCGCTCCTGTGTGAACTGGCAGTGCTGCAGTCTGTACCCCCCCCCCCCCCCCCCGGCTCAGCTTTCCCAGTCAACCTGGTTTTCCTGTCTTGTCACATTGTGGACACTCCTTCAAAAAAAAAAAAAAAAATCCTTGTCTTAATCCTTTACACCGCAATGCAATCAAGCAGGCTCATGTTAGTATAAGGTTATTAGATATTGACTTCTCAACAGAATGCTGGTTGGGACCCCAGCAATAGAACCTGGAACAAGAGCGTCAGTTCATCTGTGTGTCATAACATTTCCGCTTAGGTTCGTCACTCATTTCACACGTGGTATCTTGTCACCTGACTGGCTTTTCGGTATAGACATGTACCAGTGCACGTGTCTGCAGTGCACACATGAGCAGCAGCCATTCGGTTAATGCTCTTTTCTGATTGGTGAGGCTTAGCTCATTTTCATACCTTCCCCAGAAGAACAAAGGGCCGAATAACTATTTTAACGCACGGGTATTATTTTTGTTTCATAAGTTGTACTCAGCCAGTGCTGAATCCCGCCCTTTTACACAAAAGGAGATTATCATTGTTTCCTTAGCTTTGCTGGGTGTGACACAGGGCTCCATTGTGGCCATATGTTGGTCTGTGGAGAAAAAAAAAAAAAAAACTTCAGCTCTATTAAATGCTAATGGGCAGGCAACTGTCCAGAGGGAAAGTGTCAGTCTGCTATAATTCAAGCAGCAATAACAATGCGCTGACTGTGTTCATGCTCTAAGCCCAGAAACAGAGGAATAGTCACTGAAGTGTTTTCCAGAATGTTTGACAGTCTTGTACACATATTCCTATGAAGGTATTCATTTCAGCTTTGCGGGAATTTGTTGTACAGTAGTTTGTAATCAGTCTGTGTAATTCATTTTAATTTGGCGGAGCAGTGTATAAAAGTGTGCTGAGCCTTTGTTTACAACCACGCCATGCGTTGTCCTGATTTTCAACTCAACAGATGGCATTTGAGCACCCTCTAGTGTAGAAAGCTTCGGCTATTGCAGTGTATTCACAATGTTCGGTATACTGGGTTGTATATTTTATTATGTCATTTTCTGTCAATTTAGCTGTATGCGATTCACTTTGTTTCATTTATTAGGCATATATAAAATTATAATTTTTTTTTGTTATCTTAAGTTACTCACTGTTTCCCTTATTTCTTCCTCAGAAGGTTTTGGTCGAGAGGAACACCAAAAGGGGTACCCTGAACAGTAACTGTGCTGTTTGTAAACGCCACGTTCACCTTGTTCAGCGACACCTGGTGGACGGGAAGCTCTATCACAGGAGTTGCTTCAAGTAAGGATTGGTTTACAATGCTAAATTCAAGAGATGTCTTGAAGTCTTTCCTAGTGTAAGTGCATCTTTGGTCCTGATAACATTTACTTTTTATTCCCAATAGGTGCAGTGAGTGCTCCAACATCCTTCTCTCCGGAACGTATAAACCAGGGTCCGTGGCGGGAACCTTCATTTGCACCACTCACCAGAACGCCCAGACTGGGGCTAAGACCCCCGTCAGTGGGGTTCCATACAAAGATGAGCCAGCCACACCCAGAGTGGGACCCACCTGGTTGGTCACCAAGAACGACAGAAGTGAAACCCCACGTCCCACCTCTGCACTGTCCACCCCGGTCGTCGCCAACGCCAGCCCGAAGTCCAACACCCGAGCCTCCACTGCCAAAGTATGGACCCCCACAGCCACAAAGACTCAGGAAGCAGGACAGAAGTTCTTTGAGACCACGCCCACACCCGCAGCGCCGGCCAACCCGCCCGCCAACCGGTGGCCCTCGGCCACCACAGAGAGCACTGGAAAGGGCAAAGCACTGCTGAAAGTGGAGGAGCAGAAAGACAAAGCCAAGTTGCCCACAGAGAGCACTGGAAAGGGCAAAGTACTACTGAAAGTGGGCGAGCAGAAAGACAAAGCCAAGTCGCTCATTACAAAGAAACTGACCGAGGGAAACAGCAACAACAACAACACCACATATCAGTCCGGGCTCAGACCCACAGACAGCAAGTGAGTCCCCATGATGAATGTTGCCTTTGTTTATGAGTTCTTGCGTTGGGATGACGCGCAGCCATTTTGAAGTCTGTGTGGACTGGAGCATAAACGCTTGTGTTCAGTTATCAGAGACACAGCAGAATCCTGCGCTTCGCCTCAGTTCTCAATCCTCACTAGCATGTCTTTTGATACGTGTTGAATCGGTTGAATTATTTACAAGACATTATTTATTTGGCGTCGTAATGCCACGCGTCATAAGTAGCCAAAGAGGGGATAAATCACTTCCACTCATCACCGACGCGATGTCGAGGTATTTTAATGGTGCTCCGCTTGCATTTGTTTTCACAGAAATGACATATTTATGCATTTTTCATTTATACTACTTGGGGCTAGTTCCAGTGCTCATTTATAATACCACTTGCTCCTGAGAGATTATTTCACGTGAGAAACAGTCCTGATAATTCTCAGGTAATGAATATGAGGGACAGAAGAAAAAGCTTTAATCACAGTAAGAAACGCTGGCCTCTTGTGGCCAAGGTGCCTTGCGTTTTGCTATCAATTGTTTCAGAGAGGCTTGGAAAAGACATTGCACTGTATTTATCAACAGCTCACTAATTTCACCTTGACCATACACCCAAATTATGGCCGCTCTACCTGTTTGCATGACCTGGCTAAGGTGAAGCAGCTTCATTTCGCTCAGATTTTATGGACAGTATGTGGAGATAATATTGTCAAAACTGTAGATGATATTTTCAGACGCTTGCTTGCGCACCTTTAAGAATTATTCCTTTATGTATTTATATAGAAAAATCCCTCAGATTTGCTTATAAATACAGAAATAAATTATTTCAGCTGGCCATGCCAGCCTCCTCATCTCATTCTAGAATGCATCTTTCCAGTTATGTAAATGAAGTTTTGGATGAATATACAGCTTCGGTATGTTCTTTTATGAGAGATAAGTGGATTACAAACGAGGAAGATATTTTGAGAAGGGGAGACTGTGTTTGATGATTGAAATGTTACTTTTGATTTCTAATTTAAAATTTTTTGTATTAGAAACACTTTAGTTTGAAGTGAATAGTGTTTTGATTGATTGGCATACTTAAGCGGTTAAAAAACATAGTATTGCCAAACAATATAAATGCAAGATGTCAATAACTGCGATTGCTATAGAGCATAGCAGATGCAGTTCAGAGAGGGGGAGAGGGAGGGAGAGAGAGAGAGAGATGTGTGAAGATGGTTAGAGATGAAAGGTATCCGAGACTTTGCTCATTTCTTGCGGCTCGGATGTGAAAGTAGTCACCGTGCAACTTCCTGAGTGCTTCGGGGACCTGGGCTGTTTTGAGCTCTAATCTGGTAAGCCCTTTTAATACCAGGCATCACAGACCAGATTTAGTTGGGATTTCCTACCAAATCTTAATTAGTAACTTTGTTTGTGAATGGACAATCAAGGGTTACTCCAAATCTAAGTGCAGCGTTCCTTCTTATCTCGGCCCTTTAATGTGCAAAGCAGCCTGTTGGTAGTGATATTACTGTCCTCCCCCTCCTTACATCTGCTCATGGAAGCAGTCGGGAATGTAGGCCTATATGCCAGTTGTTCATTTTCAGGTGTTATAAAAGCTTACCATGTCACTTGAGTTTCTATAGTTAATTAACATGTTTTCACAAAAATGTTTTTTTTTTTTCCAGCCATAATAACTGAACATTATTGTTTTCTTGGGAGTCTTTTTTTGTGCTTGAAAATCAGTGGCGTCACCATAAATTGTTACCTAAACGGCAATAGCAGATGCCTTTAAGTTGTTTTGTGTGTAGGTTTGCCTCAGAATTAAACTGAAAGAATCTCTATTCAGGAATTCCTGAGGCGGGTTCTTAATGGTCTTTGCTCTTGATCTTTATTAAGTCATGTATATGCATTCAGACAATTAATGTTTTGATGGCCAGGAAGATTTTTGACAAGCGTGTCTAATCTGTTGACCGAATCGGCCATTTTGCCTCAGGTTTGGTAACAAGCTCAGTCCTGCTGAAACTCCCAGCTGGAAGAGAGATGAGGTTAGCCCTGGTGTGAAAGGATTAAAACCAGTCGAACCTTCTCCACCTCAAAACACAAACAAAACCACCACGGGACCCCTCTGGTTCAAGGAGTCTCCTAGACCTCCTAGTACCTTCTCCTCAAATATCAAAGGTATGCTTTGCATTTTGGATGTTTGAATGTGACTGCAATAAACTGTACTAAGATAGGTGAATCAGTAAAGGTTTTAATAATATTTAGGAATCCCTTTTTCATTAAATATGTATATTTTTGTAACCTTGCAAAATATGTTTGCCCCTAATATACTGTATTTCTTTGTACAACAGATTTGAATAGCACGGAGTCTCCTGCAGATTGGCGCTCCAAACTCAAGCCTGTACTAAAAGCACCCCAGTAAGTTTCCGTTGGTTTTTAAGCTATACCTCAAATCCAATTCAGGGGCACTGGGTGTGGCCACACCATCTGCACCAGAGCGTTGACAGTCGGGCCTTCTGTGCCTTCACTCTCCAGCCGGGTCCCACGTCCCGCTTCGCCCATCTCTGTAGTGATTGACTGGCTGAGAGTACAGTCTCTATCCCTCTCCCCGGTACACTCGAGACCCACGGAATACCGCATTTGATCCCCGCCCCCTAACGCGCTACCAAAATAAGTGCACTGAGTTGCCCCGGTGACCTTTCTTCCACAGTTCAATTTCGTCCTCCTTAAACACCCGAGGTAGAGAGAGCCATTCAGGATGGCCCGCTCACAGAACTGGGGCGTTGTGTTCTCACGTCCTCGTCCCCCTCTCTCCTTTCTACCGTAGGCCTGCCGAGTCTAAAGAGCCTCCATTCAGCACAGAGACAAAGAGGGCCGAAGCCTCCCCAAAGCCGCCGCCCGGCAGTCCCGCCCCCGCCCGGCCCACAGCGGCCCCTCTCACCGTACCCAGCAGTCAAGGGCGCCTTCTCCCAAGCCGTCTCTCAGTTGGGGTGAGGCCTCGCTCTGTATCACCGCGACAGTAGTTCTGTTCCTCTAGGTGACAGTGTGGCTTTCGTGTAACCTTTTCTTTAATGCGCTGCTCCGTGGCTTAGCAGCAAATGAGCTCCAACAGGGTATGCAAATGACGGCCGGTACCGGCGAACACTGTTGTTTACTTAATGCTGCTGCCAGCCTGGTAAAAATCTGCGTAAGGCTCCTCTTGCTTCAGAAAGGCTCTGCGTGTGTATACTCATCAGGGATGATTGGGAACAGTGTCTGTCAGCCTGCCACCAGCAACAAAAGCAAATCACAGTTCCCACGCATCCTGAAAAAAATACTGTAAACTTGGAAATTAAGTCTTTTTATCAGGCCTGCTTCTTTTGTTCAAATTTCACTCAATACTGACATGTGCACCTACGATTTTTTGTCCAGTGTATTTCCTGATATTCACAGAGTTTTAGCAGTAGCGTCTCTATGAATTGTTTCCCGAAAGCTAGTTGTCTGCCTTCCAAACCGAGGCTTGTAGTTTTCCAGCCAGGTTTCCTGAAAGCGTGGCCACTTTTAATTGAACTTGAATGCTGAACTCAGTGAATGGATGAATGCGACAAAGGAAACTATCTGTTTTTTTCCCCCCTATTTGAGCTAATTTATTCATCTGCCTTTTTAAGGCTTTCAAATTGGGAATGGTTCATCATCCACAAATGCCTCCCAGCCTGAAGTGAAGTCACCCAAGGTAAGTTTTAACATATTAATTATACTGCAGTGTGCTACATGGCTTGCTGATGTGTATGTGTGTGTGTGTGTGTGTGTGTCTGTGTGCGTGTGTTGGGGAGGGGGGGGGGGGGGGGGGGGGGGGGGGGGGGGGGGAGGGGGTGTAAAATTGGCAGGAGCTTATTTAGTAGTGCTGTAGATAAAGCAGCCTGGGGACAATATTATCTTTAGATAAAATGCACAGGAGACAAAACCTTGAAAGAATTAATTAAATTGGCGTCAACAAGATGTACAGTTTTCCGTGAAGTTTTTTCCCCCCTCCCCCCCCATGCCTGGTGCCTTACCTTCCTGCAGGCTTTTTACGTATTATGGTAATACATCTGAAAAATTAATTTGCAGGCCACGAGTTGCAAATTTGTCATCTACAGTTCCGTTTGGAAAAAAAAAAAAAAAAGCTCAAAAGGAGTTAAATCAAAAACAAATGCATAATTCTATAATAACGAAAAGCTGGCTTTTCAAAGTACAGCTTTTTTTTTGTCTCTAGCAGTCACTATGAAGTACACAGCCACGGTCTCTCCGTCAACAAAATTGCCGAAAGCCTAAATAAAAAAGACACCATTAATGAAATTTGGCATAAGTGTTATCCATGTCTAAGTGAAAGCATGTCTTAATTAAAAGATTTTTTTTTTTTTTTTGCAGACCAAGCCTGACTACATCCCCAAGGAAGAGATTCTGAAGGAGCTGCAGGATATTGAGAACAGTCTGTATGAATTGGAGAAGAATGGAATAGAACTGGAGAAACAGCTCCGTCGCAGTGAGGAAGGTGAGGGGGAAAAAATACCCTGCCACCCCCCCCCCCCCCCCCATTATCTCCCACCCCCTCTTCACTCCCTCTACATCTTCTGAACAGCTCCCGGATAGCTGACTGACTGGAGCTGACAATAAAACAAGGGGCATCCTTGGTCCGGGAAGTGAGATTTGCATTAGGGGGTGGGGGGTGGTGTGTTTTTTTTTGTTTTTTTTTTTACACTAGCGCTGTCACGCTTTAATATTGACATATATACACAGCATTCAGTTGGGTGATTACTGTGTTGTGCTTTGGATTTCAAGCAATATATTACTGCCGGGGGCTGGGATGCCAGGAAATGAGTTGAGACCTCAGAGGACGGCGGGGATGCGGATAGGCTTGACCTGATCATCAAGTAAAAATGTACTCGACGTTTTGGAGTCTGAGAAGCTGACAGACATTAGGGAGGCTTGTCCTCAGGGTGATATCTGAATAACCTCGGCGCTAACACATAAACCAAGGAAGAGACCTGAAGGACAGAGTCAATTCTGGCTGCCGAACATTCCATTGTGAAGACATTTTATGGTTTGTTACTCCAAAGTGGGCTTAAATCATCACTGAGCGTGTGCAAAAAAAAAAAAAAAAATAAAATAAGGAAAATAAAGGCTTCGGGTCCAGAAAACCGAAAAGGCTGTTATCAGTGGTCACACTAGCATCAAAATATATGTGTTTTCCAAAAGCACGCCATCTCCGCTTTCTAGAAGGCAAGGTGACAAATTTGTGCTCAACCCCCCTTCCTAGAACTAAACGAATGAGATCACTATGTAAAAGGTGACAGATTATTCTTAGATACTGTATGCATGTCCCCAACGCATAAACCACGGTCTGTAAAAAAAAAAAAAAAAAATGTCTGTAAATATCTATAAATGCATGTGGAAAGGCAAACGCTTCAAAATCACTGGGTTTTCCTGACTTGGGGACTCGGAGATTGGGGGTGAGGTAGATTCAAAGGGTGAAAATAAGTTTTACGAAAATTATATGAAGCTTGACCTCACAATTAAATGTTGAAATGTCATATGCTAACCGGCTGCCACTTCCACCTGGCTGCCTCCCAGGATTGTTCTTATTAAATTTGGGTTGTGGGTTACACTCGGGTACGTCTCTAACTGATGTCCTGGGACCATATAGCGAAGGCAATCTTTCTAGTAACGAATGCAGGGCCTGCCCTGCCCACTCATCGGACCCATACAGCTGATCGGCTTCTTCCTGTGCCGTGACTCCCAGTCTGTCATAGTGCCTGGTAGCCTTTACAGTGCAGCTTGCCCTGGGAGCAGAGAATATCCACATCAGTTCGAAATTATTAGCGATGAAACCGGCATTTTGTAAACGCAAGGGAATTCTTTTTCTGCGTTTCATTAAAATTCTCCGCGTATATAATGCAGGATTCTGTGTTAATGCAGCTACCGGTTATCAAGACGATCAAGATTAAATTGGCTCTGTGGCACTTTGGCAATTGGTGCAGGGCATTTTGGGAATGCCACAGTAGTCTGAGGACAGACGTAATTTGTAGGACATTTGATTCCCCTCGAGATCATTATTTCCCAGTCTGGTGAAGTTGGTGATGCTCTGAAGTCATGACCAGTCATTGGGTTTGATACACTGCATTATTTCAACCCATTACAAGATGAATATGATGGCCCGTATGTGTGTGTGTTTGTGTGTGTGTGTGCGTGCGTGCGTGCGTGCGCGCATATGCCTGTCAGTCTCTGGGTGGCCTGGGTGCTTTGCTCTCCAACCAAAGCGAGGGAGACGAGTAGGCCCATCTGGGGCTTAGATTGGGGTCCCCACATAGCCTGAAGGGGTGTGACCCAAAAACTGTTCAATTTCCACCAGCCAGAGCCAAATGAGCCAAGTGGTGAGCGAGGCACAAAGAGTCGCCCCTGTTCCCTTCCTGATAGCCTCTCCTCTCTGCGGGGATTGAGGTAAAGGATGGAAATAGAGTGAGGGAGCAGCTCTGGTGGCTGGACGCAGAGCAGGAGCATAAGGAAGAGGAGGAGGAGGAGGAGGAGGAAGTGCGATCACCCTCCCTGCTGTGACCTTGAAAGGAGCCCTGTGTCGGCACGGTAGCGATATCATCAAGGCGCCTGGGCTCGGCGCTCCAGTCACCTGTCCAATTGATAAGAGTGCGCACAAATTTAATAAAGGCTCGTGGTATTCATGCCTCGGTCCCAGTCCCTACCTGTTCCGTTATTAAAGGCATTGAGTGTGCTCGCTGACCAGAGGAAATGTTCAATAAATTCTCAATGCTACATTAGTTTGCATGCTTTCCTGGTAGAACTTATAGGAAAGTGAAACTGCTAAAGAATTTGAACTTTCCTCAATTTTCTCCACCATGATAACATTCAAATGGCGTTCTTTATATTAAATGAGGTAATAAAGTTTTCTTGCGGACTAGCGCCTTCCTCTGGAACAGACCCCTGAGACGTTATCTCCCAAGTTTAAGTGATGTGACCTTTGTTCTGCGAAGCACCCAACAGTCTGCATGGCTTTGTTATCTTTGTTACAGAGGGGGAGGAGGACACCTCAACGGACGAACTGATGGTGGACTGGTTCCAGCTGATCCGGAATAAGCAAGGTTACATGCGGCGGGAGTCGGAGCTGGTCTACATGTAAGAAACCGTATTCGTTCATTCGTATATTTCTTAAAAAATATACCTGCACACGTTGCTCTTCTCTTAAGCTCTGGCGAGAAACATAAACCTGCCGTTGAATATAATTTCGGTCACACAGCGGAGTCATGTTTTCTTACGGTGTGTTTCCTCAGTGCAAAGACCCAGGATCTGGAAGAGCAGCAGCCAGGTGTGGAGGAAGAGCCTGCGGAGATTGATGGAGAAGCCAGGTGATCCAGCGAAGCACTCAGACAGGGGGGAGCCTCTCCACTCTCCTCTCTCTTCACAGGAACTTGCAGACTGTTTGTCGAGCCGTTTGTCGAGGCCCTTGTGCTGCGTCGATTACGTAACGCATACAGTATAACACACACTGCAAAATCCTTTCAAACGGCCCCGTGTGCGGTTCAGTAATTCGGCGCCCTGCTTAGGTTGGCGACCCGCCTCTGCCTTTTTGTTAGCGGGTTCAATTAGTTTGCAATCGCCCTGTTGTTCTTTCACAGCGTTCCAGTATAACGGGCCCTTTGAATCTGTACCCGAGTACAGAGTCATCATATGGGTTTGCTACAGGGTGTGAAATTAACAAATAATTGCCACCAGCCAAATGCTGGTAAAATGTTGATTGTGGCTGGCAAGATTTTCTACTCTAGTAGCCACTTTGCAGGTAACCAACCAGGTTGTGTTCTATTGTAAAAGGTAATGTGCCTGGTAAAATGTTTTAAAATGGCCTGTGATTTTTAGAATCCATAAACCACTCTGGGTGAAAAGGTTAATGTCATGCCCTGGTTGGGTATATACTTATGTTGGGTATATATGTTCTATATTGTTTTTCTGTGCATCTCAGAGCACTTGAAGACTGCTTCAGACAAGAGGAGAGAGGAGGAGCTGATGAACAAGCTGGTAGAGATAGTCAATGACAGGAATGCTATTGTTGACGGCTTGGATGAGGACCGGCTGAGGTTAGGCTGCATGCCATCTGTGCACTTGCATTGTCCCTGTTATTGTGTCACTTGACACTGTAATTCTGTGTGTCTCCTGTGTCTGTCTCATTGTCCCTGTACATCTCTGTATCTCACTGTCCTGATGAATCGGTCTGTCTCACTGTCCCTGTACATCTCTGTATCTCACTGTCCTGGTGAATCGGTCTGTCTCATTGTCCCCTGTACATCTCTGTATCTCACTGTCCTGATGAATCTCGGTCCGTCTCACTGTCCCTGTACATCTCCTGTACCTCACTGTCCTGATGAATCGGTCTGTCTCATTGTCCCTGTACATCTCTGTATCTCACTGTCCTGGTGAATTGATCTGTCTCATTGTCCCTGCTACATTTCTGTCTCTCACTGTCCTGATGAATCGATCTGTCTCATTGTCCCTGTACATCTCTGTCTCTCACTGTCCTGATGAATCGGTCTGCCTCACTGTCCCTGTACATCTCTGTATCTCACTGTCCTGGTGAATCGGTCTGTCTCATTGTCCCTGTACATCTCTGTACTCTCACTGTCCTGATGAATCGGTCTGTCTCATTGTCCTCTGTACATCTCTGTATCTCACTGTCCTGATGAATCGGTCTGTCTCATTGTCCCTGTACATCTCTGTATCTCACTGTCCTGATAATTCTCTGTGTCTCACTGTCCCGGTAATTCTATGGCTCACCTCTCCCTGTAAATCTGTCTCTCACTGTGTCTGTAAATCTGTGTTCATTCATAAGTCTCGGTATCTCAGTGCCTGTGATCTTTTGTCTTTGTGTACATCAATCTCTGTATCCGAGGTCAGTATTCCTTTGTCCCTGTATATATATAAATCATTGTGTATCACTAACTCCGCTCTCTTCCCTCAGTCTGTATGTTTTTGTCCCTGAAATTAAGTGCCTTGTGTGACATTTCCATGATACATTCAGATTATAATCTTTAAAAATTTTGACGGTAGATTGGAAATAAAATAAATCTACTGCTCACTCATTAATTTGTAAAGGAACGTCAATGTATTGACAGGATATTTTAATCGAAGTAAACAAATAGTTTCCTCTGTGCATAATACAAATACGCGCTTTCAAACTACGACGGGAAACACGACGCAAAACGCCTCGGCTATTTAGAGGAATTCAAAAGTAGTTTCTCCTGAAACATTTGTACGTTTTGTAAATCTCTAAATATTCTGTGCTTTTTGTCTGTTGATCCGTTCTAGGGAAGAGGAAGAAGATCAACAGATGAACCAATTGCTGCAGAACCTGGGTGAGTCTATGAAGGAGTCTTATGAAGGAGTCCATGAAGGATCTGTTAAGATTAGGAAGCACTTAATCTCAGGTAGCAGAATGCACAGCGAGAGCTCATTTACATTTGAAACTAAATGATTAGCTTCCACTGCAGAGTCTCATTCTATTACCACTTATATCTGTTAAACCCCAAAAATTGCACATAATGAGTATTTGTTTTCCAGCTACTTTTTAGATGGCTCAAAAGAATAAATGTGTATTACGGGCAAGTTATGCATTCCATTTATGTACTAATGACCCATAATGGACCCTGGATGGAGCAGCCTATATCTCATGATTTACCTCTTTGCTTTCATTTTTTTCAAATCAAAATGCATATTGGAAAAACGCATGCTCACCATTATGTATAATTGATCAACTTCAGTTAACCTTTTTTATAATGTAGTCAAATGTTGCTCTCATTTGCAATTCATGATTGAAAAGGGTGAACTACGAAATGCAAAAATTCTATTAAAATTCATAGTGAAATTCATAGTTTTAGTTAGCGCTGCTCTACTGGGAGACCTTTGGTCATTTAAAATTTTTTTGTATTTATTGAGCTGAAGCATAACACCCACTCGTTTTGATTAGTTGTTTGTTCAGTTCTTAGTGCTAGCCATTTCAGAATGATACCTAACAAATTATTGTACTGTTTCACATAGTGTCCTCATGCATGAGTACTTAATTTTCAAATCCATAATCAGTATGTAATTACACATCAAAGCTCCGCTAATATAACCATATTTCATAAAAAGTCATATCCAGTGGAGATGCATGCAGTCCCATTTTGGACATGACCTCAACTATTAGTAGAGTGCATATCCTCTTGTCAGGCAGTGTTATGTTTTCCTTAGAGTACCGGTCATCTAAGAACATGACGTGTCCATCTTTACCGAGTGTGTCCATATTGCAGCATATCACCAAAAGATTTTTGGATTTTTTCCTCCTGGCGTCTTCCTTTGTTAGTCGACTTTGGGCCTGATTTACTGAGACCTTTAGCATGTGCAAAACTAATAACACAGCCAATGATTGGTGCAAAACAAATATCATGACCAATCATTGGTCATGTTATTGATTTTGCGTGTGCTAAAAGGTTTTTGCACACACTAAAGGTCTTAGTAAATCAAGCCCCAAGTGTACCTCCAAAGCTCCCGAACTTTAAGCTTTAAGCATCTTCTCTCCTCTGTGGTACGTTTCCGGAGTCCTCCTGTGCTCTCGGTGGGAAAAGTTTGGCTTTGGTAGCACCAGCTTCTCTGCCATAATCGCTTATTTTACTTAGTGCTTAAATGTGAAGTGGCATTTTTCACCTATCGCAGACCAGCATGCTAACCCTCTGTGGGCAGCCCTTGTAGTTTTATGTCTGTACATAGAGATTTTACCTATTTCTGCTTTACTCGACTGAAGCGCTTGCAGTTTTTTCAAAAAAATTTTATTGTGGTGTAAAGATGAGGCATTGAAGGCCTCACTTCCTTTGCCATTGTGCTTAAGAAATCCTTTTTTTTTTTTTTTTTAAACAGATATAAAGAAAGACAAAAGCAAGAAAAAGTCTCCGATGAAAAGTTGTTTGGTTGGAAGAGTTAAAAAGAGCCTTGGAGGACCGATCGTTGGGGGGGGGACTGGATGTGGCGGGACTGTCCCCGTGTGCCGCCGTGTGCTTTTCTTGTCACTTTGTTTTGTCGCCCCATTGTGGATTTGAATGTGCATTCATGTCCGTTCCAAAGCAAAACCGTTTAAAAGTCTCCCCGAACAAAGCTTTTGCAGAACTGCCAGCGACGGGGGCCCACGTTGGTGACATCGGCGGTGCGCGCTCTGGAAAGGCGTACGTCGGGTCCCGCTAGCTCGCTAACGCGGTGAACTCGGTGCCCGGGCGCACGGATAAATGAGTTTCCGGCTAATTACTCACAACTACGATTCCATATGATTCAGTCCGCCTGTGGGTAATCTCAGCATTTTAAGATTAAAAGGGATTTTAGAATATCAAACAGAGGCTGCTTCTAATTCCGTCGCCTCAGTGAATCGTCCATGCGCTCATTCTGCTCACCGTTTCAGATGATTCATGCGCTCCTCAGTTCTCCAGATTAAACATGTTTACAATCTTGCAAAATAGAATGCTGGCAGTGGGTCAAATGACACTTTTTAATGCACTTAATCTTGTTTTTGAGTGGGTTTTGTATCCGTTTTGATTATTTTTCCATAATTGACACTTCTCACTGGGGCCTACTTTTGTGTGGTCTTAGATGAACTCTGAGAATCATTGTTTGTCAGCAATGAAAGGTGTTTGTAGACCTTATTATTGACTGAAAGTGGATATTGTTTTACAGTAGGTTTAGTTTTATTCTGAATACTGGTTCAACAGAAACTACATCCAAATTTAAAGTGAAAAAGCACACCGTGGATGATGCCTATGATGAGGACTATGATGATATTATATATATTTTTTAAAGGTAGTCCAGATTTGCCAAAACAAGGAAAATTGTGTTTTTGTCTTGATTCATATTGGATCTGAAAGAAATACCAATTGCAAGGTATGGGCCCTCAGACTAATGTGTAATTTAATGTTTTGGTATGAATGGCTGTGTTTTAATGAGTTGTTTTATAGAACACTAGGAAGAATTAAATAACTTTACAGAGTTTTTCCTGTGGAACTGCATCAAGAAATGATACAAATTGCTTTCACAATGAGATAGTTTGACAAGGAAATGGTTGGAGGATTACTAGCGCTTTTTAATCAGAAGGTGGCAGTGTGGGGTTAATTGTAGTGGAACCTGACAGCCCGGACTAAATTGGCCACAGTTCTGTCGTTTAATTGTTTTCACTAGTTTTGTATGTGATGTAGATCCCAGCTCTGTAGATTGCAAGACCATTAATCAGTTTGGAAAATGCGTATTAAATCTAGACTGTAATGATCCATTTCTATTGCCAATTTTCATTAAATTGCGTTCCGCTTCCGTATCCTGAGTGAGGCTATCGGTTGTGACATTGCACGGACTAATGTAATGCTTGGCATTATCATTGTGATGCATCGCTTTCAGGGTTGAGGAATGAGGATTTAGGATTTGAAAGGTGTGGATGAAGGCAACACAATAACACTCTCCTGTGGTGAATGGCTGTGCCCTTCCTTGTGTTTTATCTAAAAGGATTTTACAGGCCATTGGACACTTTTTAAACTTTTTTTAGACTTGTCATTTGGAAAGTAAAAGGTATATACATGTTTATATGTGTACTTGATCATGTTTAATTGTTTCCTGTCAAATAAAGCCTTTAATGCTCAACCGTGTTCGCGTGCAGTGATTTCCAAGAGTGATACTGAGGTGCGTCTCCGAAACCAAAAGTGTTTGTCAAGTATTCATTGAATTGAATCTCTAATCTCATGGTCTCGTGGTTTGTTTGCACATTTAAATTTAATAAAATAAAATAATGTACACTGGCAGCTTTTTGTATTTGTCTTGTTATTAAATGAATTGGTTGTCCTCTCCCTTAATTGGTTGTCCTCTTTTTTCGTGTTTTTAAGTGAAAAAGGCATTTGCGCTAGGTTCCCGATTCAGGTGTCAGTGCTTCCAGTGGGCAAAAATCCACTGATGGCTTTCTTTGTTAAGTGGAGGGTTTGCGCTTAGTGTAAATCACACAGCATTTTCTGCAACTTGTCAGTGGCCAGCAGGGGGCAGCAGTGGTTGTCTGCAATTCACCTCGGGACCAAATGGCTTCTCACCAGGCTGTGGAAACATACCCGTTCACAGCACCGGCAGGCAGTTAACTGTCTGTGTCAGTTGTGTTTTTTTTTTTTTCTTTTTAACAAATTAATATCTCAGGTAAGTTGATCATTAGCAGTGCAAAGACCCCTCCTAAACACACGCATTTATCCCCACTTGGAGAGTTTTAGACTGAGATAAATAGGTACTCTTTCCTTTTATTAATGACTCACCGTGGTCATCAATTCTTTTTTTAATTCCTCAGTATTTCATCAGTCTGACATCTTAATTCATCTAAAGTCACAATGACAAACATGGCTTTTGCTCCTGTCAAGAGTTTTGACTGTTTTCATGAACCTGACGAATATCCGTTTCCTTGGGTATTTTTTTTTTTCCTTCCAAACTTTACCTTTTCATTTCTGTTGTCTTGATTACAATGCTATCAGTTGTCGCTGGGCAGAGGATCTGGATGTCAGGTGAATGGGGAGGTGGGGGTGGCGGGGGGGGGGGGGGGGGGGGGGGGGGGTGTTGTGGGGGGCTGAACAGCATGCAGTGTGAGTGACAATCAAAGCTGAATATGGGTGATGTAAGAGTTAATTAAAGCTTTGCGTTCCATCTTCTGCAAATGCTTGCGCTTCTGCAATTAGGAATCAAAGGCGAGGGTTTAATGTCAGGGGGTGTCTAATACATGGTTTTAAACAGGAGTAGGACCTGATTTGTGAAGCTCCTGACGACAAATAGGCATTACAACAGCCTCGACTTAGAGGCGCATTAATATTCATAAGTAAAACAATTCCTCCAGTGAATGTCTGACGCTGGAAATGAAAACCGCTGTGGGGAGCAGTCATGTCCAGACGGCACTCTTCCCAGCTAAAGACCGTTACTGAGGAAAGTTTGTTTATTTTGAAGCCGAGTATAATGAAGCTGTCCGTCACAAAACACGCGTACATGTATGTGAGGCCAAACGTATGTTTGTTTATGGTTTTCTGGTAGGAGGGCTGAGCTGCGGCCTTCCGCCGCCGTGCAGCGGAGCGTCCCCCCTCGTGCACTCGTATAAGAAGGAGTGAAAATGCTTCGGCCCTGGCAGTCATAGGGAAGCGTCACATCGATGGCACTTTTTAGTGCCTGGACATCGAGTAATTGCTCGCAGCTGCTCGACTTAGCCAGGAAAGCAATAATTGTGTCACACCCAGGTCGACATGTTTCTGTTAAATGACTGCAGTAACGGGACAGTGGAACAGCAATTTAATATACTGATATTCAGAGACGTACTAGCATTATGATAAACAGTCATGGCGTCGGAAATGTTCCAACCTGCGATCGCAGAAGCTCAAAGGTTCGGTTGAATGGCACATTTTGAGGGGCTGTTTGTGAGTGTGTGCGCCTGTGTCAGTCTCAGTGCCGTGAGTCTCCAGCTCAATGCCATTCTCCTTGTAGTCTCTGCAGCCAGTTACTATAATTATGATCCCAGAGGTAATTTCATCAGGATCATTAGCACTGTCGAGTAAACAAGAGACTTGCTTTTAATTATTGGCCATCCAGGCAGAAGAGCCAGCACTTTCATCATCGAGATCATCATAATATTTGTACAAAAGGAGAGGCATGCTCTACGCGGGCGGATTCTGGGACAAAGGCGCTGAGAGGAAGGGACGCCTTTGTCACTTTAATTATGTATTTCGTCCTAAACGACAGCCACGTTTAAAAAAGCATATTCTCAGAGTGCATGCGCCTCTGGTTCAAGGTCATCGAATGCATATTTTGATCACATCTTTCAGATCTGGGCTGCGTCCCTTTGTTGATACAGCCGGTCTACCAGACGTTATTTTATTTCATTCAGCGTTGCTGAGTGTCTGTAATGAGAGTTTTCAGTCTCAGATATTGTGGTCTCTGTTGTTTCCTTTTGTTTTATTTTGTAATCTGGGCATAAAATTAGATTGTCATCGCCGTGCCGTAGCTTGCATCGCGTTTGAAATATCGCTGCTCACCTTCTGTATTTTTATAGAAATAATTCATTCTATTATCATTCTGAGTCACAGAATACTTCAAAAAAGCCGCCAGTAAATATGATTTTCATGAAGAAAAATGCATGTATAAGCTATCAGCAGACTGAAAATGGCAAAGAGCATGACTGGAAGACTTGAGAAGTACTAGTTTCATCTATTTCAAATGAATAATTTTCACTTCCCTAAACAGTCCTAATCCCGGCATGTATTTGGTACGATGGCAGGATTCTGGCCGAATTTCTGCTCCTGATTTCTTTAATTTAGTAGCGGTTCTAAAGTAGATTTGTGTACCATATGTGCTGGCCTTGGAAACTCTCTACCCTTATCCCTTTTGCTGGCTTTATGGATCAGTAAAAAGCCCCGCAACACAAATTACAGAGTTTCTGCCACAAATTGCAATTCTAACAAATGCTAATGTCTTACTCTAGCCACACGGAGGACTGGCTCAGTGGATTACTTAGGCTACCTCTGATTTGCATTGACACAAAACCCATATAAGATGATATCCATAACAATCCAGTAAACGCGCAGAATAGCGTGCTTTCCAACACATAGCCGCTATTTGTACTCCTCTCTCTCTCTCTCTCTCTCTCTCTCTCTCTCTCTCTCTCTCTCTCTCTCTCTCTCTCTCCCTCCAGTAAGCATGCTCCATTTATGTAATTGTGCTTACAGTGGGAAAGGAAGTGCAAGCAAAGCCCAAAGGGCTTTGTTGACGGTGAACACACTTTTGTTTAGTTGTGGTGATATTAGAATGATGGCATTCGGTCATGTGACATGCAGAACCTGAGGAGAAGCCGAGCAAACAGCACTCTCCTGTGGGACAACTATTCTGTGGACTTTTATTCCTCACACATTCGTTCCTTTCCGTCTGCCTCCAGTGTTGTGCGACACTGTCCCCCCAGCATTGTGAAGCTCCTAAACATTTTGAGGGCTGCAAAGCTACTTCACTTGTGGAGACTGCTGACAGGCTGTTTCTTTGCACCTGTGTCAAAATGTACAGCCTGACAACACACAATTGTCAAAACCTGTGGTAACTAAGTGCTCAGCACCTTTCAGGCCATTGTTAATGTACAATGGCAGTGGTGACATCTTACTAACAGACGGAGAAAGGGGTTTGGGGAGGGGGTGGGGGGGTGGGGGGGGCGAAAGTTTTTGTCAACACAAGAATTTGTGCATTTGCACTCGGCACTGAATTGGATCTATTTTGGGTGGCACACATGATTTTGATCTTTAATGCCTCTCATTTGTGGTGCCCGAGGCAAAGGTGCCAAAAGACAGATGACATGCCCGTCACATTCATTCTGTTCTTCCATCTGTGATCCAGCACTCATGCATGCCGCAGTCACAAATTCCATAACCAAATTCTGAGTTATGTTTTTGCCGGTAAGTATTAAATCCCACTTTCGCATTTGCATACGGCACAAAAATTGAAACGGCAATAGATCTCTGTGTTTGCATTGTGGAGCTTGGTCTCTGTAAGTAAATTATATGATGCGAAACAATTAAGGAGTTATCCGTGTTTACAATAGACCTAAGGCCTTGTGAGACCTGATAATGTGGAGTCATGCTGAAATGTACATTTTCAGAAACCATTGTTGGCTAATATCCACGTTCCCACCACCTTGAGGCTACGATAAGAATATTAACCTCATCAATTTCAGGTAGCTTTTAATGCTTGAACATCTTCTTTAAAAATCCACATATTTGCAAGTCTGGGATGTGGCATTTATGTGACATTTTAAGCCTTTTAACAGAATCCTGAAAGGGATTTGGAACTTACTCTGGAGGAAAATAATTTTGTCTTTTTTTTCATAGGGTTTAGAGGCACTAAAATCAATAATAAAAATAAAAAAACAACAGCAATTGTTGCTGCGATAACACTAGCAATGACGATAACAGTCATGTAAATCAGGATTTTAGGGAAGTAGATGTTAGAGCAGAAGTAATGATGATATTACTAATAATGCTAATATTGATGATGATGATGATGATGGTGATGAAGTAGATCTAGAAGTAGATTTTTTGCAGAATGGATGCTATATGGCAGTTGCAAGAGTACACTCCTAATTATATACTGCATATTTCTTATGTATTTGGCTTTTGTTACTAAATCATGCAGCTGAGGAAGAGATGATGTCTAACAAAAGGCCTTGTAGATTGAATTAGGCCATCATTCCAACAGTGGGGCGCCCTGGAAAAGACATTAAAGTTTCAAACTCCTGAGGTGACCCGGCGATGTGGCCCATATCCACCGCACTCGTGTGGTCCCATGAACCCGGAGGACTTTAATAGAATCCGGTCTTGAGCGAAAACGCGAGGTAGACGGCGCATAATGGCGCATTTCCCCCTCGTGCCAATGTCAATATTATTTGGGCGGCTGAGGCAGGATATTCCAGTTCTTTTAAGTCTTTGTGTTTCTCTAAGTGCTTGTGGAGTGCAGTTGAAAATGGCAAGAGCATTGCTTTATATTCCCTGCCTTTGAGATCAATGGAATATTCCAATTGAATGTTTTAATGGCCTGCTGTACTGCGAGGGGTTTTTTGCTGCCAGTGGGGTTCATTGTGCCTGTGTAATCGTCACACGACTGCAGCAGATCCATTCAAGGCTTTCTGGGGCAGCCCGCTTTGATGCACCTTGTTGTCTTATCTCTAGCCCCGTGAGGTTAATGAAGTGGTGGCACTTTATGAAGCAGAAAAAAAAAATCAGTTGATTGACAGAGACCAGTGAGTCTAGGAGATGAAATGCACACAAAAAAAAGAAGAAAAAACAAAAAAAA
Organism: Synaphobranchus kaupii; assembly: GCA_029718625.1. Classification (NCBI taxonomy): domain Eukaryota; kingdom Metazoa; phylum Chordata; class Actinopteri; order Anguilliformes; family Synaphobranchidae; genus Synaphobranchus; species Synaphobranchus kaupii. The sequence goes on from CM056379.1 coordinate 38,637,905, forward strand.
GAAAGCCCCACTTGAGTTTAAATCCTGCCAAATTAGACGCACAATGAGGGAGAGAGGGTGGCCGTCTCCTTACCCATCTTCGCGGGATGCGTCGGAAATGGATGATCGCATCTCTCGGTTAGTTTTAAATCACAGACGCGCCCGGCTCTTGTTCAGCTACATTGATATCTAGGACCTCAGCATTTCGCCCGTCATGTGATCTGTCAGCCTCTCTTCAAACAGCCGTTGCCGTGGCAAGTGCCGCTCCTCTTAAAGATGCCTGGTTAAGTGGAGCCTTGTGCTCTGTGTGGGGGTGACGCCGTCAATGTGTGTAACTGCAGGGCATGTGGAGAGATAGACTTGTAAACCCCCCAGGCTAGTAGTAGGTGATGATGCAGGCCTGTGCGCACGCGTGTGTGTTGGTGTCACGTCCCTAGATTTCTCACTCAACGTGCGCTAATGGTGAATGTCTCATTGTTCCCCCTTCCTTTGTACAAAAGTTCTGCCTTTCCCGCATCCAGGAGATGAATATGAGGAAGAAAATGGGAATTCTGCTGAGAAACTTAAAGCATTAAAGTCCAAGAAGTTATAAATTGCTTGTAAAACAAACAAAGTTAACCACCAGTATTCATAATGCCTCTCAGAGGTGGTTATTTAAGAGGTGCTCAGCCCTGCTTAAAACAATGGCTCTGGGATGCAACTTAAATAAAAGCCAAATTCCGGGCTGCAATAGCACAGTAATACGGATATGATATCGGGTAATGCGCGGCTAATGCTTCCTGGCCTACAGCCCTTGGTTTTTAATATTACAATGTTCCTTTGCATTTATAACAATAAAAATGTTTAATAGGTAAACAGGAATCAGGGAAATAAATCTAGAGGGTATACATCCCTATGAATTAGCATATAAATGAGTTCATATGATACAAATGGTGCACGATTGCCTATAGCTGTATGTGCTGAGGAATACATCTCATACTACTTACAGTATGTGATACCAAAACATGCCAGGAGAAAATTAAAATTAATTTATTGCACCCATATTTTCATTTAATTATTCACCATTTTCACATTTAACCTTTATTTGTGGATGTTTATGAAATCTTTGTTTTTGTCGGTGCTTCTATTTGCTATTTTATCTGTTATGCATTTTCAGTTTGGCTTAATTAACTTCGGCAAGACAACTTAATTGTTTGAGACAGGTTCATCATAACGTAAGTCTGTGGAGAAAAGAAAACAAGTAATGCAACTCGCTGGATTTTCATTACATTTTGTTTTCCGTCTTAAAATGTTAAAGGTTCCATTCTATGCTCTTGTGTAAAGTCTTGTGAGACTTCCAGTATCTTCATTTTTATCATACACATTTTTATTGTCCATAAAGTGTATACTGCAGGACAAAGGAACCTGCTTGCATGCCATACTAAGCTAACAATGTTAAAGTGTCAGTCACAGAGGTCCCAATCTGACAGAGGCTCATTCACATTTTGTTGCAATATAATATTCAGGAGTAGTAGAAATGCATTCAGAAACGAGTCTCCGCTTTCACAGTGCGACAAAAAAATCTGTCCTAATGAGTAATAGGACTGCATTTTGATTAATATTCTTCAATCTATAGATAGTCCATAGACTGTGGCATTGTCTCTTTTCATAGCTCACCCCGATGACTGAAATGCATTAAGTACCACGATTCAGCAGCTGGGGCTTTTTGGAACATAGTACTGTGTTAATACGCGACAAGAAGCAGCTTATCGAATTGGGTCAGCTAATTAAGCAATTAGCTTATTTTAGCTCTGTTGTGAGACTGTATTACATTTGGGGCATTGTGAGTATTGATGCCAAAATTCTAAAGCGTGGTTCTCAGTGCAGAGTCAGTGCAGCTGAACTCTCTCTCTTCCTCCCGGGATGATATTTAGAACCATTCTTCTTCATGAAGTAGGCGCTGACATTGCGAACGCCTATCTGCGCTTCCTAAACGCTCGCATTTCTGATGCAAATCCCTGGGATTGAATAGTTTATTTATTGTGCGTTTTCATATTCAGATTTCCGAAGACTGTGCAGTTGAAGTGTTTGCTGTCTACATTTTTAGCTGTGTTAACACACATGAAATCCTGGGCAGATTAGAGTTTTGATAGTATTAAACTCACGATGAGCGATCAGGAACCTGAATGCGCTTTCTCTCACTGTGCTGTGCCTGTTAAATGGCAGTGGCTTTGGTTAAGTCTTCTACCATGGCTCAAAAAACTTACAGTTCCTGCAACATTGCTGACAATGGACGCATGTCTCACAGTAATATCTGTCATTCACCAGCTGTATCACGGCCTACTGATCAATACAGGAAAGCCTGTTTAATTCAGTGGTCTCAGTGGAGTCATTGCAAGGGAAACAAACAGCTGATTTCTGTCCTTCTTTATATAACCTCAGTCTATAATTTGCTGCTTTGTTATTAGCAACTGGTTAACATGGGACACCACATATAGCAGTCTCTCTATTGCTTCAGATTGATTCTAATTGGATATGGTTGGTTGCTAAACATACTTTTTTTTAGACGCCTGACATGCTAATGGTTTTAAATGATGTTGCAGTGAAAAGGGGAATGCATTGATGACCTATTTGCTTAATGATTTTTATTTTCAACTCAACTGAGAATTCTGAATTGAATTTGTGCAGTAAACCGCTGAATGAGGGCATTCATTTTTTTAAAACATTTAATTTCAGGCTTAAGAATACAGTGGCTTATCAAAGGTTCCTGGTTAATTACTTTTATCTCAGTTTGTATGATGCATCTTAGTTGTTCTAACAGTGTTATTTTACTGTTTAAATGCAAATGAATTAAGTATTGTACACAAATAATTCTAGCACATACCCAGTTCAATTAATTAGTAATTGAATTGGTTGCAGGCAAGTGTAAATATTTATGCATTGTGACTGGAAGTTATGGAATTAAATTAAAAAATGTTTTTTTTCAAAATATTTTTGTAAGTTAGCAAGCACTTTACACCGGGTGTTTTTTTATTATTATATGCTTCGAGGAATTGTTCAGAAGACATAGGCCCACATCGGGGTAATTTTCTTGAAGGAAAATGGAACCGTCGCCATTTCATACGAAGATGGACACAGTTTAAACTGAAACTGTTGTTATTTGTTTTAATGTTATTATTTTGAAGATTTATCTCTTTCTTAATTTCTTTGTGGAAAGATGTGCTAATGAGAGGTTGAGTATGGAGCTTTGTGAATATTCAACAATGTGTATAATGGAAAAACCCTCAGCGTTCTGAAATGACATCTGATCTTTACGAGTGGAAACGGTATCGATGATCATCCGAGTGTTAACACTGACTGATTGATTGATCACTTGGGAGATATTTGTTAGCTCTGAAAAGGGTGTTTGGCCTCATAAACGCAAATAGCTTCGACAGTAGGGTTTTGATTTCATGGAACGTTGACGCTGTCCCAGAACTGTGTTCCCGTGTTTTTGACAGTGTTCAGACTTTACATTTTGACATGGCAAATCTGCACAAATATTCCATTAAATCTGAATGTCACAAAGGTTCATTATCTATGGTGGCGATGCTCTGGGACTTGCGAAAGAACGAAAATGAGTGATGGAAAGGAAAAACGATAATTTTCCTCTGCACAGATCATTAAAAGCTATACCGCGTTACACAACCTGTTAATTATGAAAGGGCTTAACTCTTTATCTGGGGGGATTTGAGCTGCTTTGTCATCGCCTGCCCATCTCAACGTGACTGTTAACCGCCGGCTCTTTCGAAAAACTCGCCTCCTTTTCATCCCGCGGTTCAAAAAGCGCCCAGCCGCGTGACGGGAGTCTTGCGAAAGAAAGCAAGATGACTTTATATCACTTAATGATCTCGCAGGTTTCACAACAAAGTGGTTGTGATTTACAGTAATGTGGGTGATTTACAGTAATGCGGGTAGTTTACAGTGAGGGCTCCTTGGCTGCTTCGCTCCAGTCCCTCGACTCCCACATTGCCATGACACTTCCCTTCGCCAGACGAGGGCCCGGGCGCTCCGTGCCGAGGGAACCAATCGCCGCGTACGTCGCGACTGTTTTTTCACTCATCTGTTGCTATGAATATTAACAGCTATGATTCCTCACTCTGACATCTGTGCCCATATCCCCGCTTACTGTGTCTCATGTGGAGGGGTGATAACTCAAAATGTCGAAAGGATGCAGCCAAACCCAACACGGCTTTATTATATTTTCAGATCTGTTTATGCTTTTCATGTCAATGGTGCGTTTTACTTTTTTAATGCATTTTAATTGAGCTGTGTGGCTGGAAAACAGGGCTCTGTTCGGGGGACATTTCTAAAACCAGGAGACTGTGACCTAACTTGGACAGAAATGTGTGTAGTTGGCCATTGGCTCATGCTCCTGTGTAATATATCATCCAAGCCATTGCGCTTACGTGACATTCATTGCACGCTGTGTAATAATCTCCTTTTTAAATATATGTAGAAGCTTTAGCCACACAAGTATGGTAATGCCCCAAGTATGATCCACTTACTCCCAAATGCAGAACGAAGTAGAATGGGACTGATTCTTCCTTTCCATAAAGCATCGATTTGACATGGCGAAAACGTGTCACGACTTAGATGGTCAGATCTCGTTTAAACACATGGCTGTTAGGTCTGTCTGCAGTGTGAATAAATAAGCCTGCCATATTTTTGTGTTTATGTATGGAAAGGATGGCTCTTACATTAGCAGTAGGCCCAGAATCTACCTTCTCTATTTTATGTGTCCTGTGCCTTTGTGCTGAGGAAAAGCTAACCTGATTTCCTGGCTCCTTTGAAAACACTGATGAAGACGGATAGACTGAGGGCGAGTAGATTAAACAGTTAATAAGGGTATATTACAGTTCTGTGTTGGTCTTGGGAAGAATTGACACCCTTTCAAAGTGCATTAGGCCTAATCAGATTCCTCACTGTTCTGTTCCAAATTGAATGATATAATATTCCTCATTTTCAAAATTAAAAACCCCAAACCTTTTAGTTTTGCCTTTCAAATGTTCATGTAAAACTTCATCAGGGATCCTAATAGAATTATTTTTCAATATCATTCCTTTCCCCCTACAATTATTTACAAGATCCGGCTTCCTTGAAGGAAGGGTGATTCAATTTTCAAGAGGATACATCAAGCACTTAAGGATTTTGCACGGATTGATTGATTATTTTTTATCATGTTATCTCGCCTGCAGTAGTTTGATAGGGCTGCTCTCCCTCTACCACTCTATCTCTTATTTCACATAATTTTGTCCCTCTGAGCTTCTATGCAGCATCGTTCCTCTTAATGTGCGTGTTAGACACAGATAGGGATAGATAGCCTTGTCCATGCACACAGACAAATTAAGGAGCAAGAATTCCAATTAAGAAATTCCTGCCTCTCTCGCTCTGAAACATGGTAACCTTTAATGGTATATATCACTTTTGATATTCAAAGGTTCTTCAAGGTGCTCTCTGGCCATGTACTCCATTGCAATCAGCGAATAATTACGAGAGCATCTCCGCAAGCAGGGGCTAGAGGTAATGGGCCTGCGATATATGACGGACAGAACTTCCGTTGTCTCACTTCAGCTGTTTGAGGTGAAGGTGCGTAAGAAATGTTCTCCACCGGACCTGCAACAGTGTGAGTTTATAAGTGCTGGATGTTAGGGAATCAAGTGAATCTGTCGTGCAGTCTTGGGACTTTTTGTCTTCGTGGGGCTGAGTGTAATTCATCCATTCAACTTTGCATTAATACTGTATTGGATTGGAATGTGGATTGACGTGACTCAGAAACAACTTAAACATAGTTTAACTGCGACGGAGAAAACTCTGGTGCGTATAGCAGTTTACAAGGGTCGTCACAACTCCATCTGCTAATTATGGTGTTGTGCAGTGTTCTGGTCCTGCAAGGGTTAAAAGGCACCAGCTGCTACATCCTGATCCTGGGTAAATGTCATTTAGATGAGAGGTGAAAGCCGGTCAAGATCTCCCTCCAAATATAAATTTAATCACATCGCCTTGGCCTCACATTATCCTCACCCTAATTATTGCTTGGCTAGGGCTGAAGTGTGATCTGCCCCACTCCAGCAGCAGCACCCCCCCCCCCACAGCCCCACCCCCCGGCACCCTGTACACATGTGACAAGCTGCTCTTCGACTGTGTGGCTATTTCAAAAAACCTGGAAGAGCAACAACAATGTGGCCAACAACATCAGATACAGGCAGTGACACACAGGCTGTTTGATTGGGTGCTGTTATTTCCCCCCCACAGACAGTCACAGAGGTTTCCTATATCCTCAAGCATTTTCATTTAAGTCGAGGGATTAACGGGACAGATGTGCGTAAAAAAAGGGAGGCAAAAATTTAAGCGGCATGCATTTAAAATGACTTTGTTCAGATTTGTGCTCATAAAAGTTGCATTTTGTGACATTAGTGTACATTTTTACAAAGTGGACACTGCCCAGCTACAGCTTTTGCCGTTATGTTAGTATAAATTTGTTTGAATCCCAAATCTACTAGCCTGGACAGTAATGGCTTTGTGTATAGTTAGCTCACTTATTAGTTACTGGAATATACTAAAATATACTATAAACAGGTTGAAGAACATTTGGCATTGTGGCACGTAAAGGGCAGAGGTCAGACCATGACTTCAGCTGCTAAAACACTGAGAGACACATCTGTTAAACTGTATAAATGTGCCAAGTTACATTAACGTCAATATTGTTTTCTCAATAAAGTTACATCTGCAAATTCATAGCCCCTCAGTGGCCATATCTTTGACACATCAGCTTCTATTTTGGAATTTCCTTATGTAATGTGCTGGAAATCATGTTTATAATGCTTGTAGAGATAGTCATGTGGGTATTCGTAAGGTTGTACTAGTATGCTGGCAATGGTTACGCTCATAATAACAATAATTATTCTAATAATTTAATAATTTTAACACATTGATGTGAAATAGTTCAATAAAACACCAACCATAGTTCCAAGGAAAAAATAGATCTTTATTGAGGTGGGGCAGAGCAGGCTTCCGAAAAGAATACATGTGGGTGCTAATGATTATGAAGCCATTTTAAGGTAAGTGACCTGTGGTATTTGATGATTTTTCTTTTCTTTCCATGTGGACAGGAAAAATGCTTACTTAATATGGATCTTGCATAGATGTATGCTCAACTATGTATCACAGAATCCAAGATACCATGACTGATTGATACCATTACATTACATTCACTTGGCTTTTATCAAAAGCAACGTAAAATAAGTGCGCCATACTTGGTGTATTTACATGAAACACTATACATCTTGAGACAGGGCCGGAAAGTTTTGTCAATTTGAAGAGTGGGACCCTTCATTATCAAATTAATCTGCGATTTCATTGGCATTGGTAAAGGTCTGTACAAAAATAATTTGTGCCAAATATCAGATTATTCCCTTTCAGCAGTTTGTGAGAAGTGTATTTTTAAGTATTACGTGGCAGCATGAGAAAATGACTGGAGGGACCGTGACTGGATGGATTCTGTACCCTCAGAATATTTATGGGGAGAAACCTTCAACTTGCAGTAAGATTTTCTTTTAATAACTCAAGTGTGGTGTCAGGCTTTAATGGCTGATAACTTACTCAGATAAATGGATTACAAAACGAACAAAAATGGCGTTTCTACACTACATACTCCCGGAAAGCTTGGAAACACCTCCACTTCCCCTTCCCTCTGCTGATAGATGCCTCCACCAACATATTTGATCATTAGATGGTGCTGTTTAGACTTTCCTCCTGAATAAGGCATCGGATGAAGTGGCTAAATATTTGTTCATTAAATGTTATTTTTCTCTTTTTTTTAAGGCAAATTGTGCCCATCCTAGCTCCTGCTTGTAAGAATCACTGAGTGTGAATCCGTGTCGCCGTGCACGAGTGATCCTGCGGAACCAGTCTGCTGTGGGAAATGGTGCGGTGGTGTGTTGCCTGAACGAGTCTCTCAGTTCACTCGCTGGTTAATAATCATCTCCCTCAGACAGCTCCCAACACCCAGCTCCCTGGCACAGTGGTCACATGACCCATCACCTGACAGAGCGTTATGACTCAGCCAGCAGCTGCCAGGCCCCAAAAATAATGACAAAAACAATTAGCAATCCAAGCAGTAGCCTCTCCTTAATTATCTCCTCTGAGTTTAATTAACTAGCTAAATTATCAGCAGTAATGTAGGCATTAATTATGTCAAATTACAGTGTAAAAATCACGAAGTGTAGAAAATGTCAATTCAGCTCTGTTCACCTGCCGGGCTTAGAGGGGTCTGTGACAGATGAGAGTTTATTGTTAAAGATATGTATAACACAGAATAAATGGGAAATTATTTACAAATCAATTGAAATATAAGACACACACTGAAAATAAGAAGACGAGTGTCATTTATTGATTGGGCACATTTTAGCATTGTTGTTTGTGAAAGCCCTCAGGGAGCTGTGCAGTGAAGTTGTGTGTTTTTTTCCCCCTCCATTTTTGGCACCATTACTAAGATGCTAAGGTGCGATGCGCCCAAACCAGATGGACTCAAATGCTGAATTATTAAATTATGAATATTAATACAAATCAGACACGAAAGAGGTAATAATTTTGCTGCCCTACAGAAATAATTAACATAATTTTGATAAATTACATGATAGCAGAATCTCAAAATTGAGGTAGATTTATCTTAATTAATATCTTGGACCTGCTTGGAGAAAGGTAAATGGTTCCGCTGGGGCCGGAGCGGAGCTGTCTCTGTGTTTCAGCCCTTTTTCATGGTTTAGCGCACAGCGGCAGCCTGAGCAAAGTGCAGGCGCTCTCCTGATACGCAATTAACTCACTTCAGACACCTCATCAGCCAGCACACAAAAACCCACACCCGCATTACACGTACTCGCACACGCCTCTGCGTCCAAAAAACCGGCCGACAACAGACGGTTTTCATTGGACTGCATGTCCACACTTAGCACACTTGCAGTATGGCATTCTCAGGGACACTTATGTATGTGATGGTGAGAGAGGCTGGGTGACTGTTCTTAGTGTCTGTTGTAAATTGAAATCAGCAGTCCAGCAAGTGTGTGTAGATAGCACTAACACACAGTAAACGCTTAAAATTAATGTAAACATTGTGTCAGCGTGAATTGTTCCGCCTGAAATTTATGCAGATTTTTATTTTCCCTAAACCAGGCATATACACGTACGTATGTTCTTCTCTTTGTATTAAAATCTATTTTAATAAAGGTTTTCTTTCAGCAGATAATAAAATAGAAAATATGAATTACCTTCATTCTACCTGAATGAAGTATAATAGTGTTAACCAGTGAAATTAAAACACTGAGACAATACAGTCCAAAGAAATTAATTTATCGGCTTCTTTTAATTAATTCATTTGGAGTCCTGCTGTGTTCCATGATTATGCTAAAGTGTTTAATTACAAATTTAGATGTGATGATGCTCTTTAATTACTCTGGCCTAAGAATATATTAGTAACTTCTCTCCCATGATTCCAGGTTCTGTGCTGAAACAGGAGACATACATTAGTGAACGTACTTTAAAAATATTAGATTATGAGCTGTCAGGGTTCTGGCGGATATCCAGTCCTCAATCCTCAGTAAATCCCTGTTAACCTCAAAGCCGCTCTCCACAGCAAAATTTAATACACAACTAACAAACAACGTGAAATTTACATATTAATTAGTCCAGGGCAATCTGGAGTGAATTCAAATGACTGGCCCCCTCGTTTACTCCCGGCTTTCAGAGATCCGCTCACTTCTCTTAAAATCCTGCCGCTGTGCAGATTTTAAACTCGACCCAGTCAAGAATTTTTTTATTTTATATTTATGACATTTTTTGTATTCTAACCTTTACCACTGATTTCCTAATCTGTTTACACTGCTGCCAAGAAGAAGCAAACCAATAAATTAAGTCTCTTCACCTAGAGTCAATACGTTTGTTTTCTCACAACACATTTAATGTTCTGACTTGCCGGATACTGTGAAATAACAACAATTTGTAACAGTAATAGGCAGTCTGGCTCATAATACAGTGTGTAGATGTCCCTGTGATCTCATAACAGAGCAAACAGTGAAGGATGTTGATGGTGTTTTAGAAAGCTGGCCAAAGATTTACATATTGTGGTCTAATGCTACAATTCTGGTGCAGTGTAAATTAATGTAAAGAAGTGACCCTGATATGCATATATTTAAGATTTATTAGTCTGCAAAAATGCGCATGCTATCTAAACTTGGCTTATTGTATTACATGCAAAACAAATGATGTCCTAATGTGCGAAGACGGGAATGATTCACAGTTCAGTGGCTATCTTGCGGAGCCACAAGATTAAAAAGAAAAACATCAATATTTTACTTACCTTTAATATATTTAAAGTAGCCTTGTGAAGACCTTTTTGGATACTGGGTTATGTTTTTGAAACCCTTTTGGGACCCCGTGCTCTTGAGCAAGGTGCTTTCACTCAGTTGCTCTTGTAAGAACCCAGGTACAGTATTCTGGGGGCAATTGCAACACCATAAAATTGCACCAATCTGAAACAAGCTAGAGCTGAGATTCTATCCTACAAGCTAGCTAGTTTCATGTGTTCAGGGTTGGGGGCAATTGTAACAAAAAAGTGCGTTACAATTGACCCCTGTTACAATTGCCCCCCAGAATACTCTATAACTTAGAAACTTTTTTGTGTTGATGCTTAGAGATGTTTGGAAGCTGTGAGTGAAGCCAGTGATCCAGCAGATTAGCCTCCACATGGATCAGAGAAGAATGAGTGAATGATGGAGTGGTGAAAGCCATCAAAACCTATTTTTTTCTGCCATACATTTAACAGGATTATGGGACAATGAGGCTTTTATACAATTGTTTGAAGAAGACTAGCACTTAGCTGTTTGTTTTAGGAGCCTGGCTTGGCTGAAATTGCTGCCGTTCCCTTGGTGCATGGGATACCTGTTGTTGGATACCTGAGTGTAGTTTGTGCTGCTTACCTTCCATTGCCACCTGGAATCATTTCTGAAAGCAGTCATTTTGGAAGAGGTTGAAGGTTATCAATTTCATTGTTTCTGAGAAACGTACTCAAATTATTTTGGAATACGTCCTTGTTCAGGAAGATGGGGTATTAGCGTTTGCTATTCTTCTTTCCTTCAGCAATATTCTCCATTTTCTGAAAACAGAATGTCTTTTTATAGGTACCAGAGGGAAAAGCACAAAGGTTTACAGTTGAGGATTTTGTCTATTGCTCTGCAGCCAAAAAGTAGGATGAAGTAATTAAGAAGGAATGAACAGCTAACTATTTAGCAAGGGATTTGATGGGAAAAACCAGTCTATTGTTACGTTATATTGGGGATATATTTATAATTTTAAGGGATGAATATGTATTAAATTTGATGATTCTCGCCTTGCATTGTTTCCTAAAATTGTCTTTCACGTAAAGCCTATTTACAACAATTGTTGTTTTTATCTGAACATTCTCTTTCATGATGGTTAAAGCTTTGCATGAATCTGCTTTGTCCATTGTTATGTTCATACCTTGAATAAACCCTTTCTTGTTTTGTGCTAATGACCATGATGTGTTCCATAGTTTGAAATTAACAGTATATTTGATGCATACTGTATTTCGTTGTCAAACAGGAATGTAAAATGTAGTGAGCTTGCTCTCATGTAGTAGCTGCAAAATGCATACATCTTGAGAAGATGTTCTCTCATTTGAAAGCTGCATTGTTTTAGACAAAGGATCACTCCGTCAATGCCTTAAACGCCTGGCGCTCAACAATCCTGGTTCCGAGCTTCGTGAAATCAGCCCAGTTTTGCTCGACTTCATCACCTTCAAAACTGCACAGGGCATTTCGGTATCTTAATTGGTGCATTTCATGGATGGTAAGCCAATTTCTACAATGGCACTCGTGTGTGTATATGTGTGTGTATATACGTGTGTATGTGTGTGTGTGTGTGTGTGTGTGTGTGTTTTCAGTATGTTTTACATCTAGCACAAGAGGTATATGAGAAGCTCCATCAGTGGTCCTGAAGCAAAATGCTATAATTAGAATGGTGCTCAGTTAGTTAGCAGGTAATTTACCTTCAGGGGGAAAAAGTTACATCATTCTAATTAGTATATTTGAAAACCTAATTTAGTCAAACACTTCAGGTGTTATTCTCTTTAGCAGAAAGGGAAGGTGTCACTGAGTATTTCGAGGACTGATTTTGTTCCCATGCCACCTGACCCACTGCGTTTGATGTAAAAAAAATCCAGGTGAATTCCGAAGTGCGCCGCGAGACAGGTTGCCTTAGCGGGAAAAGCAGTCTCCTCCAGTGAGGAGTAACTGTATCTCAACCCAAGGTATGTCCAGGTCTAAAAGTGCACGAGGCTTCAGCGATAAAGGAAAATTTGTAGTTCTTCAGTTAAATGTTCCTAGCAGGTAATGCTGTTCCTGACAGATGGTGTTTGTGAGTGATGCTTGTTCCCAGCTGAGCCGTGCCCCGGGAAACACTAACAGAGCCTGTCTCTGCAGAAAATCCCATCCAACTTGATGGCATATGCTCTGCTGTGGCCTACACCTGTCGGAGGATCGGGTTTACACAAGGATCCCCCGGTGCCACCTCTAACAGTGGTGTTAATCACAGCTCACTCACACACTTTCTTAACTAGTAAATAACTGAATACAAAGCAGCGGGTGGGCCACCACCTGGACCCAGTGTCTTACTTTCCCCCCGTAAGAGTGCGGGTGAGCTGAGGCCGAGGTGGGAGTCACGCATTAGCCAGACGGGCCTTGCCGAATGTCGCGAAATCAAATTTCAAAAATCGTGCTCCTTCTCACGTTTGCTTCTCTTTTTAAACAATTAGCAGCCGAAAGTGTCGGCTCTTATTACAACCGTTTCACTTGATTAAATATGAGTCACCTGCCAACCTCCAAAGAGTGGAACAGACTTTTGAAACCGTAGCTGTACAAGTAGGCTTTTTTTTAAATGTTGGTTCTCTAAACGTTAAGTGAGGTGGCGTACGTATCGGTGACGGTTTTTCAAGATTGCAGAGCTTTCCGACGAGCTCAGCCTGATTCTTTTTCACTTGTACTCGCTTGTGCTGCTCGGGGTTTATTCAAGGGGGCTAAGGGGACAAGCTTTTTTTGGCTCTTGGACGGCTGCGCATATTGTTAAAAAAAATAAATAATTAGATGTGTTTGTTGCCTGCCTGGCCTTGGCTAAAGGGGAGGTGGAATAACCGCAAGCCCCTCCTGTGAACAGACTTTGCAAATGCCCACTTCTGAGCAAGCGCCAGGCTCACAGTTGGGACAAAGGATTTGCCAGCCTCCCCGGCAGCAGCAGAAGGCGATGGCTGCCCCCGGCCACCACAGACAGAGAAGCGCGGCAGCCTGTGATCAAGATCAGGGAAGGAAGCGCAAATCGCGGCCGCTCCGGATTAAAGGCCAAATCGGAGAGCTACACATGAATTCACTATCTTCTGCCGCAGAAGGTCAAATTAGCCCCAGAACCAGCACCTCGCTGGAACGGCGGGCTGCTCCTCTCACGGGGAGCTTAGAAGTCAGTGGCACATCATCAGGTGATTCATGCGTGGCGCCTCGTCGAGCGTCTCACATTATTTAGCGCTAATGAAAGAATAAATAACCGTTTATGCGGCGCTTTGTGTGTATAATGGAAGCTTAATTGCAATGTGTAAAATTGGGAGGAAAAAATAATGAAAGTGTGAATTACATTTCAGAGAGGCACAAAAGATCGCTTCGAAAACGGAATCGAAATTTTGCGAGCGTTCGCGTCACACGTCTTCAGGCTGTCTTTGTGTCTCCTGCACAATATGTACCGCCACTAACCATCTGCCTGGTTCTCTTTTGCTCTACCTGACAGTAAAACTTGCCCTTTCTTTTGATTCCTCACTTTTCTGTCTACTTGACAAATATATTTGTTTCCATCTCAGCGTTCTTTCTGCATTTTAGCTCCTGTTTTTACAAAGCCTAACCTTTAGGCCTCATTCTCTCAGTGTCTACTGTCTGTTGTCTGTTCAAGTATGGAGCCGCCTGAATTCTCTTTACCTTACTCCGAATGTTCCTGCATTCTTCCGTCGGTGGAGCTCCTGTTTGATAAGGTATGGTTCGGTGTAATGACTATGAATGCGACAGTGGGCTATTGTTCACCGTGTGCTTACTTAGGAGTCAACCATGATCTAGGAGTGGGGATTAATTAGTCTTTTAGCGAAACGAAATACGGAGTTAGCACATGAAGTCTCCCAATGGTGGATTGCTTTGACAGGTGCCCAGTGCTGTGCAGCCTTTGTCTTTTTCTATTTATGACACATTTCCGATGGGAACAAATTAACATCTTTTTTGTTTCAATTGGAATTGTACAGAGCTGTTTTTCTTTTTTTCCCAAAATGTTTATGATCTTTCAATATGCCTCTACCCACAACCCCCCCCCCCCCCCTCCCATTAAGTCAGAGGCCTCTGAATGGTTCGGTAATGGTCTATAAACAAAAGCTCTTTATTGCTGTGAGTAATATGCAGAGCCGAGTTCTGTCAACAGTCTCGGATGCAGTCAGGGAGCATATTGAAGGCCGCCAAATTAGGTCCTCATTTGAAATATGAAGGGAAAGCCCAACTGCCCATAACTGTCTAGAATAACTGGACACTGACAAGGAATGAGGTGGTCACACACATACGATACTTATGAGTCAGCCATCCAAGTTGTTGGCAAATCAATTAACTATGAAACCCTAAGTTAAATCAGTCGGATCTTTGGTCTCTGCCAGACACTCCAAACACTTTCCAGCTGGACAGATGAAGCCCAGGGAAGACAAAGCTGGAACTTCCTCCATCTCAGCAGATCTTGGCCCTTTGAAATCCCTGCAGGCCATTAGGTACAAATGTTTCTTTCTTTTTTTTAAAGAACGTAGCCTACCTTCATGCTATAAGAACCATTACTTAATGGTGCAGAATTTTCTGAGCGGAGAGAGCGCCTGTAATTAAGCAGTTAATTGCAATGTAGTTCTTGATTAGCTTTGGGGGATGGGAATGTTCAAGCAGGCTGAGATGTTGTGTACACTTCAGAATCATTTACAGAAATTGAAGCTAATTTCGCTGTCTGTGCCTATTACTGCATTAATTTAATTTGGGTTGCTTTTAGCTCATTAACACATCTAATTAATTCGTTGACATCACTATTAAGATGTCTCTTTGAAATTGGCGTCTCTGGATAATCAGGATGGAAGAGGCTGACAGATCAAGCGAGAAGCTGACTGAAAAATAAAAACTCCACTAATGAATTTTCTGTCAGTGGCACTGCACAGTGTCAATCTGCTGGAGGAAAGTGAGAGGGCTGTTTACTGTCTTTATTTGTAATTTACTGGCCGTGCATCGCTGGGGTTAGCGATAGGGTTTGGGGCCGGGGAGGGAAATTGGAAATTAAAAATATGTGCATTGTTGTAAATTTGATTAGGCCACATTAGCGGGGGTTTGTCAATCAGGGAACAGGTGCCGCGCACAGCTGAAGAGCGTGCTTCGCTCGCTGTGCACTCGGATTTGTCACATTAATGAGCACAGTTTAGTGACTGCGGGAAAGTGGGCCTCGGTGAGCGGCTGGCACGGTGTCCGTCGCCGTGTCTTCATTCTGCCGTTAACTATGTGACTTTGACTGACTTTCACAACCAGTTCTCCGGTCTAAACGGTCTACCAAGTCCAATTTCATACTGTTACCACTGCACACCCCTTTTGGTGTTTGTGTTGTTTTCTGGAACTCGTTTTGTGGATCATTATATTCTAAAATGGCTGATAAAACCGGGATAGTGTTTTTACTTGGTTATTTACCAGCAGTCCACACCTACTAGTGATGTCTCCACCAAAAAAAAAAAACGTGCTGTTCACCCGGAAGGCCAAAAAGTCCCCTTAATGGGATCTGACCTCATGCAGATGCGAGCAGGTAGCATTCATGACATTTCATTAATTGTTTAATCTCAATTTTTAGAATTCATTACTTGTGTCCATGATGCATGAAAACATTGACATTTAATTAATAATCTGTAACCGTTTTTCAATGCTTATTTAGCGTACTGGAAAATAATGGACCGTTGCACCGTTTCTCAACAAATTACTCACTACTGGGTCTGGCTGCAAGTACTGAGTGCAAGACCTTGTAGGAGAACAGTAGTGATTGTGAAGCTCATTCTAGGGAGTCATGTTGTGACAGTCACTTTACATTATAAATACATGACAGACAGCCAATGTACTCTGTGACAATAATAAAGCGAAACTGATTACACTGAAGAGTATTTTCACTTGCTTGCCTGTGAATAATAACGTTGATATTCCAGGTTTTAAAAAAAGATAGACTGAAGCACCATATTCATATAAGTAACTAAGAATATACAGTATTATTTTAATGAATACATTCAGTAAACAAAATATTAAAATACTCTTGAAAATAGTTCCTGATTAGTTGCAGATGTATTTTTATCAATATAAACATAACTAAATTGGTCACCGCCATTCTAATATACCAAGGGATACGGGTTAAATATATGTAAAAATTTAAGTACAAAATGTAGTGTATCTATGTTTGCAAAACACGCATTTGTTTCTTCACCTCCATTACTTTCTGTTGTTTTCTTTTACTTGAAAGTGTACCTTAGCCTTGGCAACCAGTGGTATCTTGAAGATGATCTGAAAAGCTAGTTAAACAGTGATACCTCTGTATCAGGTTCAAAATTAGATGAGGGGTCGCATGAATCTGTGGTTCTAATAGATTACATAATTAAGATGAAAGGGTAGAGCTGACATTATAAAAACTGAATTGGTCACCCTTCTGACCTACTATACAGAAAGCAATTACAAAATGCATAACAACAATATGAAAAATGGCATCGAAACATCCAAAATAAACAGAAGAAGCAGCAAAATATTGTTAAACATGCCTCTCTACAATACGGTCAACCGCACAGAAGCTGCAGCTTGAGTTTACGCTGCCAACAAATGTGCAAATTGAAAAGTCTGCACCAATAAATGTGATACTTACATTACTATTGACATATTCTGTTTCTGTCATGGTGCAATAGGTACATGCACAATTATTTTGGATAAATCGCATCTTTCTTCCTTTGTGGTTAAGCATCTTCCCATCATAGATTTTAATATTACTGTTTATTATGAGGTTGTTTAGCCCAAGACCTCATCCATGGTGACGCTTTGTGTATGACAGATTACCTATTTTGATGAAATAATGTCACCTACCAGCCACTTTTGCCATCTAACAGTGTTTCATCACATTGCCTCAGATTTTTGTAGAAAATAAAAACAAAAAATAATTAAATGTCCCGGAGTCAAATTTAAACACCGCTGGATTGATTAGAATTCAGATTTACAATATTGCATTTTCCTTCAACAAGTATTTATTTATTTCTACAGTAAATTGAATGCATCATGAGAAAGCACAACTGGGTCACAATTAGAGGGTAACATTGCCTAAAATAGCTATGTCAGCACTCGGATGGAAAAATCCTAATACTTATTTGTACACTGATAATCGTGAAATTATTCCTAAATAATTCATATTTAGGCAGCACTTTGGTTTCAATTTATTTGTAGATGCTCATTAAAGCGCATCAATGTAAATATTTATGCAAGTTATTTGGTATTGACTGAAAAAGAAATCGTTCTGCTTTTACACTTGCCGTAAGTATAAATGTGCCGTGTTTGTATTTATGACACCTTCCCAAAGAATTGGACATAATAGACTAGTCTGTCTGTACCTCGGCTTTGAAAGCAGCTGTGCCTCAGAGCCTGAGAACTGACAGGCACTTTGTGAACAATCGGAACAGGTTTCCAAAACGTGCAAGGCCTTACTGCATCTTTCCAAGGAGTCATACAAATCAAGACACAAACACCGAGCCACGGGGAGGAGTGGCTTCTCTTATTTGACAAATAAATCAAGCCCCAACCTTGTTGTCTGTTTCCTTTAATGCACAGGTTTTTGTTTTGGCATCCTCTGGTATGAAAAGCAAAAAAGGCTTCTGTTTAGCACTTCGTTAAACACTTACTTTAATAACAGCCACCAGGGAGACCCGATCCCTGCATCATGTGTAAAAGCTATCAACAGCTGCATCAATTAACCCCTTTCTCTCCAGGGAGCCATTAGAAGGTAGAACACCCTTTAAAATTGCATATGGCTGCAATTAAGCTTGAAATAGTGAAGAGTCGATGTGTGGGTTATGTGCATTCTTCCTTATAGATTTTGGAATATTTCTCTCAGTCACTGAGTGGAAATGGAAATGCAGAAATGGATATCATGTTTCATGTGTGACGATTTACTTAAACCATTTCCCACTGGTTCCTGTGTTAAACGAACCCTCATAATATGACAAACCCATTTACTGTCCCTGACTCCAGAGCAGTGGCAATGATAAAAGGGTCTCCTGCATATATTTTGAGGATCTCAATATTGATTTACTGCTCCAGTATTTGTAGAATATTTGATTGAGAGGTCTGGCCGAATATTTGGCCGTCCATTTCTTTATAATGACTATCAGCAAGTCTTGCAGTAAGGCCCATTCAACTACTACACACATCCTGACAAGTCAAGTTACAAAAAAGCTTCAATGGAACAAAGGGAAGTGGGAAGGAGCTGTAGATGACCTTGTTCTTTTAAGCAGCACTTGGTTACCCATTATGCAGAGCTGTAAGGGAAAGTGGGGGTTGCTACACCCCCTACCCAACAGTTGAAAGTTTTCACCAAATCTGTAGAATCTGTAGTGGACGTGTTAGCTCGCCTGCCCCACTGACACTGGAGTGACAGTTGAGATCTTGAAGGAAGTGGTTCCCACAGCGATGGCATTGTAATCTCAGTCAAGAAATCGCTTGGCACAAATTCAGAGGAACACAAGCTCCATATCCCTCTTTTCAGTCCAGCTGGACTCGAGTGTGGTTTGCGGCATGCAGGACCCTAATGAGAGCTCTTGTAGGTCCGGGGGCAGCTTTGAGAGGCCCACTCAGAGAGGCTGTTTTCACACAGTCTGCAGCCCAAAGAACAAAAACCCAGAGTCCCTCCCCCTGGCTAAGGAGGTCTTAGGGAAGGCCCAATCAAAGAGATTTTACAAGCAGTAGGAGCGTTGTGGGGGACGTGTAATCGCGACTGGTCAGACTCCACATGGGGGTATTAGTGTGTAAGGCAAGAGTAATCATCAGCTGTGTGCTCTTTGTACATTCTTGAAACAGAACATACTAAACAGCCTTCCCCCATAATTTATAATTTAGGAGGGACATATTTTATTCTTCATTTACATGTAGGTCATCCTCTTTTTCTGAAACATTTTTGACAGTCTGGTTTTGAGGGAGAAGGTGGCTGGTGAGTAAGGAAGTATTCTGTTACTTTAAGTCTTTTCAAGGTAGCAAAAATGACATGCTACTGGAAAATATAATCAAACCAATGTGAAATGACTTAATGCAAGTACCTATGACTGGTTCCCACAATTCTGTTTGAGAATTATCTTTATTTATAAACCCAGAAAAAAAACAGCACACCTGCAAACAACCTGTGGGAACCCGTGAGAGTGGCATTCATGAAACACCAGCCAAAGAGGACTCAAGGCCACCTTTGTTGGGGGGATGGATAAATCTCTAATTTGTGTGAATCACAGGCATTTTCTGTAATTTAATGCTGTAATTCAATCAGGCTGAATACTTGAGATGTCATGTAATTATCAGGATGTAATTTTGCATTTAAAGTAATTGTGTTACTTATGAATTAAAACTTTAAAAAGTAGGAAAACTAGCCCGGAAGTCTTCTTAGACCAAAATACAGAATAATAAGGCAAATAGCTTGTTAAATACAATGAAGGTTGAAAAAATTTGCTGGACACGTTTAAGCACAAAGTAGATGATACTACAATTAATTTGCCTTTTTTCGACTTGTGTGATAGCCCCACAGTTCAGCTTCAGTGAAGGGCAACCTGAAATGCTCCAGAGAAAATTGACTAATTGCTCCCTTTCATTTTTAGAATATCTTAAGCATGAATTATACAAAACAGTTTAGGATAAAGACTGAATCAATTAAACTAGGTTTTTGCTTCCATTGAAAGCCCTGGTGCCGTCAAAAAATTATATACATCATTAATACATAACATTACACAGTATATGTAATATACAGTGCAGTCCGTAAGAATTTGGACAGTGACACAATTTTTGTCATTTTGGCTCTGTACTCCAGCACATTGGATTTGAAATGGAACAGTGACTATGAGGTTAAAGTGCACACTTTCAGCTTAAATTTGAGGGTTTTTACATCCATATTGGGTGAACCGTGTAGCAATTGTAGCCATTTTTATGCATAGTCCTGGTGAAAAGACTGGCAGCAATTTTGCTAGTGAAAAACCATTTAATGACTGGAAAAAATATATAAATCCTGTTATTTTAGGAGATGACCATTAAACAATTGTTCTACATTACTTTGACAGTGTTTTTAAAAAATCTACCTTAAAATACCTTAAAAATAAAAAATTTTCACAGTACACAGAATTTCACTGTTTTTTTAAACACTGTCAAAGTCATGTAGAATAACAGCAGTTTTTCCCATTTTGCCCGCCACAGTATAATTTATACCGCCACAGTTTCAAATTGATCAAAAAAAAATTGTTGTATGTGAGAAAAATGCCTCTCTGGCTCTCATCATGCTACTCGCTGCCCCTCCCCCCTGCTGACGCACAAAGTGAGCGAGTGCATCTCCGAGACAGGCTGTATCCCGCTGTATCTCCTCACCATTCTGAGGAGATTAAACATGGTTAGTATGTTTGTAAAAGTTAAACCCCTCTGTGGTAGCCTACACTATAATAGATATATTGTTCAAGCATCAAGCGAGCCAAGCTCCCGACTGTGTTACGAAATGCAATTTTGCATAAGCTAATGTAACAACTTTGTAGCCTACAACTTTAGCTAGCAAGCTAGTGGCTATAAAACATTTTAATCTCAAAGAGCACCAAATTGATACATTTGGCTGTTGAAATTAACAGAAATTTATTCCGGGGGGGGTGGATTCCCTCTGACCCCCCGAGACAGTTCAGGGTCCACCCACCAGTTTCAGAAAATCCTGTGGGAAACACTGAACAGCAATAACTCATTGACAGTCATCCCATAAAATAAGTAAGGGATAATACACAGCGAGGTGGTCATTATCAAAAAATACTCTTTTATTCTGCAACACTATTTGCTCCATGACAAAATGTATTTATTCTTACTATTAAATAAATACCTGCTCTCCACATTGTGGGCTTTGATTACACATGCTAAAGTAATCTATTTGCGTGACCTCCTCCAACAATTGCATGGTGTAAAGGGTGGCATAAAGGGAACGCCCAATTTTGCGTCATTCAGGCTAGCCCAGAAAAATTAGTTTTTTTTTTAATCTTTCAGTTTTAACCACATGCAGTCCTCTTTGATTGATCACCTCGGACGATTTTTTGCAGGTGGTAACAGTTATACACGTGATTTTGTATATGCAAACCTTTTGTAAATCGACCTCATGGTGTACTGAAAATGACAAGGAAGATATTTACATAGTTAATGCCTTAAAACCACGCCCATTCACAGACCAATATGCTATATATAAAGCGCTTCCGAAAGCATTTCTCTGTTGGTACACCTATAAGTTTAATGCAGTGAAGTTTTCCTTTCGTCAACACATGTATGATGCAAAAATGTTTTATTCAAAAACATTTTCTTTCTGAAATGAATAACTAACTCATTTACAAAAGTATTGATCCCCCGCAGATACCTTTCTAGATAGGCCTTTGGCTACAATCCGAGTCTTCTCGGCTATGTCTGTGTGAGCTTTGCACATTAGAATTTTGGAATTTCTGCCCATTCCTCCATGAAAATTTGCTTAAACTCTGCCAAGTTAAATGGAGAGTGTTGGTGGACAGCAATTTTCAGGTCATGCCACTGATTTTAATGGAATTTAAGTCTGGGCCTTAACTGGGCCATTCCAGAATAATTAACTTGTCGTTTGTAAACCATTCCTTTTTAGTTTTTGCTTTGTGCCTTGGGTTGTTGTCGTGTTGGAACATGAATATTTGCCCTAAATGCACATCTCTTTCTGAAACAAGTTCTCCTCAAGGATTTGCTTCTATTTAGCTCTATCCATTTAGCCCTTGATGACAACAAGCTTCCCAGTACCTCCTGCTATTTAGCAGCCCCATAGCATGATGCTGCCACCACCATGCTTGACAGTAGAGATGGTGTTACCTTGGTGATGTTGTCCTTTCTCTGAAGTGTCTTCTGTCTCCCAAAGAGGCCAAATCTGTGTTGTGTGCTAACCTCTTAGTCACTAGTCACTAAGAGGTTAGCACTAGGTAATCACATCAGGTAATTGCCCTTCTCACCCAGTTGCTCAGTTTGGTAGGTCAGCCTGGTCATGGTAGTGACTGGATTGTGCCATATTCTTTTTTTCATTTTATTATAATGTAAAGGTGCTATTAGGATGGTTCAAATCTTTTCATGACCATCTCCAGGTTTTTGCGTCAGCTGCCAGATATGCAGTAGATATGGATGAATCACTTGAAGGGCTGTTTCTTCTGACTTATTTTTCCAAAGAGTTCAATAGGAAAATGAGTCAAGAGAAACCACCCTTAAAGTGATCCATCCATATCTACTGCATATCTGGCAGCAGAGTGATGATTTGAGGCTGGTTTGATACCTCAGACCCTTGATGACTTGCAGCCATTTAGCCGACCGTGGGTTCCATACTATTCCCGTGTAATTTACAGCTTAATCTAGTCAATCCCAATTCCCATAGGGATCCATTCAAATGCAGAGAGGTTATTGCTCGTAAGAGTACCTGAAAATAAGATATCAAGAGTCTTTTGATATCCTTTTATACCCAGTCATGATAGCATCACCTGTTTACCTGTGGAATGTTCCAAACAGGTGTTTGTTTTTTTTTGTTTTTTCCCTGTACCTGACTTTTTTGGAACGTGTTGCAGGCATCAAATTCGGAATTAGCATGTATTTACAAAAATCAATAAAGTTGATAAGGTAAAACATTAAATATATTTTCTTTGTACTGTTTTCAATTAAATATATGTAAAAGAGAATTTACAAATAACAATAACCACAATGACCATAATCCACTGCGCCTACAAGGCACGCAAGAAATGCAACAGTTCGAAAATGCACGGAACACAGAATGCAATATTCACATGCGAATGGCACTCGAGCTGGATGGGCGAGTGATACTAAAGTTATGAAAGGTATGATATGTACTGTATGACCGTAGACAAAAACACATATAGCCTAGCTACTGTATATTCAATAACAACACTTCTAACAAACTGACAGTTTGTATTTAAGAGAATGTCATATGCCTATCTTAGTCTAGTAATTAGTCTAGTGATTTTGTTAACGTTTAGCTAGCTGTTGTCTAGTGTGAGCCTTCTAGCCAGCTTGCTAGCATGGTCTGAGGAAAACTAACAACAGTAGCCTAAACTAACATAACGTTCAATGGCTGGCTGTCTGCCAAAGCGAAAATCTCTACTTGCTGAGCAATTACTGTATGAAAAGGCAAATTAATTCTAAAAGTCATCAAATATAAAGCTAATATGCACACCATAAATTAATGTATATATTTAGTGATAATACTAATTTAAGCAAATGATTTGCTGTAATATGCAGTCGTTGGAACCTTTAAGACTGTATGGAGAGCATACTTTTCCTGAGGATCTTTAGAAGATTTCATGTTGACACCACGTTCCTTTTGAGATTAAAAGTTTAAAATGTATTTTTTTAAAATAGTTAGACCTAGATTTTATATGTTTGGATTTAAATTATTCAAAAAGGATTTAATTTGTCAGTATTTCATGATACATTCATGTTTTTTTAAAAATGGCCCTCTTCGTGGCCTGTATCTGCTTGCTTGCACAGATCCTAGCACCGATAGCCTCTGCGATGGTCTTCAGTACCTGGTCATGCCCCCAGTGGTAACAGCCCTCTCCTGCCAAGCCCCAGCAGTGTAGGTTGGAAAGGCTGAGGAGGACATTGTAAACGGCCTGGACAAGGAACGTGATGCGGTGCGGTTCTGCCTGCCAGAGGTCAGCCCGTGTGATTCCCACTGCCTGCACCCACCCAGTCCAAGCTCCTCATTCCTATACTCCTACATTAGATTTAGGAAAAAAATGAACTTCAACAAATCTCAGTCGCACCATACTATTGGAAATCATTTCTGGGAGGGGCTCAGTGGTTTTCTCCAATTCACCAAGCCACACCAGTAACCAAATTTTGCTCGTAGCAAAAATGCTCCATTCTTTTACAATGCTTTTGCCCACCCCTTCAACCAACCAATCACAATCTGAACAAGCCCCTCAACATCCTGATCACATGACCTCAACAGCCAGTGAATCTGCATTTAAACCGGTGACAGAATGGATCCTGGGCAGGGTTGCCTCATTTAATCAAATAACAAATCGGCAGTGTTGGAGAGTGACTCAGTAGTGCTACTGTATGTCTTGTCTGGTCCAGTCGGAGTCCTCATCTTTTGGATCACTAGGTACCTATTGTTTGAAATGGCTCTGTGAAGTCACGTGGCGCTGTAATGGCGACATGTAGTCCAGCTGTCTCTCATTTTCCTGTTTGTTACTTTGAATGTGTTTTGTTGTGTCGTGCTTTTGTCTTTTGGTTTTTTTCATGCGCTGTGTGTCTTTTGTGGGACGGAGTTTTCAGGGCACTCATGCTGCTCGTTTTGATAATATTGCCAAATTATCCAGTCGGGATCATTTTGTTTATGGTCATCACCATGGAGACACATTCACAACATATACTCGGGGATGTCTGTTAGATCTACAGCTACAAAGTTACCATCGCTTTTCACCGGAGTTGAAGATATCAAGACTGACCCAGTACTGCAGGCAATCCTCAAATGCCCACCAGGTAAGGGAAGGAGAAGAGAATACGGGGGAGTGAGGCTACAGCTGGGGAGGCTGAGGCAGTTCGGTGCTCCGTTTCGACTCCATTTCGACTGGACAGAGATGGAGGAAAGTTGCGGAGGCGGAGTTTGTGTAGACTATATGTCTTATTCACCATAAATGGTGAAGTTTTGGAAATTGTCTCTAAATATGAATATCTGTAAACTACGATAACAGGTAATGGTGATGGCTCAGCAGAAATCAGGAAAAGACTAGCTATCGCATCCAACAAATTGGGGAAAATGAAAAATATGTGGAAGGGACAAGATACTCAAACAAAATTAAAAGATTTTAAGGGCTTGCGTATTTCCAACTGCAATATATGGATGTGAGGCATGGACACTAAATAAATATATCTCAAAGAGAATCAATGCCTTTGAAATGAAATGTTACAGAAGAATATTAAGAATGCCATGGACAGAACACAGAACAAATCAGTCAATAAGGGATGAGTTGGTAGTAAAAGAAGGCTGGTTAGAAATGTTTGTAGTGAAGCAAAAACTTTAATATTTTGGATATTTGAAAAGACATGAAGGACTAGGGAAAACAATACTGGAAGGAAAGATGGTTGGGAAAAGAGGAAGGGGAAGACGAAGGAGACAGTGGGAGAGAGATATAAAGGAAGCTATAGAAAGAACAGTCACAGAGGCAGGACGGCTCGCAGAAGATAGGGAAGGTTTTTGTGATATAGTCAGGGATGCAATGTCCTCATGGATAAACAGATAATGAATGAATATGTTGACAGCTTTGTTCCTACAGCTGTTGGACTGCTTGATGACACTGGACACCTCGGGACAGCGGGGAGGATGGGGAGCTGTTACTGCTTTTGATGCTCAATTTTTATGACGTTTGGCTGTATTCCACTCGACTCATACCTTCACTTTCACTTAATTTGTTTGGTTAATTCAATGATTCTATTGTCTTTATTTGATATGTTTGTTTGTGTGCTGTGGTTCTGCCCCACTGTCTATGTCTTTTTTGTTGTTTGTAGCTACAACTAATGTTCCCTCATGGGAAAATAAAGGTTATTCTATTATATGTGTCCAGGACATTCTTAATGAATTACTTTAATGAAGTAAAAATAAAGGTAACACGAGTTATAGTTACTGTACTATTGTCAACTGTGTCAGTTGGCTGTCAACTGCGTCAGTGAAAAGTCACCTACATCAGATGGATATTTTCATGAAGAATATGTTCATAATGTTCATAATGACTATGTCCACAATTATTGGCACCACTGCATTTAATACTTTGTACAACCTCCCTTTGCCAATAAAACAGCACTGAGTCTTCTCCCGTAACATCTAATAAGGTTGGAGAATACAGAGCAAGGAATCCATAGACCATTCCTCTTTACAGAATCTCTCCAGATCATCCAGAGTCCTAGGTCCTCTCTTGTGCACTCTCCGCTTCAGCTCAGCCCACAGGTTTTCAATGGGGTTTAGGTCAGGGGACTGAGATGGCCATGGCAGAAGCTTGATTTTGTGTTCAGTTAACCATTTTTGTGTTGATTTGGACGTATGTTTTGGATCATTGTCCTGCTAGAAGATCCAATGGTGACCCAGTTTTAGTTTCCTGGCAGAGTCAGCCTGATTCAGATTTAAAATTTCATGGAGTTCATGATGCTATGTACCCTAACAAGGTTCCCAGGGCCTTTGGAGGAAAAACAGCCCCAAAACATCATGGAACCTCCACCATACTTAACAATGGGGATCAGATTATTTTCGGTATAGACATCCTTCTTTTTACACCAAACCCACCTTGAGTGTTGGTTGCCGAAAAGCTCAATTTTCATTTCATCTGACCATAGAACATGGTTCCACTCAAAGTTCCAGTAGCGTTTAGCAAACTCCAGGCGCTTATGTTTGTGATGAAATGACAGGAAAGGCTTTTTTCTGGCATGCCTTCCAAATAATTTGTTGGCATGGAGGTGACGTCTAATGGTAGTTTTGGAGACTTGATGACCTCAAGTTGCTACTTTCCTCTGTATTTCTCCAATAGTGATCCTTGGGAATTTTCTTTGCCTCTCTTACCATCCTGCTCACTGTGCGTGGGGGCAAAATAAACTTGGGTCCTCTTCCAGGCAAGTTTGTTACAGTTCCAGTTGATTTGAACTCTTTAAGTATTGCCCTAACGGTAGATATGGGCATTTTCAGGTGAGTAGCTATTTTTTTAAAGCCATTCCCTGACTTAAGAAGCTCAACACACTTTTCCCTCTTTTGATTTGTGCGTTCTCTTATCTTTCCCATGTTGATGTACGAATAAGGGAATATGGCCTCTGTGTCACCTCATATTTATACCCCTGTGAAACAAGAAATCATGGATTACTGCTTGAAATTTCCTAAACACTCTCATCAACTTTAAAAAGTAAAATATAAATTGTTCATAAGAATTTCTAGGGGTGCCAATAATTGTGGCACACGTGGTTTTGTTAAAAACAATTATTTCTCGATGAGGGATTTTTTTTTCTCAAAATAAATTTACTTCAATTAAAGGTTGGTTTTTTCTCATTTTTTCAGTGTGAGATTCAGCTAATTCACCAAACGGTGAATTTTTTATAACCCTTTTTACTCATCTTTACCAGGGGTGCCAATAATAGTGGAGGGCACTATATATATATATAATTAAATGAACCGTACCTTAATTACGTTTCATTTCTTAGACCTCCATCTTAGTCAATGGAGGTGTCAGACTCTTAGGGGCATGTCATTCTTCTAATTCTCACATCCATGGTGTGAATGTTGCCACCAACTGTACAAATCGATGTCTGCTTGTATCAGAGGATGAATCAGGGTGTTGTAAATGGTTACACGCCATACAGTCATCTAATATTAATGAGGGTAAGAGTGTGACAGACTTGGAGAAGGTAATACTTTACTTTTCTTATTTTTGAACTGCTTTTCTTATTTTGTCTTGGATACAAAGAATACTCTTAATTTTGGTTGCAATACGCAAACATACATTAAATTTTATACTTTAGTGAAATTTAATTCCACCAGTTGTTTTAATATATTTTATTTGCATGGGAAGAACTTTTCATTGACTTGCTTCTCCTTGAAACTGTAAAGAGAAAAAAAATCATATCCCACAAAGGGCAGGTTTTTTGGCTGATGCATTTAACCAATCCCAAAGTGCAAATCAAGGGTACTGGTACTATTTTGATTAATGAATTAGTATGTTCTTACAAAAATAATAAAATTTTAACTGCCAAATGACTGGCTGATTTTAGCATTTAAGCCCTACAAACAGATGCCAAATTTGGTCAATTCTCACCTATTTAGGGGGTGTTCTATTTAAGGCTTTATAACTCCGGGTGTGAGCATCAGTGAAACTTGTAAAATGGCGTAAATGATGCAAGGCAGTACCATTTACAACCCTAACATAGATTAGTTTACTTACGTCATTTAGGTCAAAATGAAGTCCTGCAAATGCAAAACAAAGTTTTTCTTTAGTTTTCAATGAAATACTGAGAGCTACAAAGGCAAAACAGGTAAAACTATACATTTCCTGGATCATAAACTCCGTGTCAACAAGTGTGCAAAATCTGCGGGTGATTTGCAGAAGTACTAAAGATCTATGACGCAAAATGTAGGCAGTGTACCCTGTTGTCCCTTAGTGTCTCCACAATACTGTATATCCAAATGGCTAAATTGTGCACTGCTGTAAATCATAATCATATATTTAACTACAAATCTGCGGTTTTGGCTCATGGAACTCACTTTTACATCATTTTCAAGTGGGAGTTACTATGTTTTAATGAGTATAGGGGGATATGCAAATGGATGTCAAATTAAAGGAAAAACCCCTATAGTGTGGGGGTTCGGTGGCTCTTTTATGCTGTGGGGGGCATTTTCCTGGCATGGTTTGGGTCCACTTGTCCCCTTAGAGCAGGGGTGCACAAATGTTTTCAGCGACGACCCAAGGATATCAATCGATACTTTTCGCGACCCAAACTAATGTAATTTCCATTAATTAACTATTCATTGTTAAACTGCTGACAATAGCCATGTTTTTATAAAAGGTAAATGGGACAAATTACTGAAATTAGCAAGCAATTAAACACAAAAAGCATATAGTGAAATTAACAGAATTGTATGCCCTATTCGCACTGTATTACCTGGGGACCACATGTTAGGAACCCCCCCCGGCTGTGTTTCGTGCAGAGCATTCGCATGGAATAAACGATGTATTTCGCTCAAATGTAGCCTACTGATCAAATCCCAAGGATTTTCACTGGATTGATGATTGAAACGTACTCCACATCAGTGTCAGTTCGCTAAGAGTTATTTCTGCACATTTAAGGTATGCAGATTGGTGCGTTGACGGTGGATAGGGATGGATACAATTCACTTTCAATTCAGTCAATTGCCTAGCCTACTAAAAAATTTTGGCATAAGAACCAAATGTTGTCAAAATGAATCATTTCCACCGCAGGATCCATAATTCTCGACTCAGAAAGATGCAGAAAAAGACGTGGAAAAAACAACGTAGCCTATCCTTGCGGGAGAAAATATATCACCCCATATTACTGAGATGCTGATTCACACGGGACTAATAGGCTACTATCAGATGACCTCTGTGCGAAATATGCTAGCCTATTTTGTGGTGGAATTTTTACTTTACAAATTATGAACTTCGAAGATCTGCACGGGATTAAGATCACAGTTGACTGCAATTATATTAGCCTACAAATCACACAAGGTCCCCAGGTAAAACTAGTCCAGTGCAAATAGGGCATTATATGTAACGTTCCGTTCCCTTCCTGTCCGTTTTCCATGTTTTACCCTTTCCCCCCGTGTCATGTTGGATTTCCTTCGTCCGTGTTTTCCCCGTTGCTACAGGCTGGGCGTGCCCCTTCTGTTTGTTTCACTCTGTTCCCCCACTTCGGTTTCAACCTATCTCCTTTCACCCTTGTTGCATGCATTCCCCACCTGTCAATTAGTCAATCACCCTCGGTTACATTCCTCACGCTTTCTTTATTGTTTTCAATTTCACTCCCCTACTTAAACCTCCGGCTGGCTGCTATTCGGCGCCAGTTCGTTAACGTTCACCGTTTGTATCCTGGTCCTTTGTTTCCCTGTCCTGTGCGCTAAACTCTGCAGTGGGTTTTTCCCTGTGTGCTCTTCTGCTCCAGAACCTACTGTTTGGTATTTATCCAGCCCTGTCTGTTGCGGTTTGCTCTGCCTGAATCCTGTCTGCTTAAATTACCAGCTTCACCTGTACCTTCCAGTCTGTAGCTGTAACGACTCCCTTTGTGTGTTGCGGTACCTCTGCTCCCAGCTAACGTTGCGCCCGCAGTTGGGTGTTCTGCCTCTCCACCCTACAGTGGTTCCTGTCCGGCCGTGGCTACCTCCATTGCTGCGGTTACGGTTCCAGCCTCCACTGTGGCCCAGCTGCCCCAACCAGGCCAACCTGAGCTCCGCTACACTGCTCTGCCCTGCCGTGTCCTGCCATATCCCTACCTCTGCCTTCAGTCCAGCTCCAGTTCAAGTTCGAACCGCTCCGTTCCCGTGATCCAGTTCCTGTTGGACCTCCCGGTCCAGAACCAGTCCAGTTCCGGTTCGGAACTCTCCTCCCGTATCAAGTCCAGTTCCGGTTTGGAACAATCCGTCATTCCCGTGATCCAGTTCCTGTTGGACCTCCCGGTCCAGATCCAGTCCAGTTCCGGTTCGGAACTCACCTCCCGTATCAAGTCCAGTTCCGGTTTGGAACAACCCGTCGTTCCCGTGATCCAGTTCCTGTTGGACCTCCCGGTCCAGAACCAGTCCAGTTCCGGTTCGGAACTCGTATCCAGTCCAGTTCCGGTTTGGAACAATTCTTCGTTCCCGTGATCCAGTTCCTGATTGGACCTCTCGGTCCAGAACCAGTCCAGTTCCGGTTTGGAACTCGTCCCCTGAACCAAATCCAGTTCCGGTTTGGAACACACCTCGTTTCCGTGATCCAGTTCCAGTTGGATCGCCCGGTCCAGAACCAGTCCAAGTTCCGGCTTGGAACTTCCTGGGGTGATCTAAGTCCAGCTCCGGCTTGGAGCAGTTCGCTGTGCCGTAGGACTTCCTCACCCCTCTTTACCATTGTGTTAACGTGTGTACAGCTTGGGACTACCCCAAAGCTCCTAAATAAATACCATTCTTTGTTCACCTGTCTCTTGGTCGTTGCATTTGGGTTCAGCCCGTGTTTGGTTCGTGACAGAATAGGCTTTATCAATGAAGCATAGTAGGCTAAGGGTAAAGTGCTCAAAGCTGTCTGACAGACAACTGTAGGATAAAATATTAGGCTACACATATTAAAATGTTGCACTCATCGTCAGTGCGTCTCTTTTTGCTGGGATGTAGCCTATTAGCCACTTCTCCTTTACCCAGTATAGGAAACTTAAAACAAATGAGCTAATATTTCAATAGCCTACATGCCAGATTTATTTATGTCACAAAAAGACTGGATCGCGATGATTAGCTAAAGCCGGTAATAAAAGTAATTAGCTATAGCTAGTAACGAAGAGCATTAAGAGCTGTTCTCAGCATTTCGGTGAATCGACGCGTGGAATGCAGTGAGTAGCCTAATGACGCGTCAAAGTCAAGATGAAATAAAGTAGCCATTTACGTGATCATATGTAAACAGTAAAAATGTATGTTCAGTAGTTTCATTATTTAACATTAACATTACTGAATACTAACACTTTGTTCATTATAGGCCTAATCGCATTGGAATGTTGCCGTAGCCTAGCCTACACGATTCTGCGACCCAAGTGACTGCGCGTCATATGCTATGGCCTTCGCAGTCACCAGATCTCAACCCAGTTGAACACCTATGGGAGATTTTGGACCGACGTGTTAGACAGTACTCTCCACCACCATCATCAAAACACCAAATGAGGGAATATCTTTTGGAAGAATGGTGTGCCATCCCTCCAGTATAGTTCCAGAGACTATAATCTGCTTGACTAGAGGGAGACTCTATGCCAAGGAGCTGTTCTGGTGGCTCGTGGTGGCCTGACACCATACTGAGATAATGTCCAGTGCTCACGTTGTTTAAATAGCAAGTGAACTTTGGGTTGCCTGGAGTTCTGCGCCAGCAGAGAGCGCTGTTATATATGTGAAACGTAAGGGAGCCCCACTCCATCAACATCCAGGCGATGTGCGATGCTACATGCTACATTTTTCAAATATTTTGCCTTTCATACTCACTCCATGGCAAATTTTACATTCATCTAGCACATATCTGCACAGTAAATTGGATTAGCAAATTGGAATTAGTATTTTCCATGCTATAAGTGAAAACGTATAGCCCATATGCCATAGTCTATATTATGTACGATAAGATTATGATAAAATAATCCATCAGAAAATGCAGGCAAATGTTGTAGCTTCATGGAAAATCCGTTTGCCAAATTAGTAAAATCTTGTGAAAATAGAGGAAAATGACAATTACGCCTCGGCGAGCGAATTTACATTCTTGCGTTTCGTTCGCGTAAAACTAAATTAGTAAAACTAGAAATGCTGTCATTCAAAGTTTGCATTTCAAAATTCTGTCATGCAAACTTTGCATTTCAAACACCTTTGGGAAGGGTATAATGTCCTCTATTGGATAAAAGAGTTGTCAATCAAACTAGAATGAACTGGATGCATGACAAACAGCCGGCGGGTTTGTACGACGTTCCAGATAGTGTACTAGCATTATAAAGGGGTGTGTATTTCTCAAATGGATTGTCCAAGACAATAATTGACCACTGAATCTTGAGAGGGACATCTCTATGCATAAAACAATTGGTAGGATTGTATATTTATTTCATATTTAGTAGCAGATATTGATAGTTGAATGACGTGGTATAATTACACAAGAATTTCACTTGTTTCTTTTGCAGTTGAATGTGCAGGGCTTTTCACGGCATTCACATTCGTTCAGGCTATTGTTAGCTTTATCTTGTTGCTATGACAGAATACAAATTTTTGGTGGTGAAAAAACATTTTTATGAACTCACAGATAGACACTGTTGTCCACTCTGTCACACATGGGTCGGTATAGTTTCCGATGAGTCTGGGTGGGGGGTTGCTTGTTAAATGGACTAGCTACGCGACAATAGTAGCACATAGAAACTCCGTGTTCGGCAGACTTGTCATGAATCATGTACTAATAAAGCAAGAACACGGACTTAGTTTTTTCCGCTCATAGTTTGGTTGCAGAAGCAATGAATGTCTCATTTGAGCATTCTCACAGTGCCGGTGGCATGGCCACTAGGGGGTCTGCATGAAGGGGTTAATAACCAAGTCTTTTCTAATCCCCGTAGAGGTTAGACTCTGACTCTCCATCCAAGTTGACCAGTTAATCTCCCCATACTTTAAAGTCCAAAATGCATTTAGGAATGTGATCCCCCTCCTTTCCAAAGTCTGTCTTTGTCTGTTTTTCAATTTCCTATAAATAAATAACCTAATTGGGTGCTGACACATGCCATATGACTGAGAATTTCATGAGAAGACAGGGTGGGGGAGTTAAAGACTTATTTATTTCCTTATTTCACTTTTCATTAAAGCATTACTCTACTTACTTCCTCTGTTTACTTATTAGCTCTAATCCAATTAAGTCAATAAGGGCCCTTAGAACTGCTTAAGAACTATGGTGCTTCCAGGGGAGGGAGGGGTTATTAATTTCCTGCTTACTTCAGTCTACTCATCTCAGGCAACTTGTTTTGAAAATGTAATGCCATTCCCTGCATTAAGAATGTCATCTGTGTCAGTAAATGAACACTTCAGAGGCATGGCTTCATGTACAACCCCCAATGAAACCCACAGAGGGAGCTCCTGGTTACCGACTTTTTCCAGGTGGAATTGTCTCTGCCATTCGTTGCCCTGGCATCAGCTCCCGGGGCATGTTGGTGGTGGGAGAAAGGAAAACAAAACAACAACAGATACACCCATTTAAGCAGCACGCGCTCAGAGAAACACACATCCACATCCCCTAATTAAGGTCTCTGAATAATTGAATGAAGGCAGTCAGTGATTTGTTAAAGTGCATCCAACTTAATGAGGATGTTGTTTTGACCCCATGGCCTCGCAATCTCTAGAGGACTGCCCTGGTCCCTATGACATGAGTTGTGAACTTTGACCTCTGAGGCACACACTGTCAGATGGAGCTAAGAGAGTGAAAGGAGCTCGACCACTTTAGTTACTGTGTCTACAACATACAGTTTGTTGCCTCATGCAACATATATCCTTTCTTAATATTTTCTGTAATTGTGTTGTAAGGGGAATATCTTTAGCACTTCTTTAAAAAAAGAGGTGCCCCATTACAAAATATACTAGGGTATTTGAGTTGGAATGGGGACAACATGAATCGCTGAGACTTTTCAATTTCTACTCTGCTCTCTTAAAACGAGGCCTAAAAGCCCTGCCAAATGCAAATGATGGTGAGACCGTAACATACCTCCATCTCTTCTCCTCTCTGGTCCAAATCATCTGTCACTGACTCCATCCACCCTGTGGTGCACTGGCAACAAAGAGGGCCAGCATATGTGCATTTACAATGTTTGTCTACCTCTAATTAGTTGCTGATCAATATACCAATTGATTTTACAATATACACAGAGCTTAGCAGCACTGTCATACTTCAAACGTCATAAAGGGGGCAATCTTATTTGTTCATTAGAAACTCTGGAATATCCCTCACTATTTACTACAGTCTTTGTTTATCCCAGATAGCCCCTCTGGTGTGATTAAACTGTGTGGCTACTAATTTGAATTAGGTTGTGAATGCAAGCTTAAAAAAATAACCCCATATGCATGTGTATGATTGCCATTACTTTGTCCTTTTCCATCTTTATGAAAATCTTTTGAGCTTCCCAAGTGACCAGAAAATAGCAGTGTGGCATGACTTAAGACTCAAAGGACAAGATAAGCTGCACGGTTGCCTCCAATAGTGATTTTTAAATGATTAGTTTCATTTCTGAAGAGCATGTCTGCACTCATCGACTCAAATGACCAAAGGGTTTATATTCCCTTCTCTGTGCACTCTGGCTGAATAATAGAGAACGCAACCAGTGAAAATAGTCCCATTTTCTCTCCTCAGCCCTGAAAACTGGACTCTTGGGTCACATGTCTCCATTCTTGAGGGGAGGAAAAGAACACCCATATTTCAGAGGGGCACACCTTGCGACACGTTCCCTTTTTGTCTGTGGTTGTAGCCGAGCGGAGTTTTATCATTAATTATTAGTCACTCTCTGTCCTCAGTGGAGCTCAGCTGATGACAGCTAATTAAGTACTGGCTGATGTCAAGGATCCTAAAAAAGGCTTTCTTTCCAGCGCCCGTGAGCCTCGTTCTCAAACTCAGCCCCGGAATGCTTTATTGCCGCTATTATTATTATTGCCTTGTAGCATTGCAAACCCTGCCCTAAGGTTACACCAGTACGGCTTTCAAGTGTTCAGGAATATGGGTTTGTCCCCTTGAATAGATAAACCTCTCTGGTTTGTTATTTTAAAAGCCAAGAAAAAGGCTGGTGTACAATTGACCTGAGGTGTTTTTACGGAGCTACGCAGACGTTTTTATTACATTTTTATTACATGTGTCTGAGGTACCAAAGGCAGAGGAAGGAACTATTTTTAAAAATGAATTCAACGAAAATGGGGAGGAAAATAGAAGGGAGTGCGCCACATTAAAGCGTTGTAAATTAAGCATACACAGAGTTCTTACAGCTGGGAAAATAGCGCAAAGTAAAAACTGGTTCTGACGTGTTTTGTTTCCTATGAGTAGTAAAAATTCCACGGAAAAAAAGATAAACACTTCAGGAAAATGGTTTTCCATTCCAGGAGAAGAAAAAAAGATGTCTAAAACCGAATAATGTAAAAAAAAATGTAATGAATATTTAATTTTATTTTTATTAAATCCCAAATTGATGACGGCTGGCACTTTATTAGTGTGTCAGAGCGAGTGTTCATACATTCTAATTACTTATTCTAACAAGCAGGAGAATTATTTTTGAGAATGTGGAGGCTTTTGTGTGTGCTAGGGCCACTCTAGTTAAGTAACACCTATTAAAATATCATTTGCACCTTGAGGCAACTCATTAATACAGTGGATAGTGAAATCACACCAATAGAACTTCCCCTGACCTCAGGGCACAGGCAGAATCAGCGGCTCACTTCACCATTAAATTCACTAATGTGCCTTCTCCACAAATCATTTTCAATGGAAATAACATACTGTAATTTATACTGTCTATGTACGTAGGTGTGTGTGTTACTACAATATCGCTATATATTTGGAAGGAAATTACATTTCCTGAGCTTCTGTTCCTGGAAATTAAGATTATTGCCCAATCAGAACGACATTACCTATTAGAGGTGGGAATAAAGAGTCGGTAGTAGAAGAAGGTTACAGTGTTAAACCTTTTGATAATACAAATGCAGCAATTGGAGCTTCAACGTATATGTAATATATTTATGTGTGCCACTGCACACTACTTAACAAATAACATATTTAGATATGATATGATAATGTTATTATACTCACAATGCTTTGGCCATTGCTTCCCTGTTTAGATATTAATTTAGAAATTTCTCCTTTTCCTAAAATCTTGAGTATTTACTCAGCTGACTGTGAACAAAAATAGTGTACCTGCTCTGCATCCGATGTAGTAGATGCCATATCACTATACAAACAATGTTTAAAATAAGATATAGACAGTGCAGGTGCAAAACGAGTTGTTGCCTCACATTCCCCCAAATTCTTAATTCTTATTCCTTAAAAATGCAATGTGAAATTAAAGTCAGCTAAATTGTAAAGAAAAAAAACATGCGCCCTCTTTTTTTACAAACACCAAGGGAAGAGAAAAGTAATCAGGTCTTGAAAATCAACCACAAGCAAAAAAACAAAAAACAAAACAAAAGATATTAATTAAAATCCTCACACAGTACAGTAATGACATTAAGGAGCCAGCCTGCAATTTAGTGAGGAAACATAAGGCTGGGTAAACAAAAGCGACAGCCCTGCTTCCCAAAGACAGTTGTTCCTCTCCGTCAGGCCGGACTGCACTCCCGCCTGCCCCCAGCAGATGGCATGTTCTCCCTCTGCCCTGCTTCACCCTGATGGGCCAGTCTGTCTGAGTTCTCAATGAATTTCCTTCTCTTTTCATCACTCTCTGATGTCCAGCTGCTCCTGTCAACACCTTCTTATAGCGTGTAATTCATCGCTACACATTGGCAGCTGAGGCCCCTCTGATGGACTTAAAACTGCCATCCACAGAGGGGACTACACCCTGAGCAAGAGTGCGCCTAATCAAGGGGAACTCCCCTTCAAAAGGGGGACGCGCACAGACAGATTGAGTCCAAGTTCCCCCATAATTATCATCCAACAGCCCCCGAGTTGCAAGCTGGTCCCTCCAAAATGCTAAACTGAAACAGCTATGCTCTGAATAAAGCTTTCATGTCCACCCCTGCATTAAACAACAGCTCTGCTGTTTTCACCTGCACTTGTTAACAATTACGGATGAGAGCCACCCGACGAGGCGGCATTTGTTTAAAGGGCTCCGGGAAGGTGAGGATTTTCTATGCTTTGTACGATAACGTGCTATAAATGTCCCGCCGCTACGGGTTTTGATTATTTCCAAGGTGGTAGAAAACATCTCCTGGAGGAAGTTCCCGGAGCCTTCACAGTTTTATTAAAGGCTCGCCTTAGCTGATTATTTAGTGGAGTGAGGTGCATGGCTGCCGCTCTCCGAGTGGAGCCCTCACAGGGTCATGTTTAACATGTCCAGAGGCAATCAATTCACCTTAACCCCTTGCAGTACTTCAGCGCTCTTCGCCTAAGCTGGCCTTAATAACCAGGCAATGGTGAATTACTGATAAGGCATTAGGGTCTCTGACCTTTACATTCTCTCCTCTGTATAATGGAAAAAATCCCCACCAGAGAGACATGTATTTTTTCCCCCAATACAGATACACTGCTTAATGAAATAATTAAAAGTTAAATTCCGTTATGAAACAGAAAAGCCTTTTCTGGTTTGGTTTGTTATTTATGCTATTTATTTATCCAGCATCTGAAGTCACATTTTGACTGAAATATCGCACTATTAGGAATTTAATTGTTAATGTAGTTGTAGTGGAAGTGAATGTAGCCAATCTCAGATTCACATCCCATGTTTGTCATTGAGACGTTATGATTGTTTTTTTCATATTTCCTTTTGTATAACAAAGTCTAAATTGTGAAGTGCCACAGTACTGTAATAATGAAAACACAGAACATTGTTAATTTATGTGTATTTTCATCTTGATAAATGCACTTTTATCATTTATGAAAATTGTGATAAAAAGAGCTCAATTATGTAGTTGCCTGCTGTAAATTAATTCTCACTGCTCTCTGCAAAAATATGTCTTACTTTCTGAACATGATTTCCTCACAAGCAAGTGCTGAAATATGCTTCACAGGAACAAAACACAATTCGCTGATCATACATGGTCCAGATTGCGTCTCATCTTGACTTTTACATGCCAGTCATCATAAGCCAATACTCTCTCTATCTCCTCTTATGCCTCGGTATACAAAACGTTGAAGTGTCTCTTTAAATGTCATTTAGATTTTTAGGACATGCCAACGTGAAAAGAAGATGATGTGGGGACTGTTGTAAATGTCTGAATGTACACATTTAAATCTATATCTCCCATTTTTTCACTCTTCAAAAAGAGGCGACTGGCACTGTGGGCTGTTCGGAGTGCACAGAAAAGCACACAAGCCTGTTTCCCTGTTGCCCACCACTGACACGCTGTGTGGTGTGATTCCCACTGACTTCCAGTTCCACTGGATTCCAGCCTGGGCCGAGAGATGAAAGGCCGCCATCATAACCAATTACATTGTAAGTGGGGACACTAACATAGGAGTTAAGGATGTCATTCTCTGAAGAAAGCTGTGCTCAATTGGGGTCAGGTGCTAAAATGTAAAAGCTTCCAGGCACTTTGTAGGTAATTGAAAATCTATTTTTCGAAGTGAGGGGACTCGAGTATAATGTGGGAAGGGTTGAGAGGCAGGGAAGTTTTTATTTTGTTCTTGAGTCTATGAGTTGGAACGTGCCATTGAACAGAGAGGCGAGAGAGTTGAAAACAGTGTGACCCCCTAAAAACCTAACATTTCTTGTGTTTAACCTGTACAAAGAAAAAAGAAAGAAATCAGTATTTGTTTCTTTGTAGAAATAATGATGTCCCCAAATAGAGATAGGTTTTAAATTAAAATTTAAACCTGAGTTTCCTGAAATATAAATAATAACGGATAAAGCATGGTAGACATCAGATTCTATTAATATAATATAATAAGTATTCATATGGTTTAAAAACAAGTACATACATTGAAACTCCTAATTAATAGATTTATTTGCAGTCAAAAATGTTTAAGTTTGTCTATTAGTCTAATTTGACTCAAGACAAATACCTAAGGACAACGGTTATTTTGTTATAATACACTATACCTTCATTAACAGGAATTAAGTGTTACAATAACATAAACCCCTCTAACAGGTGAATACATCCGCAGTCTGATATATACAATCTACTGAGGAGTGCATGTATTTTGCAGCAAACACTTTCTTGCCTAGTGGAAATTAGTTGTTTTTTTCTACTTTTAATCTTAAAGAACTGTTGGTTATCCATGTAGCTATCCGTGTAGAAGGCCAGCACCTCCCTGTCATGCAAGAACACAAGAGCATGTAACATGCTCCTCTAATGCATGGTGATTCAAACATGTATTTGGAATTTTTTAGATTATTATATTTTTTTTTTTTATCAACGTCAGTCAGCTTATTGGTCTTTATATGCTCTCCATTAGACATGTTCCTGATGTCTGATTTGTGATAATTCAAGTGTTCAATTTAGAGGTCTTCACGGGTCCTAAAAGTGGGACCCGTTCCAAAATGGACCCATGGCTCTGTTACCCGAACTCGACCCGCATAAATCAATTTTCAAAAAACGTAGACCAGTTCCGAAATGGACTCAAGTACAGTGGGACCCGCTTGGACCCGACAGTCATGAATGAGAGAGATACATTTCTGTGCAGTACTAGACCTGGCACTGGTCAGGACCTACACCGTGTGCCATCAGTAGGCTAAATGACTTACCGATACCATAATGATGAATGCATAATGATGATCATATTATCAGAGATCTCAGGCATAGGGCAGCTAACTAGCTGTTTGGTTAGCTAGGTTAATATCAATGAAACTCATTTTTAAAATGTCAACTGCGTTTTAATAGCCTATATGCATTGTAGCCTAATTCATAGCCTACTAAATCAACCAATCTCAGGCCATTTAACTGTTGGACACAACTACACTGCTCCCACAAA
This sequence comes from Synaphobranchus kaupii, assembly GCA_029718625.1. Taxonomy (NCBI): domain Eukaryota; kingdom Metazoa; phylum Chordata; class Actinopteri; order Anguilliformes; family Synaphobranchidae; genus Synaphobranchus; species Synaphobranchus kaupii. The sequence goes on from CM056379.1 coordinate 38,678,139, forward strand.
TGTGGCATTTGACCGACTTTTAGGCTTGTGTGGATTGTTTCTAGCTTGCAATTTCATTTTCACAATCTCGTAAAAGTTTATCATGCTAGGCCTTTTTCAACGGTTATTATCATGAAAATAAAGAAATATTTTCATGACAAATTTTTTTCACACACAGGAAAGTTGCTGTTTAACGGAATGTATCCAACATCGCAATGGCATATATGCCTTCTGTATGAAAAAATACAGGCTCCTGGGTTATAACACTAGGCTAATAATAAAAAGCAACAAAAGCGAGTGATAGCCTATTAACAGTTATCCTGCGTAAGCAAGTTTACGGAAGTTCCAAACGTGCATGGACAAAGAATCTATTCAGAACCTTTGGAGCTTTCACACACTGTTCTGACACAGAACTGCCAAACACCATAAAAAGAAGTCCTCCTGGGTGTAAGACATGTTCAGTAAATCGGTAACAAAATAGTGGGGCTTCACACTATGTGAAACTGCTGTCATTTCCAATATGGAGCGCTGACTAATCTGTGGGACAGGAACAATATGAACATAGCCTGCCCACACAGCAAAAACAAAGACCACATAATTACAAGAACTTGGTGGGGAAAAACAATACTGTGGAGTTTCGTGCTTACACCTGTTTTCACTTTATGTTTCATGTTACTATAGGCTACAGAGAAGTGAATTGCACCCAAAGAGAGAATTCAACCAGCCGATAACTTATGTAAACCAAAATTACAAGTGCAATCCAACCGTGGCACAAAAAATGTAAATGTCCGTGGAACAAAAAATGTTGGGAACCACTGGGCTAATAGATTGGACATCAACCACCGAACACTCTCGAGACATGAATGACAGTTTTAAATGTTTTCATTTTTTCAGTTTTAGAAACATAATATAGGCAAAGAATGAGTTGAAAACGTATATTATTAAAGACAGGTTGGGTCCTCTTGGGTAAGTCCGTTTCAGTTGCAACTACTCGAGACCCGTTGCTATTGCTTCAGTTCCGACCGGTACCCGAGAGTTGAGTCAGAGCTGTGGACCCGAACCCACTCGGGTCTTGGGTCCTACCTCGGGTTTTCGGGTCCATGTGGACTCGTGAAGACCTCTAGTTCAATATGCTAGATAATTATCGCCTGAACTGAAAAACTGAAACAGAATGACATACAGTGTGGCTTATAATAAAGCTGTGGTGTATTCTAATAATATTTCTTTAACATGGTTAAATTACAATGGCTACCTCCAACAATGGAAGTAGAAAACTTTGTAGCAGAGACACTCTTTCTCCATTTGCGGTGACGCCAAACTGTGTCAAAGTGGCTGTTTTGAGAAGATACTCAATGACCCTCCTCCAGATCTGAAACATCACTGCCCCCCGACTGTTCTCTTTCCTGGATCTCAGTAACAGGGTACTGTAGTTCATATTGGTAAGGTATGATTCCATCAATAATTGAATTATCTCACTCAAATGTAATCCCTTCATTTAATCAAAAATGTTGTTTGGAAGTCGAGTTTGTCAATACGTTCTTGATTTCCAACAGTTCGGAACATAAGCGGCAGCTATCTAGACACACCCCTCACTTGAGCGGTAGTGGTCAGTTGAATGTGAAGACAAATGCAAATCAACAAACATTACAACCACACCAGTGGATACTGCAAACAGTCAGTGCCCCTTAAAACATGGGACTAACAGCTAGATCCCCCAGAGTGTATTTCTCCTTTGTATATGCAAACAAAACCCTCTGCTTTTTAACACCAAAAGAAAAGTAAGAATTTCTGAAATGGGAAGCTATTCAATATATATTCTTAATATACCATTATCTGCATTTTAAGTTCAGGTTGGTCTTTCATGCAGGTTCCCTTTAAGAAGCATCTTCTTAACACCTCAGAAATACAATGGTTACTGTTCTTGAACCCTTTGACTACAGACACAATCCTGGTCTCTTCTGTAAGGTAACCCCTGGGAGTTTGTTTTCCAAGAGTCACAATTATTCTAAGTATTAGCCTACTGAATCAAAGTAACAGAAGTTCAAAAACAGCGGGAAGTTTTTTTTCCTGCCTAAAAATATATGTTATTATTATTATTATTATTGGCGGGATAAGGATACCGTCTTTACCGAGATTCTTGTCGTCTGTGGATTTCCAGAACATACATAGTCGTCGTTTTGATCCATTGAAAAACTGTTGTTGCTGTAACATTGGGATCGTAAAATAGTTTATAGCGATAGAATCGTGAGTTTTAACACTTTGAAACGGTACATTGTGCGACCAGATTGATTGAAAAATTCACTGTAAAAAAAAAAAAGGCGCAAATAAACTAAACCCTGCGCTAGTTCAGGGGTTAAACAATGGCAAAGAGTCAAGAAACCAATGTGTTGGAAAGAAGGTAGAAAAAAAAAAAAGTTAGGATCCCTGCAAATACTGCAGTATTTCACAGCAACGAGAATGAGAATGAAGAAGGTAACGAGGAATGGCATCACGTTTAACATTTGCAGGTTTGATTAAATGAGAAAATATTTAAGATATGATCAAAGTGGTCAGTTGAATAGACTTCATACTGAGATCCATTTATGTGCATGCCACTGCATACTTTATAGAGAGCTAAATTTGTGAATGAATTAGATCTGAGGTTGTACATAGATAGGAACATTGAAGGGGAGTGTTTTGGGGAAACAGTGAGCAGTTATTGTGAGTGGTTTTGACACATTGAGTGCAGTCTTAGAAGTAATAATGGGACCAGGTTATGCTTGAATAGGTATACCAAATATCTCATGCTTTGTCTATGGGTATATGGCACCACTCACGCTTTAGAAAAATGAAAAGTATAGCAGACATGATTTCTTTGTATAAAGATGTCATGTTATTGATGACTTTTTCAAGTTTCCATTGTTCTGTAGTGGCATGAGCAAAAGCCACATTGTGTGGCGGAGAGAAAATGTTTATGCAAAATTGAATGCTCTTTCTAAGACCTTGGACAGACTGGGAAGGGTAAAATTTGGAATTATTTAAGAATCAGGCCTGTCCTGTTACATCCATCCTGTCGACAAACAGAACAAATTCCATTCAGCTAGACTTTTAGCCATTTCCAAAGAGAAGCCTTATGAGTACATCAGCATACTAGTAGAAATCTTTATGTGTAACTTTCACATAAAATCAATACCCTCAACTCTGGTAGACTTTTTTGGAATCTGTGTAACTTAATGTAATCTCATTCGGCATGTATTTTCCTCAAACTGCTGCTGCACATTGTATAAAATAGTTTCTTATAAAATGAAGACAGACTTGTATTATTCTCGTAGCTGTTGGGCAATTTTTCCCCATGTTTCACTGACCCTGGTGTGGCTTTTCACCTTACGAGCACACAAAGTGTTCAGCATGTGCCCCCTATTGACAGTGACTAATTACTGTAATGAGGTAAAACACGTAAGGCCAATGAATATTTCAATTACTCCTCTGCTTCATTATCATGAAAGGTAACCGCTATTTGCACTGAAACAGAATGCAATATTACGTTGTATTTCTGAATTTAAAATAACAGGTAATTTCACCCAAATGAGGGAATCGGCCTCCTTTCTTCACCTTGAACCTTATTTGAAGGATACACTGACGGACTGAAGGGCCCCAGGCGCACTGTGGATTTGCTTACTAAACAACTCATTATGGGAGCTGTTGTTTGATATGCTGTCCTGGTTCAACACAGTCTCAGCTCTCTGCAAAGTGTCATCCTGCCATGTGCTTAACTGAACACCCAGCTCTACTGTCGGGGGTGCCTGCACAGCTGTCGAGTCAGGTTCTGGTTGGGGTGGTGCAATATGGGGCCAGGGTTACGGAATCACAGCGAACATTCATCAACACGGCCACGTGGTTCTCGTGTTCATGTCCTGGCTTTTTTCTTTCCAGAGCCTAAACATCAGGCCATCTGGGATCTCTCTACTTTTCATTATTCCCTTTAAATGTGTTGGCTTGGTGAAATGTTTCCCGTGTAAATTGGCACAATGCTGTGATTCAAATTGATGATTCTTTATCTAAGCAGAGAATAAATCGTGACAGAGCCTGTGTAAAGACAACAGAGCAGCAGAATAACCGAATAGTATAGATTAGTGGCAGAAATAGTAAAGGATTAATATGCAGGAAGCATGGGATAAAGTAAGGTCTGCCAGCCCTTTGGGTGCAATGGTAGACCTCACTGGGAAGGCAAAGACCATCATTTTCAGCAGGGACACCCCCTCCCACCCCCTCTTCTTTATTACAGTTAAAAGCTCCCTGTGTGACCCTAAACCTCAGTCAGAGTTGTCAGAGAGTGGCCTCTGCCACAAGACTAGCCTTCCTGGGTTTCTCTTTTGAAGACCTGATAACTCTAATGGTGCAAGCCTCAGAAGAGCAAGGTAGCTCCCTTTGTAATTTTCCCAGGCATGCTGTGCATCCCAGCCATCTGCAATACATTCCTGAATACCACTAGATTTAGCTATTGAGATGGTCCTACTTGGAACAGCTAGCAGTCCTCCCAAGAGAATAACAGTTACACTTAGGTGTTGGGTGTTAGACATTGGATGGGATTCTCTTGCCCTTGTTGACAGCTTCCTTGCTGCTATAGCTTTCTCCCCATAACACCCGCAGGCATGAAAGAGGCAGTCTGTCCATGTAAGCAGTGTCGGATGAATGATAACTTCCTTTAGAAAATGAAGTCTGCTGTCACATTGGGGGCTTGTTTGCAAAGACAGCGAGGAACATCATAGTGGAGTGGGACAAGGTACTTTGTTTCCCTGTCCAAAGGTTCAAAGGGGAGGTTTGTACTTTAGTGTTAGGACCTGTTCATTTTGAGCCACAATGGGTGTAAATCATCTGCCTTTTTCAGAAGGGGACAATAGACCCTGTGGGAAAGCGAGAAGAATTCTATTCCCAGTACTTTCCCATTCTACAGTGTGGGGAAGAAATATCAGTCCTAAACTGCCACCACAGTTGCTCTAGAGTTGCAATGTTCACTTCACTAGGATGATTTGTTCTTTATAGTTGATCTCAGAGATTTGGATTCTATTTGTCTAAAACACAAGCAATTTATCCATTGCATTTTCCAAGACAAAGTGCTTGAATACGTTGAACTACCGTACTAAGTCTAAGCCTGAAAAGGAGCTAAGCTTCTTAAAAGAGCATGTTTACTTGATGTGTACCTATACCCTGCCTCTCTAGAGTCCTAGAGTCCTGCCTCTCTTTAATGACAGGCAACAGTGTCCATATGATGAGCTGCATCACTGTTAAGCTCATTAGGCCCCCTACACCTGAGGCCTGTACAGAGATGGTTCCTCTCATTTAGTCCCCACCCCTCAAGAGACCAGTGCATTATAACATTTCTATGACTGCACTGCTGTTGGTGGCTGCACTACAAGCACCTTTCAGCAGGCTACCATTAGTAGCGGCCCGCCACTACTGTGCTTACAGACACTTCCTTTTCAGTATGAAGTGCTGTGTGCAACATCAAAAGATCAAGTGTCCACCGTGGACCTTGTTCCACGTCGGTTTTCTGGGGATAAAGAAAATCCACTTGTCCACTTGGCTATATGGCTGTCATGAAAAGGTATGTATTTGTTAGGACAAAGGTTATTACTATGATAGCTTGTGTCATTTTCCAGGAAGGCGTGGACTGGGCTCGCCTTCTCAAAGTAGCTCATTCCCTGTGTGAGTTCATAAGCGTCCACTGCCAATGCAGATCTCTCCCAAACAAAACCTATTGATGAAGGAAAAGGAGTTGTCCGTCTGCAATTGTTGTCCAGTCCTGCAATCATGTACAAATGCTAGGGGCTACACTGGACTGCTAGAGATTTCTCTACAAGTTAAGATTATTAAAATATTTTAGCCTCCATATATTCAAATATTGGTATTGTATAAAACTCACAGTGTTGTCCTATGTGTGTATCTATGAGTTCTATTCAGACGTTCCAGCAGATTGCCTCACTGTGAAATGGTCTTCTGGAGTTAAGGAATTCAACTAATTGCTATTTCCTTATTTCCAGACTGAGCTCCTGGAGGGGGGTGTTCTACAGGAAGAGTGACCCAAATTTTATGCAAGGGAGATGCACCTGGAGCAAATGTTAGACAATGTTAGGCTTTGACGCTCTGCCCTACATGGTACCTATTTGAGAGTCAACTCAGTTGTGTCTGTGACTCTTTATGGGACTTGGAATTGAATTAAATCCATGCACAGTTAGTTTGCTCTGAGTTTCAGAATCAGCTTACAGGTGAATGGATTATATAGGAAACTAGTTCAGCTCCTGGGAACCCATATACTTCATAAATGTAATTGTACAGATTTTGAGCTCTATGCATTCTGAAAAATAAAATTCTGAAACATTACTCCCTGTTTCACTTAGCATTTTCTCAACATGCCATACAGATAGTTCATTGATATATTTTTTATGGAAATATACTACGCCAGAACTGAAAATGGCAAAATCATTGGAATGGAATTTACTCATTACTCCACTGGACCAAAATGGCTACCGTAGCTTCTCCAGTTCACTATAGCACACAAATGGGTCCACCTGTCTCTTGCTAAATTGTTGAAAAGAAATCATTGCCAATAAATGGCCTGTAACAATTTATTCTCCTTATTTGATGCATGTCTTGATATTTTATAGTATTGTTTATATAGCGTAGTAGCATAGAGTGGGATGCACCATGTAGTTATTCTGTTGGCCAGAGAAGGATGTAGGGGAGCAGACCCTGGCTTGTAGTGGACTGGATCTGTGAGCAGAGAGATTTAAACACACAGGAAGGGGTCCTCCTTGAGATGTACCTGACAAGCCTGTGCTGACTCGTGAAAAGGCAGCAATCCCAGTCTATCCCCTTCCTCCCCTCATCACATCCCTCCCCTTCCCCCTGCCCATCTCTGGACAGGTTTCACCATTTAAATTTGAAATTTATTTGTCCTGCCCTGTTAATAATAGATGAGAGAATGGAGTTGGTGTCCCTTCAATAAACTCCCTCCTCACTTTAATTAGTGAAAAACAGCCTGCTGAGGACGCCAGCTCCAGCTCAATGTTGGTAATTAAAACTGAAACCACTGAAAGAAGAGGGGGGAAAAAGCTCTATTTTTATCGGCCTGGCTGTTTGGCGCTGAGTGCCCGTGGAAGGCTTCGCAATAAAGAGTGATAATGAAGGTGTGAAACCTCTGGGGGACGGCTGGGCGGCTGCTACAATGGCTGCTCTCACACCAGACTGAAATTGGGGGAGCAATTAGAGGGAGCCGCACACAGACTGGCCATCGGAGATTAGTTAACACCTCGAGAACGCTGCGCCGGGATGAGCACGGGTGTTTTTTTTCCCCCTCTTTCTCTTTCTCTCTCTTTCTCTCTCTTCCTCTATCTGTCTCTTTCTCTCTCTTTCTTTTTTAGCAAAAAAAAAATGTGGCAAAAAAAACGTTAGGGAGATTGAGTGAGAATCTCTGTTCTAGCTCTGTTATCTCTCATTTGTGTCTCTTTGGGCAAAGATCTCTTATTTTCTACTTATTTTTAAGGAGCTTTTTCACAGTGCCACTACCCATGGAAGCACAGACTAAATACTTAAGTGGAGCCATTTTACTATTTTTCAGTTATGATCAACGTTGAAATAAGTGTGTTTTAAGACCCACGTAACCAAGAAGCACCTAGTAATTCCAAAATACTTATATAGTAAGTGAATTATAACAACTACAGGTATGGAGTTTAATCCTGTTACATACAAATCAACAAATGCACACACATGTTACAATAGTGATATAAATGTTTGCTCATTAGATATTTATTTTAAAGACATCACTTTGTTGGCAGAATTAAATGCAATTTTCTATCAGTGTTGCAGTTGTACCTTTCAGAAGCAGAGCTTTCTGCAGCAAAATAAAGGAGGACCAGGAGGAAAAGTTGTAGAGGCTTGTAATTCAAGTGAAACCATTTACCACACTAGGGTTCATTTATATACGAGTAAAGCAAACAAAATAGGAATGTGAATGTGTATAATCCTGAAATTGGATGGTGCAGAAATGTATCCAATGCATGATTACTAAACAGATATGTGTATGTGTAAAATTAAATGATATATGATATAAACATGATATATCTTGGTATTATAGCTTAAGCAAAGCTAACTAGGAGAAGCAGTACAGGTAAATAAAGTGACACATACAGTATCTACAGCACACTGATTGTTATATTTTACTTTACTGTTTGAGAGAATGTTTTTGAATCCTCAGAAACAACCCAACCCCATATTCAATTTGTCTGAATTGAAGCCACATAGGCCCTGGCAGTCTTATTTGAATTTGCCTGCTTTTTAGGCATTGTCAACTCTTATTCTCACTTTAAAAAGTTTTGTATTGGAAAGAACTGACATAGGCCCTGGCACTCCTAAATCTATTTTTAATCACAATTGGTCTTAAAATAAGGTGTGATCAGGCGCATTGTTGGCGTATTACTATTTTGATCCAGCTGAAAGTGCTAGCACTAAGAACAGCAAAAACCTGGTCTTAAGTCATGTCACAGTTGTTTCATTGTTATTTTAAGGGCGGAATATTAACCCCTACGCGCAGATGGTCAATTCACACCTATTTAGGGGGTGCTCTGTTTAAGGCTTTATAACTGCAGGTGTGAGCATCACAGAAATAAAGTGCCACAAATACAAAGAAACTTTGGAAAAATGAAAAAAAAAATGTTTTTCTTTAGTTTGCAACGAAATACTGAGAGCTACATAAGTGTAACAGGTAAATATATACATTTCCTGGATCATAAACTCCATGTCCACAAGTATGATATGCAGAACTACTAAAGATCTATGATGCAAAATATATGTAGTATACCCTGTTGTCTGTTAGTGTCTCCAAATCTATCCAAATGGCTAAATTGTGCACTGCTCTATAAAACAAAAAAAGAAGATATATTTAACTACAAATCAACAGTTTTGTTGGGGGGTAGATATCTATGGGTCCAAAACCATGTCATAAAATCTAAAGCATGTTATAAAATGAATAAAAAATGTTTTCCCATTGTAAAGCATATACATTTTCCCCTTCTGATGGTTTAAGATAAAAACATTGATATCACAGTGTTACATACACCTAAATATGTAGCCTAATCATTCACTGTTGTACCTCAATAAAACATCACTTTTACCTGTACTCTACAGTATGTATACTTTTGCCCCAGGATCGCATTTTTCTGTAGTTTTTTCTTTTGTTTTTAACGTTCACATTCATTTTACGTTTTTGACTTTGACTTGATTTTACATGAATCTACCACATATCAGCGCACAGTAAATTGGAATGAGCATTTTCCATGCCCTAAGTGAAGTATATACGCCATAGCCAGTGTTCAAATGGTCGTTGAACATGGGAAAGCGCCGCTCCCCTTGTTAAGGGAAATTGGGAAAATCGTCCCCCTTGTTAAGATATGCAATTCTGTAAAACGAAACGCATTGGGTTCAGTCCAATCACTTATTTTCACTCCTTACATCATTTCCTCGTGTCCTTTCCTCTGCCCTTAGCTCCACCCAGGCCCGGACTGGCCATCTGGCAGTTCTGGCAAATGGCAGAAGGGCCGGTCTGATTTACTACCTACTACTGTTTTGGGCCGGTGTAGCGTAGGCTACAGCCAGAGACCTTTGCTACAGCATATAATTTTTCTAATTTTTCCCGGATACTTCCGGGTCCGTCACTCGAACAGGACAAATAACCAATCACTCCTCGACTACGAGCGGAAAGTTGAGCAGTGTCCAATCAGATAACACTTTCGTTGTGCACGTTTATGAAAACACAAGCTATCTTTTTGAACCCATCTGTGGTCAGTAGCTAGCAATTGTGCTACGTAATGCAAGTGTAGAACTCGCTAATAATGTTTATTTACAGGCCAATTGAACAAATGCATTGAAAAATATCAGTTCAGTGCTAGGTGCTAGTAGGTAGCGAGATGTACAGTCAAGCAACGGACCTGGAAGTGGGAAAAAGTTATACGCTGGGAACAATTGTACGCTACACTGGTCCGACTGCCTTGTTGCGAGAGAGAGATGGAGAGAGGTAGGAGAGTTATTATTTTCATATTCTATTCTATTAATTTGTGGCTTGGTCATATATTTATTGGTCATGTAAAGTTGGCCGTGTGTGTGTTTTTTGGCCGCCGTACCATGCGTGCATGTGTGAATGTGTTTGTATGACATGAATTGCATCGGTAAAAGACAGCCAATTCACATAAATAGATGTAAGCTAAATTACATTATTCTTTCTCAATCATACAGTTTTAAAGCCGTGGTTTCCATTAATGCTCGTTATTAGCGCCGGACAAATCATATATCTGTTTGTAAAATTATGGCTGAAATGTAATTGTAAAAAAAAAGTTTTATTTTTGGTTTGGCGGGGGATAAATTACATAGGCCTACAGGTAAATAAACTGTGGTGACCTGTAAACTGTAATTTGTTCTGCTACTGTTTCAGAACAAGGGCGACCTGCACCTAAAAAACTGAGGGGACACAGAGGAATGATTATTTGGATTTGATAACAATATCCTGTTTGGAGAATAGTTCTGAGGGAATATACAGTCATCTTACAATATTTTTGGACGTATATTAACTTTTGGAAATAAAATAAAATTGACTTATTTGTATGTAGATAGCGTCGCTTGAGCTAAGCCATCGGTCCAGAATGCATTTTGGGGAGACAACATTGTTTGCAGTAATTGTCTATTTGCTAGCTACATCGATATGAATGTGGTTACAATGGTTTAAAACATTATTTCCAGCATCAAGTTAGCAAAGCTGTATCCCGACTGTGATCTCTAAATCTGACGTAGCATGCAGTGCCATATATTTTTACTGCAACGTTGGACTGTTATTCCAAACACTTTAAATAAACCAGTACAACAAATGTGACAACTTTTATGTAATTTATTTAATGGCTCAAGTGTAGGATCAAGCGTCTTTCAAGTTGATGGGTTTTGGATTGTTTACAAGAGCACACAATTCTTCACGGATCTAGCTTCTTAATTTTCCTCTGAAAGATTGATGACCAGATTGATGCATTTAACTGTTAAAATTTACAAAAATTTCTCCCGGGGGGGGGCATGCCCCCGGACCCCCCTAGAGGGCGGGGGTTTACCACCTCATAGTAGAGCCAACTATTTTAATTATTTCTTTTTTGCTGGATGCATTCAACTGTATGAACCGGAGTTATTTGCTGGATGCATTCAACTGTATGAACATAATTAGAATTATAGTCTAAATGTGACATATTGCATAGGCTACATACGGCAAAATTAATAGGCTCTATTTTTGAAAGGACATGGGTTAACGTTAAGCATTAAAGGTTGCGTTTCCTAGTAAAAAACACACTGAATGATATAGGAAACAAAAACATCAGTAATATGCTTACGTGCATAACTGTAATGTGTTTTAGCCTCTTTTGTGTTCGTCCTAAAGAATGAGTGTTGTTGGATTAAAGCACTTTATAATAAATGAAAAGGAATGTTAAGATTGGATTGTGTGTGCCTGACTGCGGAAAATGTAATAGCAATCGCTTACACATTTTAGTTTAAGGTTATAATGTACTCTATTGGATAAAAGAGCCAACAATAATCTAGAATGAACTGTTATGAATGAGACAGGCTTGCAGGGAATGGGGCAACCAGGGCCGTAACCAGGGTTTAGAAATTAGTGAGGTCCAGATTTTTTTGTACGGGGGTCCGGGGGCACGCTCCCCCAGAAGAAAATTTTGTACATTTTAAAGTTAAATGCATCAATCTGGTGCACTTTGAGAGCAAAATTAAGAGGCTAGATCTATGAAGAACGTTGTGCTCTTGTAAACAATTTAGTCATAAACAACATCATTGATTGTATAGATATGAATGGTGATGACACAGTAAAAAAAATCACACCCACAAAGCATGGTAAACGAGACGGAGTTTAACAGTTCACAAATGGTCAAAACACAAAATCGACTAGAGCATACATTTGAGCTTTGAGTAATCCCTTTCAGAAAAGTAAGGGTGAAAGTAAGGGAGTCAAACACAGTTTATTTCATGAATAGAGATGATTGTATTCGCTAGCCAAACCTTATCTACTCCTATCCTTAAGGCCTTGCTCTCCTCTCCCTGTCCTCCTCACACCCTTCTCTCCTCTACACCTCTCTTCCTCTTTTTGTTAAAACTGGCTCCTTGAAAACAACCACTCACAAAATGATGCATGTTGCCAAAAACAGTACTTTTGATTGAGTGTTGCAAATAAATCTAGGTCTCTCCAGTTTAGGCATTTTCATTGCAGACCTTATAATCAACAATGCTTTGGTTTAATAAACACCAGTAATTCACCCACACAAAACAGTTTAATTGCTATTTAAACCTGTCATTATTCATAAATATAAACCAGGACAGTTTGTGGAAAAGGGATAAATAACTGGCTCTTAGACATCATTGAATTGATTCATAAACTAAGTTACCTTGTTCATATATGATGTGATTTACTTAGCTAGAATGTCAAAAACGTCAAATGTCCACTCAATAACATTTGTATATAGTTAGATGGCTAGCTTATGGACATTTTACGTTTTTGACGATTTGTGTGTTTATTGTTGAAAACGTAAAATGTCCACTTGATAGCTAACGTTTTTTATATAACATTAAATAGATAGCTAGCTCGCATTGAATAGCTGACGTTAATAGTTTGCTTGGTATCAACCCACCATTCAGGTCATACTACTAGCTAGTTAGCTAACGTTAGCTAGCTGACATTTTCAAAATGAGCTCACTGACTGAAATTTTCAACAATAAACACATGAATCGTCAAAATAATTGGGATGGCAGGTATGCCATCCGCCAAGTTACGGCTTGGCGGGGCATGCCCCATACCTATACAGCACCGAGAGTTTGGCACTTTTCAGGGTTTCCTACAGAAGTAACCACAATGACCATAGACTCTCAGCCCTTAAAAACATTAACTTCTGTATGTTCTGACCTCATGTAACCACACAGCATTCAGATACAACTTCACACATCCACACAATAAAGCCCCAAACTTGAGTTATTTTGCCGTTTTTCTCCTTCCTCTTCTGCTTCTTCTTCTTCTTCTTCCCATTTTTCCTGCCAAACTGCCTGCCTCCATCGTGATGTTATCCAATGAGGAGAATTATTCTTTGAGGGTATGGTCCGTATACCTGCTCATCAAGCTTATCGCCCAATAAAAACGCTTCATACCAATGTTTTTTAATGTTAATACAGCTAATGGCTTCATGCTTTCCAAGAAGTTACTGTGGCCGAATGGATAGAGGTGCTGTCTCTCACACAGCGGATTTTGGTTTCAAGCCCAGCAGGGGACATGCTTATTTTCCACAAAAACAATGTGCAACTGTTAAGTACTTTCCATTTCTTAGACTGTTATTATTTTCACATTAACACATTAACATATTTTTATTGCAAAGGCAAAAGAGGTTTCCAATATTAACTGTTCAATGTTTCACTTGTATTTCACTTGTACTATATCACACCCTCCGCAAACCGGACGCTCGCTCTTGTGTGGTTTGGGGAGGGTGTTAAGCTCTGCTCTTGCCGTCATGACTGACTGACTGTGGAAACCGAACCTCAACGTACCCTTGCCTCGGCCAACATTTCTTTATTCATTAATTTCTTAACTTCAGCTCTGTTCACTTTATCCTTTTCACACATAACACAATGTCACCATAAAATTAACTACTAGGAAAATTAAGAATTTACGATAATAGCCTACATTAAGAATTGATGATAGCCTCATTTAAGCTGCAATCCTTCAAGAGATCGGATTTATAAACCGCCAATTCCCCAAACATATATGATTCATGGTTAGTCACTTAAAAAAACAACAATAGCCTCCGAATGTGACTGTAGTCTACGCTACTCTGCAGATAATGTAGCTTACTGCAAACACTTTTAATTATAATAATAATAATAATAATAAGAAGAAGAATCTCTGGTATGTATTTTCTTAGTAGTATCTATTGTTTTCTTTCTGGCTAAGATTCCTGGGAAATATGCGTTGTCCAATTAAGCTTGTTAGCCAACGTTACTGTTGCCAGAGAAACATCAGTCTGCTTCTAGTCAGGAAGCAGATACAAGCTAGGCTACTACGAAGTGAATCAACATGCCTTATAGCCTACATTCATTGCACTACAGAAAACTAAACTAAACCTAGCTGTCCGGTACCAAAACATTTCCCGCAGGTAACGTTCTACACTACCGGAAAAAAAAAATGCGAAGGAATTCTGCTGTGCTTATGAACTCAGTAGCTCACTTGCTAGCTCGTAGCCCACACATGGAAGGTTGGAGTTATGCATCCGGCAATGCAGTGTTGAATAGCCTAACGTTAAATGTATTTAATTTTCTATAGAATACTAATAGCCCTATTTTAAAACTGTATTTCCCTATTTTACTGATGCAAACTATTTAGGCTGTACTAGCTATTTAGGCTGTATGTCTTTCAGCTAGAATGAGTTTGCGTCTAGCCTATTGTGCATGCATGTCTCCATATAGACTTGTTTCATTAATTTACATGCTTATTCATGATCCATAGCTCAGGTGGTGCTGTTCATTGTATTTCATTACACATTAAAAACTGCTCATCTACAAACTCTTTCAATGTAATTGTGTGCTGTCTGTAATAGGATAACTGTTCTCATTCTTGTCAATAGAGGGCGTTATGGTTACGCGAATGTCTGCATGCATTTCTTTGGAATGCATGTCTCTCTCCATGTTTATCTTCATGCATCATTCATCATTAGTTAGCTATAAAAAATAAGTGATATCAGATCAAAAACGTCTACGACATAAAAAAAAGCCAAGTTACTCACGCATAGCCTACATACCGCTGTCTATAAGTCCTTAATTCCAACTTGCAAAAACTAGGCCTGCCTTTAAAAGTATTGATATCAAAATGTGGCCAAGTTACAACTAACAATATTGCCTATTGTAGCTCACACTAAATAAACTAGCTCTATTCCAAAGCAGTGCTATCCAAACTTTCCTAAATTATTTAATGCAACTTGGCCCTGTGTTTCTTCATCTTACCATCTCAAGAGAATGTGGTCAATGAAACTGTATGTGCCACATCAAACTGCAAAATGAAAATAATTTCTAGAGGAAATACTCTGAATCAGATGTGTTGTTCTTAGAAATTAAACAGAAAAATTACTACACTATAGGGCATGTTTGAACAATTGTCTGCATCCACTGCTGTGGGTCTATGAAAAGCACAGAATGAATAAAATGTATTATTATTATTATTATTATGTATTTATTGATTTATTTATTTGGATTTTTTATCAAAACCTGTGTGGTCCTACAGAGCATAGATATCCTTGTGTTCACAAAATTCTGTTTGCAAATATCATAAATTGTAACGTTCCGTTCCCGTCCTGTCCGTTTTCCATGTTTTCCTTGTTTCCTTCCGTGTCATGTTGGATCCCTTGTCCGTGTTTCCCTCCTGGCTGTGGACTGGGCGTCTCCCTCGGGTACTTTTGGTTTCATTTTCCACTTTAGCTTCCGCCTATCACTCGCCCCTCTCGTTGCTCACATTCCTCACTGCTGTGCTTCGGCAATCACTCCTGATTTAACATCACACCTGTTTCTCGTTTTCTCCTTCACTTCCTGCACCATTTAAACCCCTGGCTGGCTGCTATTCAGCGCCAGTTCGTTGACTAACCTACCGTGTTTGTTTCGTATCCCGTTTCTGGTCCAGTGTTTGTGAGCCTGCTGGTTCATACCTGTTCGCCTGGTTTCCTGACTGGTAGCTATCTCTGCTAAACTTTCGCTGCTGCATGCATTTACCTGTTTCCCTTCAAAACCTCCAGACGCCGCAGTTCCAGTCTTCCCGCAGCTGTGTTTGTCCTCCCCGGGTTACGTACCTCCCGTACTCGTGTTGCGGTACCAGGACCTCTGCATGCCAGCCGGCTTACGCCAGTATTGCCCGAGCTACGCCGCGCCTTCCAACTCGGCGGTGCATTCACCAGCTACAGTCCTGTCACAACACCCTGCCTTTAACCTCTGCTTTCTGCCCGGTTACTCAAGCTACCCGGTCCAGTTTCCAGTCCTGTTCCAGCCCAGTTCCGATCCAGTTTCCTGTCCAGCTCCAGTCCAGTTTCCAGTCCAGTTCCAGTCCAGTTCCGGTGTTTTAGACACCTCCGTTCAAGTCCAGTTCCGGCTTGGAACAAGTTCCGTGCCGTCCCCTGTGTTCCTGAGTGGACCTTCCGGTCCAGTTTCCAGTCCAGTTCCAGTCCAGGTCCGGTGTTTCATACACCTCCGTTCAAGTCCAGTTCCGGCTTGGAACAAGTTCCGTGCCGTTCCCGTTTCCTGAGTGGACCTCCCGGTCCAGTTTCCAGTCCAGTTCCCAGTCCAGTTCCAGTCCAGTTCCGGTGTTTTATACACCTCCGTTCAAGTCCAGTTCCGGCTTGGAACAAGTTCCGTGCCGTTCCCGTTTCCTGAGTGGACCTTCCGGTCCAGTTACCAGTCCAGTTCCGATCCAGTTTCCAGTCCAGTTCCAGTCCAGTTCCAGTCCAGTTCCGGTGTTTTAGACACCTCCGTTCAAGTCCAGTTCCGGCTTGGAACAGTTCCGTGTTTCTTCAAGTCCAGCTCCGGCTTGGAGCAGTCCTCAGTTGGACGCTATCCTGTGTTAACTAACTAACCTGTTTTGCTCCCGTGTACAGCTTTGGGACCACCCCAACGCTTAATAAAGTTCCACTTTCTGTAATCTGTCTCCTGGTCGTTGCACTTGGGTTCGTCCCGTATCAGGATCGTAACAGAACGAACTGGCCAACAATATGGACCCAGCCGATCTGGAACAGATTCGCCACGCCTTCTCCTGCCAAACTGCGATCAGCGACCAACAGGGTCGCCGTTTGGATGATGTGCTGGAAGTAGTTAGGGGCATCACGGAGCAAGTATCCCAACTTTCGCTCCACCAACCGCTACTACGGATTCCAGCCAACCCTACTCCTTCCTCTCCCGAACCCCATCCGGAGGCACCGGCTCCCACTTCCAGCCGTGAGCCCCGTGTACAACACCCCGAGTTATATCGCGGGGGGTTGGGGAGATGTCGTGAATTTCTACTTAAATGTGACATAGTGTTTCGGATGCAGCCCTCCTCCTTCGCCTCTGACTCCAGCAAGATCGCGTTCATTATGAGCAGCCTGGGAGGGAGCGCCCTGGAGTGGGCTACATCCATCTGGGACAGCCAGGCTCCGTTATGCAGCAACTTCGCAGCCTTTACGGCAGAGATGCGACGTGTGTTTGAACACCCGACCTGTGGACGTGACGCTACCCAGCGTCTGCTTCAAGTTCGCCAAGGCAACCGCAGTGTCGCAGAAATGGCCATTCAGTTTCGTACCCTCGCCGCGGAGTCAGGATGGAATGACGCCTCCCTCCAGGGGGCTTTCCGCCAAGCTCTCAGCGAGGAACTCAAGGACCAGCTTGCCACTCGGGAGGAATCCAACTCCCTTAATAGCCTCATCAGCCTCGCTATAGCCATCGATAATCGTCTCCGCATCCGGGCCCGGGAGCGGGGAGGAAGTTCCGGGCGTCATTCGCCCTCCGTCGTCTCTAATGTTCATTCACACTCCATCACTGGATCTCGGGCGCCTACGGGCGGGTCCGAGGAAGAGCCCATGCAACTGGGCAGAGTTGCGGTCAATCCCGAGGAGCGTCAGCGCCGTCAGCGCACCAGATCCTGTTTCTATTGCGGCAAGCCTGGCCATCAGATCGCCTCCTGTCCCATTCGCCCAAAAGAAGGGGCTCGCCAGTAAGACTGGGCGTACTGACGAGCCCCATCGTCCCCAACCATGCTGCCCAGGACCGCCTCATGTTCAAGGCTACTCTCCTTTGGAAGGACAAGACCCTATCTTCTTCGGCCCTAATTGACTCCGGAGCTGACGCCAGCTTCATGGATATCACCTTCGCCAGGAGGGCCGGCATTCCCACGGAACGTCTCACTTCACCCATTTCAGCTCTAGCTCTGGACGGGAGGAGTTTGGGGTTAGTTACCCACTCCACCGTTCCTATCCAGTTAATTCTATCTGGCAATCATCGGGAGTCCATTCAGCTATTACTGATTAACTCCCAACAATCTGCTCTGGTTTTAGGTCAGACCTGGCTTCGCCTCCACAATCCCCATATTGACTGGAAAGCCGGTCGCATCCTGGCGTGGAGTGCCCACTGTCTAGCCAGCTGTCTCCGTTCTGCACTACCCCCTCCGGGGCCCAGTAAACCCTGTTCCATGCAACCTATACCGGATTTAACGAATGTTCCCAGCGAGTATCATGACCTCGCGCAAGTATTTTCTAAATCACGTGCTCTGTCCTTACCTCCTCACAGGCCGTATGACTGCGCCATTGACCTACTGGCTGGAGCTAAACTGCCATCGGGACGCCTCTACAGTCTGTCTGGACCGGAGAAACTAGCCATGGAGGAATACATCCACGACTCCCTCGCTTCGGGTATTATCCGTCCCTCTTCATCCCCAGTCGGTGCAGGGTTCTTCTTCGTTGGGAAGAAGGATGGCTCCCTGCGACCCTGCATCGACTACCGGGGCCTCAACCAGGTCACCATCCGTAACAAATACCCTCTTCCCCTCATTAACACCGCCTTTGAAGCCCTCTCTCCAGCTGTGACGTTCACCAAGCTCGACCTCCGGAATGCGTATCACTTGGTGCGTATCCGTGAGGGGGACGAGTGGAAGACTGCTTTTAATACCCCGTTGGGCCACTACGAATACCTGGTGGTCCCTTTCGGCCTTACTAACGCCCCAGCAGTCTTCCAGAGCATGGTGAACGACGTCCTGCGGGACCTCCTAGGGAGGAGCGTTTTTGTTTATATCGATGATATTTTAATTTTTTCTCAATCCCCGCAGGAGCATGTCCGTCACGTTCGAGAGGTTCTCCAGCGGCTGTTGGAGAATCAGCTGTTTGTTAAGGCTGAGAAATGTTCCTTCCACGCTTCCACGGTCCCGTTCCTCGGCTTCATTATCGAGGAGGGCAGTATCCGGGCGGACCCTGTGAAAATCAAGGCGGTGACAGAATGGCCCCAACCCACCTCCCGCAAGCACCTTCAACAGTTCCTGGGGTTTGCAAATTTCTACCGCCGCTTTATTCGCAATTACAGTTCCATTGCTGCTCCCCTGACTAAACTCACTTCCGTTGCCCTGCCTTACTGTTGGAATTCCGATGCCCAGCGAGCTTTCGAGCTACTCAAGACTCGGTTTTCCTCAGCACCTATCCTCCTTCACCCTGACACTTCTCGGCAGTTTGTCGTTGAGGTGGATGCCTCCGACACCGGCGTGGGGGCCATTCTGTCTCAACGGTCCGCCTCTGATAGCAAGCTCCATCCCTGCGCATTCTTCTCCCGGAGGCTGTCCTCCGCCGAGAGGAACTACGATGTCGGGGATCGGGAACTGCTGGCGATAAAACTGGCTCTTGAGGAGTGGCGCCACTGGCTGGAGGGGGCAGGTACCCCTTTTCTTGTTTTTACCGACCATCAAAACCTCATTTATTTAAGATCTGCCAAGAGGCTCAATTCTCGTCAGGCTAGATGGTCGTTATTTTTTGCACGCTTTAATTTCTCTGTTTCTTTCCGCCCTGGTTCCCGTAATATTAAAGCAGATGCCCTGTCCCGCATTTTTTCCCCTCCCTCCAGTCCTGCTGATCCGGAGCCCATTTTGCCGGCCTCCTGTGTGGTGGCTGCGGTCTCCTGGGAGATTGAGGGCATTGTGAAGGCCGCCCAGACTTCCCAACCGGACCCCCGCAATAACCCTAACTCCTGTCTTTTTGTCCCCGATTCCGTCCGCTCCCAGGTCCTCGAATGGGTTCACGCCTCGTGCCTGGCATGTCACCCAGGTGTCGCCAGAACTATCGCCCTCGTCAGGAGGAGTTTCTGGTGGCCTACCCTTAAAGGGGATACCCGTGCCTTCGTCCTGGCCTGCTCGGTGTGCGCCAGGAGCAAGGCTTCCCACCAGCCTCCCTCCGGTCTTCTCCTTTCCCTCCCCGTCCCTGGCCGTCCTTGGAGTCACATTGGTGTGGACTTCGTAACCGGTCTGCCGTTGTCAGAAGGTAACACCGTCATTCTGACAATAGTGGACCGGTTCTCCAAGGCGGTTCACTTTGTTCCCCTCCCCAAGCTCCCGTCCGCCCTTGAAACCGCTGAGCTCTTGGTGCTACACGTGGTCAGGCTGCACGGGATCCCCTCTGACATCGTGTCAGACCGTGGGCCCCAGTTCTCCTCCCGAGTTTGGAGGGCGTTCTGTGCAGCCCTGGGTGCCTCTCCTAGTCTTTCCTCGGGTTTCCATCCCCAGTCTAATGGTCAGGCAGAGAGGGCGAACCAGGACCTGGGGGCCGCCCTGCGGTGCGTTACAGTGCGCAATCCTGCCTCTTGGAGCCGGTTTCTCCCCTGGGTCGAGTACGCACATAACTCCCTTAAAAGTGCCTCTACTGGCCTATCCCCGTTTGAGTGTGCTTTAGGCTATCAACCCCCTCTTCTGTCGACCCAGGAGGCCGAGATAGCTGTCCCCTCTGTTAGGGCCCATGTCCTTCGTTGTAAAAACATTTGGAGACTCACACGCACCGCACTCCTTCACGCCAATTCCCGCTCCCAACGTCTGGCGGACCTTCACAGGACCGCAGCCCCACAGTATAGGGCCGGTCAGCAGGTCTGGCTCTCCACTGCAAACATCTCCCTTCCCTCTTCATCCAGAAAGCTTCAGCCCCGTTTTATTGGTCCCTTCCCCATCATTTGTCTAGTTAACCCGGTGTCTGTTAAACTTTCCCTCCCCGCCTCCCTCAAAGTTTACCCTGTGTTTCATGTGTCCCAGGTTAAGCCTGTCTCCTCCAGCCCCCTCAGTACCCCTACCATCCCGCCTCCTCCCGTCCGAGTTGTTGACAACGCCCCGGCCTACACGGTGAACCGTGTTATTGATATCCGCCGCAGGGGCCGGGGTTTCCAATACCTCGTCGACTGGGAGGGGTACGGTCCTGAGGAGAGGTCGTGGCTCCACAAGAGCCTGATCTTGGACCATTCAGTAATCCAAGACTTCCACGAACAGTTCCCTGACAAGACCAGGCCTCCGGGTACGCCAGGTGGCGTACATTGAGGGGGGGGTACTGTAACGTTCCGTTCCCGTCCTGTCCGTTTTCCATGTTTTCCTTGTTTCCTTCCGTGTCATGTTGGATCCCTTGTCCGTGTTTCCCTCCTGGCTGTGGACTGGGCGTCTCCCTCGGGTACTTTTGGTTTCATTTTCCACTTTAGCTTCCGCCTATCACTCGCCCCTCTCGTTGCTCACATTCCTCACTGCTGTGCTTCGGCAATCACTCCTGATTTAACACCACACCTGTTTCTCGTTTTCTCCTTCACTTCCTGCACCATTTAAACCCCTGGCTGGCTGCTATTCAGCGCCAGTTCGTTGACTAACCTACCGTGTTTGTTTCGTATCCCGTTTCTGGTCCAGTGTTTGTGAGCCTGCTGGTTCATACCTGTTCGCCTGGTTTCCTGACTGGTAGCTATCTCTGCTAAACTTTCGCTGCTGCATGCATTTACCTGTTTCCCTTCAAAACCTCCAGACGCCGCAGTTCCAGTCTTCCCGCAGCTGTGTTTGTCCTCCCCGGGTTACGTACCTCCCGTACTCGTGTTGCGGTACCAGGACCTCTGCATGCCAGCCGGCTTACGCCAGTATTGCCCGAGCTACGCCGCGCCTTCCAACTCGGCGGTGCATTCACCAGCTACAGTCCTGTCACAACACCCTGCCTTTAACCTCTGCTTTCTGCCCGGTTACTCAAGCTACCCGGTCCAGTTTCCAGTCCTGTTCCAGCCCAGTTCCGATCCAGTTTCCTGTCCAGCTCCAGTCCAGTTTCCAGTCCAGTTCCAGTCCAGTTCCGGTGTTTTAGACACCTCCGTTCAAGTCCAGTTCCGGCTTGGAACAAGTTCCGTGCCGTCCCCTGTGTTCCTGAGTGGACCTTCCGGTCCAGTTTCCAGTCCAGTTCCAGTCCAGGTCCGGTGTTTCATACACCTCCGTTCAAGTCCAGTTCCGGCTTGGAACAAGTTCCGTGCCGTTCCCGTTTCCTGAGTGGACCTCCCGGTCCAGTTTCCAGTCCAGTTCCCAGTCCAGTTCCAGTCCAGTTCCGGTGTTTTATACACCTCCGTTCAAGTCCAGTTCCGGCTTGGAACAAGTTCCGTGCCGTTCCCGTTTCCTGAGTGGACCTTCCGGTCCAGTTACCAGTCCAGTTCCGATCCAGTTTCCAGTCCAGTTCCAGTCCAGTTCCAGTCCAGTTCCGGTGTTTTAGACACCTCCGTTCAAGTCCAGTTCCGGCTTGGAACAGTTCCGTGTTTCTTCAAGTCCAGCTCCGGCTTGGAGCAGTCCTCAGTTGGACGCTATCCTGTGTTAACTAACTAACCTGTTTTGCTCCCGTGTACAGCTTTGGGACCACCCCAACGCTTAATAAAGTTCCACTTTCTGTAATCTGTCTCCTGGTCGTTGCACTTGGGTTCGTCCCGTATCAGGATCGTAACATAAATACTATTATGTTAAGAAAATTGGTACTATTACTTATTTGCCACCATCTGACCCACAAACATGTTTGGATACGTTTGTAAAAATGCTATATGTGCGCTATTTTCTAGGTTAAAATATTACTAATTTTTATCTGCATTTATTCATCACCCCTTTCTCTATTGTACATGATGTTTCTTGATATAAATGTCTGTTTGTGAATTGTAAAGAATTCTGTAGCAGCAGTTAACATTTTAAAACCTGTACATTTTCTAAAGTAAACTTGCCAACAAAGTACAACCATATCCTTTCTGGATTGTATTTATTCATCAACTGTTAAAAACATTCATTGAAATCATATGTTGTTCCATGAGGCACAATCTCTTCACATGCAAAGATGAAGAAACACAGGGCCAAGTTGCATTAAATAATTTGGGAAAGTTTGGAAAGCATTGCTTTGGAATAGAGCTAGTTTATTTAGTGTGAGCTACAATAGGCAATATTGTTAGTTGTAACTTGGCCACATTTTGATATCAATACTTTTAAAGGCAGGCCTAGTTTTTGCAAGTTGGAATTAAGGACTTATAGACAGCGCTATGTAGGCTATGCGTGAGTAACTTGGCTTTTTTTTTTTTACGTCGTAGACGTTTTTGATCTGATATTGATTACATTAACTAGACTAGATATGCCAGTGATGCCACTGAGGTTTGAGGAAATTTTTTATGATCGATTGTTGAGTTTCTTGACAGCGTCCAGCATACCTGTAGTGTATCGCGATAAACGTCATTTGACAAGGATCTTTGACTAACTCAACTGGGTCGGGGGACCCTGCAGTACCACGCGCCTTCCCATTGGCTGTATCGGCTGTAGGGGTGCATTCAGCTTGGGGCGCATTCAGCACAAGAAATCATTTCATGCACGTAGCACACGCTTTAGAAACAGTATAGAACAATATTATTACTTTTTTTAAATGTGCAACTAAAAAAAACTGTGAGGTCCAGACCTCACTGTCCTCATATGTAGTTACGGTCGTGGAGTCAACGTCAGTGTAGTAGTGGAATGTAACAGTGTAAAAGTGTTGTATATTTGTACCAGACAATAAATGACCACTGAATTTTGAAAGGAACATCTCTATGTGTAAACCAAATGGTAGGATTGTATATTTATTATAAATGTCAACCAAAGATAAAATATATATTTAGCTACATGCATTGTTCTGTATGGATGGTAACAGGAATTAGGCAGTGCTATAACAATGAAATAAAGACTATCCTGCACGCTTATCAAAGCTTATAAAAGAGAGAAGGTGCTCTCAGTATGGGACAGTGCATATACAGAAAAATGTATCCGGCTCATCAAAGAGACTGACCAAAGTAAACACTGGAGCACTAGTAATAGGATGAAGTTAATTACCCTCCTATTATCTTAACATGTTATAGTGCTTTTTATGTTGACCCCAACAGTTTAAACTGACACAAAACTATTGTAATAGAAAAATGTACACTTTCTGTTTCACCATTCATGTGTCTCCCAATTGATTAACCTGTAATCCCTAAATATAAAAAATCTCTAATTTTGAACCTGTATGGGAAAGTACCACTAGAATCACCAACAAAAAATCTGAGATCAAAAATTAAAAGGTTGTATATTTTATTACATTTTATACAGCTACCCCACAAATGAACCCACACAACACCTTTGTATACAAAGTTGTTCCAGGACTTTTGAAAACATAGCATTATGTTTATTGCATGTTTACTACTTAATCCCAACAAATAAGGAAAATTCATATAGTGTCAAGATTAAAAATTAAGGTTAACTGGTTTTTAAGAGATGTCAAACACTGAAATGGGTCAAATTAACCCCAAATATCATATGAGGGTTAAATATGACTAATGTTTTGACTTGGTCTTCTTCAGCTTCAACAGGTGATATAATGATCTTTACACTATAAGTGCACATAGTAAAAACAACTTCCTAGTGCAGTTGCAGCTATATTGTAGTGTTTTTCCTTGTTCAGTATTTAGCTAATGTTTTTCTGAACATTCATTTAGAACTGGGATGTAAAAACAGAATTGTGTGTGGGAGAAGTAACAATAGCAGAACATATATCATCTATCATAGCTAGCTAATATCCTTGTAAAGTATATGACTTGTTAATGAAGATTTTTTTCTACAAATATTATTTATCTTCTCAAATACAGTGTAATATTACATCGTTATATTAATTAGATTCAAAAGGTACCTGACTTCAGTCATCTAGCTACCCAATGTATAGCTAGCTGGATAGCTAGAAGTAACATTATTTACAGGTCCAACATAAAACACTCCAACTCCATGTCTCTTTTGATCCCCTTGCGAAACTTCAGCTGTCGCCATTGAGGAAAAACAAATCCTAGGTTGAGTCCTCTGCTTCTTGAACGCACCCTGTCAGCTTGTTTGGCTTCACTATAGTCTCCGCTTCTTCACCTCCGCCATTGCAGTAGCTAGCTAGCAACAAATGTTCCACTGAGAGTAACCTGATCCCTATCACACAGTCTCTGTAGCCACACCCACCCCTCCCCACACAGAAAAGAGCACCACACCCAGAAACGTTTCAAACACATCTTAGAATAATAGCTACAGGCAGAGGAGCAAGGTTTTGGCAATTGTTTTTTCAACAGAATATGAAATTGTCATATCTGCATCGTAGATATGAGTGATTTTGGTTATTCCCAGGTAACAAGGAATGTTTGGGATCTTTAAAGAATGTTCCCTATACAGCCCTGTAATGTCATTGCAGAACATTACATTGGGAACATTCTGGGGTGTATAGACCCATTTCTTGTTTGTAAACAAAAGAGGATGCGCGCGCAACCCTGGGGCAAAAAGTGTATCACCTTGGCAGGCTATCATAATGAGGTGGACTTGATCATCAACGATTTAACGGTCTAATTTTGTTTCTGTTTTTTTTATTTCACTTTCATCTTGGCACAGCGATACAAATTATAGCTAGCGTTAGTCTTATTACAACTTTTCTGTAATTTTTTTTGTTGTAACGTTAACTTAAGATAGCATATTTAGCTATAGCTTATAAATGAGTGCAAGTTAACCGTCTTTACTGTCAATGTTTGACAGTGACAAGTTAACTTATTTTTTAATGTTAGTCCAATTCAATAACTCGGACATATAGGATACACCATATTCACAATTTTTTAAAATTAGTCTAACATTAGTCTGTTTGAAATTTATATAGCCTAGTGTAACTTCTGTTAATGCTGTTATTAACGTGTTTGGCCAGATAGGATGACTCTACATAGCCTGCCTAGCAGCTACGTTACTTAACACACACAAAGGTGGAGCAGCTGACAACTATTGTGTCAGTAAATTCTGTGTGATGATGTGTTGATAACTTAATGTTCATCTATAACCACAACAGTAAAGGCACCAGTAGCTACCACCAGCGTTTTCTTCTGTAACGGTGAGCAAGCTTGCGTACTGAACCCTGTTATCGGGCAAAAAACTAAAACTTTTGTGAACAACAAGGCTACGATACTGTTATTATTTGGGCACATAATGTTACTATTGAACATTTTATATTTATTAGATTCAAAAAACAATAAGATAACTTTTAAGCCAATAAACATGTAAGTTAGACGTGACCGGTAGTTTTTTGTTGTTGTTGTTTTAACGACTTTTAGATTAGGCTAACGTTACTGCCATAAAGAAGCTCAAGATTTTTTGTTGTTTTAATAATCAATTATTAGTTTATTTAATCAAGAAAGATACCTTTTGAATCCCCGATATGTTGGTAAGATGCCTGGCTAACTGGATTGTTTACATGGCAGTCCATTTGTCCATCTCATTGGATTTATTATTTCACCTCCCGCGCCCTCGAGTGGACATATAAAAAATGGCACTTCTTCATGAATTGATTACAATGAATTTGAAGAAGAAGAAAACAACAACAACATACATTTTGCTAATATTGTGAATGTGCTAACGTTATAGACATAGCTACTGGTTTTCTTTTTTTTACCATTGGCAAATCAGCTCCATTAAGTTGGTTCTGGTTGGAAATATGGTTGAACGCGGGCGTGCCCGATAATGGGCGCTATCTAGCTACGTTTCTTAGCTAACGTTATCCATCTTATTTCTTTTATCCAAGTGTTCACTGGTGGAAACTTGCTTTTTCGGGAAATACGGTGGATATAAGCTGGTTACTTCTTTAGATTTTACAAAATTAACATTGGCAATCTAGCAATTAGCAAATGTTAGCAAACTAATGTTCCTGTGAGATCGAACAAAGACAGTAACATTACAGTGGCTAGCTAACGCTAGTCTAGCCACAGACAGACCACATGCCCCCGGTTCACAAATCACAGGGTATTCAAAAAAAGAATTAAGGTGACCAAGACCCACCTCAGCTCATCTACGCTGGCAAACTAACATTACAGTTAGTCCACCCAATTAGATAGCACACTAAAGTAGGCTAAATAATGCACAGCGCCTGTTGTTAAACCGGGTACAGGTAACTAGCAATAACAGCAGCTCGGTGATAAATATCGACCTGTCTTGACGACATGAACGTATAACCATGCATGCAGCAAGACCTTTTACTTTTTATATCTCATGGCCAACTCGCTAAAATGGTAGGTGTCCATTTCTATATTGTTAGCACATTCATTACCAAGCCATTATGCTAGGTTCGCTGTCACTTGCATAACTTAGTATTACATTCTAACGTCATTTGATATTGGGTCAAAATAGTCTCACGTAATTTGATATTGGGTCAAAATAGTCTCACGTATGTTCTCTGTCATGGTTAGCCCACCTAACATTACTTCATTTGCTTCAAAACCACAGCTATACCGGTCAGTTGTTTTCATTCAATTGAGTGCCTAATTTATATGATGAGGTGGCAGCATAACATAGCCTACTTCAGGACATTTACTAAATGGAATAAATATTACACATATTTACACCAAACTGCTTAGCTATCTCAGTGTTGATGTAACTAAGATATTCGATGTCAAACAAGTGTCTTTCATCATCCATTTCAGCTTCTACAATTACAAGTTGATGTTGATTTCTTTTGCAATATTGAATATTCTGCCCCAGTGTTGCGTGCGCACCTCTACTGTGACGTTGGTGAGAAACCGGTCTATAGGGAAATGTCATTCCAAGATAACAAAAGAACATTCCAGGAACATCCCATAAATGTCACAGACGTTGCAATGCGTTCCCTGGATGTCATAATGTTGAGTTCCCTTCAAGTCCTCAGAACATTCCTAAAACTTGATTGTGGAACTTCTCCTTCACATTCTACGAACATTACAGGAACATTCTATGTAACATAAGTGGAATATTCTAGGAATGTAAGTCGAAACGTTCTCTTTGGGTTTCTCTAACGCTTGGATTTAACGTTCCCTTAATGTGAGACCGGAGTACATTGCTAACATTCCCCATACATTCTTGCCACGTCATTACAAAACATTATTTTGGGAACATTCTGGGGTGTATATATAGGGGAATGTTACTCCAAGATAACAAAAGAACATTCCAGGTACATCCCATAAATGTCACAAACGTTGCAATGCGTTCCCTGGATGTCATAATGTTGTGTTCCTCTCAAGTCCTCAGAACATTCCTTCAACTTCATTGTGGAATGTCCCCTTCACATTACAAGAACATTCTATGCAACATTAAGGGAATTTTCTCGTAATGTTAGTAGAAACGTTCCCTTTGGGTTTATCTAATGCTTGGATTTAACATTCCCTTACTGTGAGACCAGAGTACATTGCTAACATTCCCCATACATTCTTGCCACATCATTACAAAATGTTCTTTTGGGAACATTCTGGGGTGTATAGGGGAATGTTACTCCAAAAGAACAAAAGAACATTCCAGGAACATCCCATAAAAGTCACAAACATTGCAATGTGTTATTTGGATGTCATGTTGAGTTCCTCATAAGTCCTCAGAACATTCCTACAACTTGATTGTGGAACTATTATTAGATCTTGGGCCTGTTCTTCAGCTGCCGAGTAGATAGTGATATGTAGTCCCATTTAAATATATGTTTGTGGCATTTTGGCTTTATTGGACAGTAATCAATGAGAGACTTAAAAATCAGACGGAAAGAGAGAATGGCCTTTGAGGTTTATCTTGAGCCGGACTTGAACCCATGTCATGGAAAACAGGAATCGCTGATGACAGGCGATTTACCTGGTTGAGCTACCAGAGCACCTTGTCCCTCCCAGTGAGCAATTTTCAGGCTAAACGTCTATTGCAGTTAGTAAAAAGACCTCTTAAAATGGTTCCAAAGAGAATTTTTTTCTACATCTATTTGTAGACCTCTTTCAAGAGTTCTTGTTTAGACCACCTTTCGACCAATTTTTTCATGTAAAAAAACACCACAGCAAGCAGGAATCAAACTCACAATCCTCAAATCTGAAGACTAGTGCTTTAACACTGAACCATTGAGGCCACATGTTTACCTGTGTGTTGTAGCAGAATATGCGCATAGCAGAAATTCGTGCAACAATATTTTTGGGTTAAAACTCTGTCTGCCTTCGATAGAAACTTGTGCCATGTTTGCCCAAGCTTCTTGTGGCAACAAATTGGCTAAATGTGTTGACATTTTAAGTGATACACTTCATGCGGTAAAACTTTAGGACTGATATCAAGGGACAACAAGGCAGCCTTACCGGCAAGAGGTGGAGAGGACAGTCGCATGGCGCAAGGAAAATGACCTGCTCTTGAATGCAAAAAAGACAAACAAGATCATCATCAATTTCAGAACAAAAAAGTCA
This sequence comes from Synaphobranchus kaupii, assembly GCA_029718625.1. NCBI lineage: Eukaryota > Metazoa > Chordata > Actinopteri > Anguilliformes > Synaphobranchidae > Synaphobranchus > Synaphobranchus kaupii. Next base: position 38,707,422 of record CM056379.1, read on the forward strand.
ACAAATTCACCTATTCTCATCGACAATGAACCAATCGTTATAACCAACTCCAAGTTCTTTGGAACACACATCAGTAGCAATTTAAACTCCAACCACCTAATAAAGAAAGCCCAAGAAAGACTCTACTTCCTCCGCCAACTGAAAAAACTTAGAGTTAAGAAAGGTCTTCTCATTCATCTCTTTTATGTTGAATGCGGTGTACTGATAGCAGCTCCTTTCCCTGTACTGGAATTAATTCCACCAGCCTAGCGGTGTGGCAATAAAGCACAGAAATCCCATCATAAATATCACTTAGAAATGGTTTGGTATTTAATTTTGTGTAACTGGCACTCTAAGAGGATGAGTGGACCTAAACCATGCCAAGAAATGCACCCTGGACCATAACAGAGCTGCCAGAACCCTATGTATAACATACTATGCATTCCTCATTTACCTCGTTTACTTTAATTTGTCACCCGCCTGTATGTGAGTGTAATGTTGCTTTAACAAATTTAAAAAATGTTGCATTGAATGCAACTCTTTCAACAGGGTCACTGGTGTTACTTAATTGGGTCACTGGTGTTGAAATGTGTTTCCATTGTATATTAAAAGATGATTGAAGACATGTGGTTTTAGGTAAGGGCCAGAAATATAGTTTTAGCTAATTGAACACAATTAAACCCAATTCAAGTGAAAGCAAAAGATTCTCAAGATAAAAAACTAAACCTAATTTTGAAATTTCCTCTAAAAGGGACAGCTACAACATCCTTTAAAAAGATACTTGCGACATGGTCGTTGCGGTTTCAGATCGTATTGCTAGTTACCCTGTGAGGAAAAGCTGGAATCTAGACGTCTAGACTTTTTGACACGTTTTGACATAAACTGACAAAAAGGTCTAACAACCCAGATTTCCACCCCTCTAGTTTAGATTCCGGGTTTTGCTCACTGGGATATTAACCATACACTAATTTGCACCTCACTGCATTTGCAAAACAAAATGTAATTGCTAACAAATTGTAATCGTTGTTTTTTCATGTATAGATTAAGGAGAACAAGGAGTAATGAAATACAAGTTTAAAATAAATGTCATACTTTATACTTCAGTCAATTTTACAGTGTTAAAAATACTTGGCTGTAGCAAGTTTACCACAAGTCCCATGTTATGCTCATTCATTTTTAGGATACACACCTATACTAGCTTAAAAGGTTTTATAGCACATTAAAAATACACATTACATTATGGTTGAATCAATGTAAACAAATATTACATACATTTTATTCTCTATAACCAGCTAATTAAAAAGCATGCAGCATCAGAAAAGTCCGGTGAATTCCCTCAGAAAACCCAGTCTGAGCACAAAAGCTGAATGTCTATTTGATGTCCCTTGTCACCTATTCTGAGCATGTTCATTGAGCCTCCTCCAAATGTCACTAGGGCGTTGCTATGATGTCACGTGGCCATCCCCAGTGACATCCTGGGTAACATAAAGGGAATCATTTTGGAACACTCGGGACATCCTTTTGTTAGCTGGGCTACCAACATAGCTTAGTTATGTGCATTTGTGCTACTCAATAGTTTGCTATGTGTTCTACAGCTGGCTACTTAGCCTTAGCTTTAACATAACTATATAACTTGCATCAAATCCTCCCATAACTCAGTTAGTCAGACTTTTGCATAGTTAGCTAGCTGCATGCATATAACATTATGTGGTTAATCAGGTTTTTGTGAATAAAGGACTTCAGGGTTTAAAATATTGTCGGAAGTACAATAATGAAACAGCCCGAAAAGCAGGTCAGTTCAACACAAGTGATGTAGATATTGTTTCACTATTTCAGACTAATAGAGACAAGTTGGAGACATCAAAAATGTCCCCCAAGATGGGTTACTCTAAGTGAAAATTTTAGTTGCAGTGTCTGGGTTCATGGGGTTAACTAGAATTTATGCCCAATGTCCTACTTACAAGAGCTTAAAAGGGTTTCCTAGATTTTAAATTGTTTTCTCCCATTATGGCTCTTCATACACAGCCAAACAGTAGGTCAGGTTCTGTTGTGGCTGCCATAATTGTGTTCTGATATTTACTTCTTAAACATATATTGTTCATCTTAATGAAGTTTACTGTTGACTAGAAAACCAAAATCAAAGGTTACTTAATTAGAGTTGTAGAATTATGGCCAATGAAACACCTCATACAATTGCCTCATACTGAGTCCATTTGTATTTGCATTTTTAAGTCTATTGCATTATTTCAGAGCAGCCTCATAATACCTCTCCAAACACAAAGCACCTCTCTGTGTCTTGTTGCTTTTATTTTTCCATTATGACTCCAACTGAAACATTACTCTAGCCACTCAGGAATCCAAGAATGGCTTGTCTGTCTTCATTCCATAAATTCTCACAATTTTTCAGCTTTTTACGACCAGAGCGCAAATTCCTACTTATTGGCATCGATATGTTAGTCATTTTCTCCCTGCGAATTAAAGGAAATAGTGAATGATTTTGATATATGGAGATACTCTCATGTGACCTCAAAGGGAAAGAAGCCACTTTCCTTGCCCTGGGCATCTTAATTTCATCAGAATAGAAGGATTTAGCAAAGAATTTGCTATAAGGAAAATAATAATAATAAAACTCAATATTGAATCTGCCAAATTGAAGCTCTTTAAAATTTAATGCAAGTCAAGTCTGAGGTAGAAATGGTTAGATATGATACTTACAATGAAAATTTAAACCTTTCATCACCTTTAAGTAATGTATCTATATAAAATAAATTAACTATAAAGGGTTCTTTCTCTCTTTGAGTGTCTCCCAATCTAAAGTCACATTATTCATATATGATTCTGTAATACAATATCTATTAAAGTGAAGAAAAATCTTACCAGGTAGTTTTTATGCAAATAAAGAATGTAGTGAATACACTGCACACCGCAGAGAATGCGTGTTTGTGTATGTATGCATGCGTGTATGCCTGTATGTATGTTTGTATGTATCCATATTCCCTCTCTAAATTGACATGATGTTGTTTTTACACATAATATAACATGTAAATAGTAAAATATTCAGCGAAATGTTAAAAGAGAAAGTAAATTAAGTTTGAATGGTCTATTGAAAAGATGAAAGAAACATCCGAACTGGATTGATGATGAGTGGGATCTGACTCGGGGATATGCACGTCCAATGAAACTGATTGCAGAAAGAAGATTACTAATATAAATAATGTAAACTCTGGCTCTGGTTGTACCGTGGATAGACTGAGCAAACATACAGAAGCCAAAGAGTCAAGTGTGTTAATTTATTCCTGACCCCAAGGGTAAACATTAAAGACAAATACAATCTTTTATTTATTTAATAACATCCTTGGACAAAGCTTGGATAGACAGTAGGGTTCTGTAGCTCATAAAGGTACGTACATCACAGGTTTAAAAAAACAACGTAATACGATTTCTAGAACCTTAGTGATTACCCCCATACACTGAACAGGCTTTTTATTTTATGAGGTTATTTATTTGTTTTCCCAAGGTTTACTAAAAGTAATGATCCATCATTGCTAGGTTGGGTAGAAAATTGAAAGTTTGTTTTTTTGTCAAACAAAGATTCCAGAAAACCTTGGCATTAATTTTAAATAATTCTTTATTTGCTTTTTAAAGTGAATCCCCTCAAGGACAACAGATGAAGTGTTTGAGAGAAAAAAAAAACTAAATCCATCAGTAGTAAATCTGCTTACAGTATTTCTGCATTTAGTGTTTGAGCAGTGAATTAATACCGCATGTCATAGAAACCCAAAGTGAAGTGTTTTTGATACTGTGAATGCTAAAATGGATTAGTACGATTTATTGCAAAGACAGCTGTGTGTCAACTTCTTTCAGCTAGGCACTGGTATTTTAACTCCTTTGAACATTCATACACTTTATTTTAAGTTGGTGACATGCCGTGTGAATCTATGGATGTGAAATTATACACACTGAACTTTATCTCCTCGGAATTAAAGAGTGCTGAGTTGGGAGGGGTTGTTATATATATATATATATAAAACTAGGTTCAGTTCTCACCTCAAGAAAACATGATCATAGTCTATTCCACATCATCTGTTCTCTGTCAACATTGTAGGGACGCTTTTTTTTTTTACAACTGAAAATATTCAGATTTTCTTAAATTGGTGAAGGCATAAGAATTTGGTTGCAACATTATTAACACAACATGTTCTAAGAGGTACTATATATTTCAGAGTTGTTCTCCTTGGTGGAGGAGCAGGTTGTAACCATGGATTCACTCACTGGTGCTGTGAAATTTGATAAAACAAATGAGAGAGGCAGTGTGAGCAAATGACAAATGCAGTGCCTAAAACAGACTCCTGGGAAGAATTGTCTGCTGATGAGTTGTGTCAATTTCCTCTGGTGACCATGGAGGATCCAGTGCCCTCTGTCCCTGCTTGTAGAAAATGTGGGGAGTGGAACAGGCCGGGGGGGTTAGTGATTTGTTTGCACAAATGGGAGCAGCGACACTTTAACACATTTACAACTGATGGGGAGCCCTTACCTCCAGGTTAACCCAGGAAATGATAAAAACACATCGCTCCTCCCTCACGGCACTAGCAGGTCACGTATGTTGGATTTAAGGGGTATTTTTGTACATTCTGTATTTTTGTAAAAAATATACATTTTTTAAATGGTCCACAGCTTGATTTCTCAGATGTCAAAAAAATGAGAATAATATATTTAAAGGATTGTGAGTGTACCCTACTTTACCTTCATTCCTTATATTTTTTATTCTGAGTGGAGTGAATACAGGGTTTGCACATCTCAGAAAATTCTATTTAGTGTACCATTTCCCCTCCTCTTAAAAAAAGATATAATAAAAATAAAATACGCATGAGTCATTTAGAATTCATTGTGCCTGCCTCATACCCCAAACTGGAAGCATATATTAAAAAAGCCTTGTGCTATTACATTACCTGAGGCCATTTTGTGGATTTCAAAAATAACCCAAATTATGCAGCTTGTGCCGGGGCAAGATATTTAATACTGCAAAAAATAAAAGTGCTGTGTGTCAACGCCATGACTGCAAGTTAAGAAACTTAAAAAGATTTTATTAAAAATGTTCACTCTGCCTCACATATTGTACTCCATTCCCTTGTGACTTGATTATCTTGTTTAATTAACAAGGTGTCAATCTAATACAACCTGTTACCAAAAAAGATTGTATCTGTTTAACATTAGCACTTAATTAAAATCAATCATGCAGTGTTTTTTCCTTGATGATCTTTATGTAGGTTACTGTACGCAATTAAGAATCTCACATTATAGTTAGTTTAATTACTCTAATTGGAGTAATATTAGGTTAAATGCATTGCAGCATAATTGTCCATTAATTGCTCATCTGTTGAAGTGCTTTTCCCTGATTGTTTGCTTTTTGCCATTGCAATTTTTTTTTTAAATAAATAAATAAGTTGTACAATACACAAATAAAAACACCACTACAAAACACTTCAGATGAATATTTGAATTTTACCTCACTCATGACTTTATAATATGAATATCATAGTTTCTTACTGAAACACTCATCAAGCCTGGATGAATTTCAAGTTGTGTATTATGCACTTTATGCATAAAGTTTAACAAGTGTAATATAACATTAAGAATAAGAAAGGAAGTTGGAGAAGAAGGGTAATCTGTTTAAATCTTTTAAATCTTTTTTCCACCGACATTAGTATTGTGATCTGTATGTTCAGTTTTCACGTTACATAATTGGACACTCTGAATGTTTTTGTTCTTTCCAGCCCTTAGACCATGTACACAACACACAGAAGAGTGGAAAGAGTGAAATGCACTGCCCTGCTGGAATGACAAATGTTCATTCTAGGCGTATTTGGAAAAAGAGTCCCATATAGCGATGTGCTTGCTGAGGAAGCTTATACTGTGGAAAGGGCGAGCGATGCGCCAATGCGCCACACTGAGGTGGCTTGTTCAGGCACCTCTCTGGCTGCGGCCTATCCCAGCCCAGGCAGGACCAGGGTGGTAAACATCAGCGAGCTTACTGACCGCACACTGACTCACTGCTCACACAAAGCTCTGAGAACGTGAGAGTGGCCTCAAAGAGAGAGAGAAGGCTGGTGGGAGGGGGAGGGGGAGGGTGGGGTTTATGGGGGGTACACTGTGACAAAGCTGTAAGACGGGAGAGTGAAAGTTGGGAGGGAGAGGAAAGGGAACGTGATTGATTATTCAGAGCTGTCTGAATGTCAGCAGGGTGGAGAAAAAATCTCTGGGCAGGAGCAGATACTAATCCATGAAAAATCGCTCCTTCCTCTTCCTGTTCCTGGCAGGGCGGTGAAGCCAGATCAAAGGCCGGAGTCAGTGTTGCAGTACGTCACCCAATTTATGACCTGCCAAGGTGCTAACCCATTAACAACAACAACCAGAACAGCAACATCCAAAATAATAATAATAATAACACTGGGCAGAAAAACACAAAGTGTTAAATTACTCATTGTAAAACACACTCCATTGCTTTTAAAGAGTACCTCTGTGTGCCAGGGCTGCTCAGGCAAGGGCACATGCTAACCACGGGGAGATTTCATTATCATAAGTAGAAAAAAATACTTAGCTCCTCAAATGGAGCTATAATAAACTCACTGTCTAGCCAAGTGGAGAATTTGACTGACCTTTCAGGGAGCAGAGTATGTGCCTTACATTTCAAAGTAGCAACATTTGCCATAAAGTTTTTTTCAATTTATTATGAAAGGAATTCAATGGCTTATTCTGCTTACAATAGGTCAAAAAATATACTAATAATAAGTGCACAGCTCTACTTTATTTTCAGTTTGAGTGTCTCAAACTTTTTAAGGATAACCTTATATTAGTGTGTGCAGTGATATGCTATTGTCAATAATGTATTTTTGAGCAGCATTTTAAATCTCCTGTTTATGGCATTGGTCATTTTGAGATAAATTTACTTTTTGTTTTAATTTTATCTGTGCATCGATTATTGTTTTGAATATAGGTTGAAAGAAAGCCTGCTGTGGTATTATGAACAACAGCAAAAGTGTTATATGGATAGACAGTTTATGTTGGATATTAAGTGCTGTATTATACTGTTTCTCTCTGACATGCAGTCTTGTTTGATTGTGCAGAGTATCAGTAACCAGTGTCGTTGAAATGTAATGATGAATGCAAATTTACTGGCAAATCACAGTGAACTAATGCAAATTAAGTTCCAAACATCATGGGAAAACCCAACACCAACTCTACAATCCCCAGTGGTTAGACAACTCTACATAATATGAACTTCAGTTTTTTCATACTGAAGCAAATAATGAATTGCACTTCAAACACAATCATATTCTGATTCAAACAGATTTTAAAAAGTGCATTTATTAGGTTTTGGAAAAAGGGTTAAAAAAGCACTTTTCATGTGCTTTCAGACTGTATTCACTTTACACGGTTTTCTACAGGAGAAAGTAGATGAATAAGTAACTTATACAAGTCATTATCATGTTGTTATTTTAATTACCTATTTATGGACATACCTTTACACAAAATGGAGTTAATATTCAACAGCACACCCTGGAAAGCCATTAAGGTAAAACACATTCAAATGCAGATTGATGTTTCTTAACATGCATAATTTTAATGGCATAAAGCCTTTAATTAGGGTCACTTAAGCTTTATGGCACAGCACGTTAGCATTCAGCCTACCAAGTGCACCTAATGAAAATAATAAAAATTCCGGCTCACAATGACTGCCATAACTACTGTTAAAATTCCACACAGTAATGATATGACTAAAATATACAGAGTCTGACCTCATTTCCATTAACGCTCTGCTCTGTCCTGTGTTTGTTTTCTAAAGTAGTGCTTCAAGTTACTGAACTCTTCAGGCAACAGGAGGTTCACCAGCTAAGCCTTCTGTGCAGACCTGGACCTGCACCGGGCTTTCAGTGAAAATTCAGCTCCCAACAATACCCTCTCCTGCGACTCTGGCCACAAACATTGGAAACGAGTGGGAAAACAGCTCCGTTGTTTGATCCGTGAGAAGCATGTGCAAAAACAACATGTACCAGTGTGATGATAGCTTCCCAAGCTGTGTCTACAAGTAAATTAAAAAAACAAGGCCCTGTCACTGGAGTCATCAGCAGCAAAAACGTCATCATCATCAGCGGCAGCAATCAAGCCTGTGTCATATATGAGGGCCCTGCTGAGTGCGTGTAAGCTGAGCTCCCATGGTTCCCTTGTCTTGCTGAGCAGTAAAGCAGGCTACTGTGTTTATTTGTTGTTGTGCTGTTTTGACAGCCTGGGTCTCCAATCCCCCAATAAGGACATGTAGGGGAGCCCTCTCCTGCTGGGTGAACAGAACACTGGGCTGTTTATTTTTCCAGTTCACCTGTTTTTTTCCCCTTTTTTTAACACCGACCGATCCCCCTTCGTCCCCCCATGGAAACCGTATATCCACCACGCGGAAAATTTATTGGGCTCCGCTCGCCTCGCCTCCCTGCTCCCTGCTTTTCCGGGAACTCTCTCATGTTGCCTTGTCCAAAAACAATTAGTACCGCAAATGGGGCGCGCACACATGGCCCCGCCGGGGCAAGCGGAAGCGAAGGCGCTGCCCACCGCATTCCCAAACAGGCCGCTTCCGTGCCCAGGGCGGCCTCCGTGGGACAGGGGGAGGAGCAGGGATCGTGAACTTGGTGACCTCGCCTGACCTCCGAGGGACTGCCAGGGAGAGGGCAACAGAAATATCCGTTGCTGGGAATGAATCCGTTTTGGGATGGGGAGGCAGCAGGCGGGATGTTTGGAGGAAGCAGGTCTGAGCTGTACTGCAGGTATCCAAACACCGGGCCTGGATGTCAGAAAGCGGCTAATCTATAAGACAGATACGAGTTACTGTTCATTATCTGAGCCCAGTGTTAAGGACTGCATCATTACCAACGCTCAGTGTCCCCTCGTTGGCTGTATGCCATGTGGTAATTATGACTGTAAATCAGTGTGCACTGTGTTCTTTTTGTGGAGATTTGTTTGTTTTAGTCTGGGAGGCTTGTCTCAAAAGAAAACACACTGAATGAAACCTAGGTTACATTTTCAGTGAGTTTCAGTAAGTACCATCCAGGCACAGGTCACCAAAACAAATCCCTAAAAATCAAAACGAAGCGTCCTCCTTAGCTATGATCCAAATGTAACATTTTGGGTTTGAGGTAATTTTTTCCTCACCATTGACAAGTAAGACACCCTAACCTGTAACTCAGATTCTTATCTTCGCCACTCTCTCAGTTACTGATGCTAATACCTTGCAATTAAAGTGAGTCTGTGTGTACAGTACACTGCACACAGTAGCACAGTGGAGGTTGCTGCAGTGAGGCCCTCTTTGTTAACTGCCTGCTCCTGCCCAACAAATAAATCTTGATGGATATTTGAATGGTGGACAACAGAATGTATTAGTGCAAAGTGAGATAAGAATGCAGTTGTGCTAATCCCTTTAATTGTTTATGATATATTCTCTCTCCCCTCAGAGAAAACTGTTGGAAATGGAGATATCATCTCAAGCACCATTAGATGGTGATGAATATTGGTTACAAGGGGAGCACTGGAGTTCTTTACCCCCCTCCAAGCCCCTGTCTGTGTGAGCAGTCCCTAAATCTGGTGTCATAGAGCTAGCTCTATAGCTATATGCTCTTAATCCACAAGCCTTTCAGGGGCCTGATTAAGGCAAGGGTATTGGGGAGTTTAGATGAGTACACAAAAGACCTCAGTACCGAGTCCTTTGTATGTATATGTATATACATGCAATGAATGGACATGATGAGTGTCTATAACAGTGGGTTGAAAAAGTATTACGCCCCCTTAGACTTTTTCATATTTTTCTACGTACAAACTCACTTTATCATGTAATTTCTGAGCCCACATAGCTTCATAACTACATGTGTTAGCCACATGTAATTTTCAGGGCTCAAAGATACATTGGAGTTGTATTCAAAACTGTACTCAGATCTATTGTACATGCATAGCACAATCTCAAGCCAAAATCTCAGTTTCGTTCAGCTCCATTTTTTCTACAACCAACTTTGGCCACCAATATCACGGGATATATCATAGTATCAATGTTCAAACTGCACCAGTTTAATGTCTGTGGTCTAGACTAATACAAGCAGCCATTGGTAGCATGTACATACTGTATAATCTGTTTTCTGACAAATCTCAAAAAATACATTTTTGTACTTTCTTTGAAGGTTCATATCACCATGTGGGATAGATAGTTGGTTGGTGAACACATGAGAAAGGGCTCATTTTCCCTACAATTTGGTACCAGAATCAACATCTAGCCATGATTCCTTCTGTTTCAAAATAAATGTCAAACATAGGCATATTTTGACACTCGTAAATATAATTTAGGGCAGTGAAATTGACAAACAACATTGGTATACACGTTTTATATACTAGAAGTACAACTGACAATGTATACTAATAATTATGATGAAGATATAACATTTGAAATCACATCATCAGTGAAGTTCACAATCTGATGGAAAAAGGGTTAGGATTAGGGTTAGGGTCCCATACAGGTGGAGATGCTGAATGCTACCAACTTTTCCAATGTTATATCTTCATCATAATTATTAGTATACATTGTCAGTTGTACTTCAAGCATATAAAACATATGTATACAAATGTTGTTTGTTAATTTCACTGCCCTAAACTATATTCGTGAGCATCAAAATATGCCTATGTTTTGAAACAGAAGGAATCATGGCTAGAGGTTGAGCCTGGCATCAGAATGTAGGGAAAAATGAACCCTTTCACTTGACACAATTTGTGATATGAACCTTCAAAGAAAGTACAAAAATGTATTTTCCGACATTTCTATGATGAATTATCAGAAAACAGATTATATGTACATGCTACCAATGGCTGCTTGTATTAGTCTAGGCCACATAAATTACACTGGTGCAGTTTGAACATTGATACTATGATATATCCCATGATATTGGTGGCCAAAGTTGGTTGTAAAAAAAATTTAGCTGAACAAAACGGAGATTTTGGCTTGAGATTGTCAGAAGTGTTTTATACATACACTACTCACAAAAAGTTAGGGATATTTGGCTTTCGGGTGAAATTTATGGAAAATGTAAGTTCACGCTACAGTGATATTATACGTATCATGAAAGTAGGGCATTTAAGTAGAAGCATGCAATGGTGATTTTCTCATCTCAAACAATTTATTGAAACAAAAGCCAACAACAGTGGTGGGTATACCACAACAAAAATGTCAATGTCTCAATAACTTGTCATGTGCCCTTGAGCATCAATTACAGCTTGACAACGACGTCTCATGCTGTTCACAAGTCGACTTATTGTCTGCTGAGGCATGGCATCCCACTCTTCTTGAAGGGCGGCCCTCAGGTCATTGAGGTTCTGGGGTACAGAGTTACGAGCCTCTACACGGTGAGTCAGCTGATCCCATAGGTTTTCTATGGGATTCAGGTCTGGAGAAAGTGCAGGCCACTCCATTTGAGGTACCCCAGTCTCCAGCAGCCTTTCCCTAATGATGCGACCTCGATGAGCTGGAGCATTGTCATCCATGAAGATGAAATTAGGCCTGTGTTGTTCATGCAGGGGCACAATGACTGGATTAATGATGTTATTCAGGTAGTATGGGCTTGTCACTGTACCATTCACAAAGTGTAGGGCAGTTCTGTATTGACTAGACACACCTGCCCACACTGTAACACCGCCACCATCTGGTGACAACAGTGGCTGATGCATAGCGCTCTCCTTTACGTCTCCAACATCGTTGGCGGCCATAATTTCTGCTCAACGTGAATCGACTTTCATCAGAGAACAGCACTGAGGCCCACTGGTCCCTCGTCCAGCGTAAATGCTCCCTGGCCCATGCAAGACGATGACACCTGTGCCTGGTGGTGTGGTCAGGTACCCTTGCAGGTCGTCTAGCACGCAGACCACGCTGATGTAAACGGTTTCGAATGGTCTGACGTGACACTTGGGTGCCTCTCACCTCCCTTAAATGTGCCTGGAGTTGAGTGGCATTCATCATCCGGTTCCGCAGGGCACTGTTCACAATGAAGCGGTCATCAGTGTGGGATGTGGCCAAAGGACGTCCACTTCTATGCCTTTCTGTGACTCTTCCAGTCTCTCTGTATCTCTGTTGCAACCTGCTGATGACACTCTGTGACACTCTAAGCTCAGTGGCCACTTCCCTCTGAGAACATCCTGTTTGAAGCCTCGCAATGGCGAGGTACTGTTGATCAATTGTTAGGTGTCGTCTTGGTCTCATGATGTCAAAATGTGAACAGCATGATGAAGAGGACTGTTTAAATACCAATTCTAATTGAACCAGGAAATTTATTGGTCGATTCATGGATCAAACACCTGTTGTGAATTTTGCCGTTCAGCTCCTTGTTAGAGAACAGCAAGTTGTGCAAAAAGTACTGAAACATTGAATAGTTGGACATGTGCATTCAAAAGTTTAGAGAAGGTCAAATTAATTTCACCTGTAAAGGTTATAGTGCATTTTAGGTTCATCCTGAAATTTCACCCGAAAGCCGAATATCCCTAACTTTTTGTGAGTAGTGTATATACATGTAAAATAGATCTCATTGCAGTTTTGAACACAACTCCAATGTATCTTTGAGAATTAGAAAATTTTATGCAAAATAAAAAGATCCAGAATTTGAGCTACCCCTAGGTACTTAAAGGGGCCATAACTTGCAAGATATTCATAGTATAAAGTTTCAATTTTGCATAGCCTCATTAAATAAATAATAGTTAATGTACAAAAAAAACAGGTGATTCTGAGGGGGTCAGGAGGGAACTTTTCCCAGAATTGATTGATTTTATATGGAATGACCCATATATATTTATACCATGGCTTGGATAAATACTCAATTCTGATTGGTTGACAGCCATGCATTATATGCTTGGATGAACGGTCATCCGGTATGGCTTGGATAAATACTTGATTCTGATTGGTTGACAGCCATGGTTTATATGCTTGTATATGCACGGTCATCTGGGTACTTTGCCTCATTACAGTTGGAAGTCACTACGTGAAAACTTTCTAATTGTATTATGGACTAATTGTATTAGTTCTATTATGAATAACTAGAATAATTAACGGATTGGAAATCAAATAAATCTCAAAATGGTTGACACATTCAAAGTTTCCTTAGATGTATGTAGGCATATGGACGCAAAAACTTGGTATGCTGCCCAGTTCTTTGTGGAGGACAAAGACACTCGTACTGTCAAAAACAAAGTGTCGACTGCCTGTCAAAACAAGACAGGTCTATCGCATCGCAGCACGCTACACAAACCATAGCTTGCGAGCGGTTCAATAGGATTAATCTCCTCTCTAAATCTATCTTGGAGTCCAGGGAGATCATGTCAGTCACTGGGCATCGGTCAGAAAGCAGCTTGCGAAGCTATGGTCACCATCTCTCACCAACAAAACTTGGAGCTGGATACTATCAGATCCGCTAGGTAACGTTATTGCTTGTAACATTAATTCTGCTTCTGCATCCTCAACCTCGGGGGTATTTCACAAAGCAGAATTAACGTTACTGCGTTAGCTGGATAACTGCACGGAGTAAAACCCGAAACCCTCCCAAATCTGGACCATGGACTGAAGTAAAAATAGCTTTTCCAGTTTTTACTCAGTGCAGTTATCCAGCTAACTCAGTAATCCTGTTTAGTGAAATAGTCTACCCCTATGCTCAATCCACAAGACCCCCGTCTAACGTTAACATACATCTCAATCGTCAACACCACTTCGTAGTGTCAACAATGTGACATTTTACAATAAACGGCAATGTTCCGTTTAATTTTGGAAAGTAAAAATGATCAGTTTGTCAGCTAGCTAGCTAACGTTAAGTAGCCTAGTGTAAGTTACAAGTAGCTAGTTGTGTAAGCTAGCTAGCTAGCACTAGGTAGGATAGAACTAACGTAACTGTTGTGTAACTTTGCCTACTTAGCTTTGCATTTTCAAATGTCTTTCGGAGTGTCAATAATAAGGACTTACCCTTTTCAATGTCACATTTTACAATAAACGGCAATGTTCTGTTTAATTTTGGAAAGTAAAAATTACCAGTTTGTCAGCTAGCTAGCTAACGTTAAGTAGTGTCAGTTGTAAGTAGCCTAGCTAGTTATGTATAGCTTACATAATGTACATGCACTGGCATGGAGTGGTTTATACCATGGTTTATACCATGGCTAAACTAAAATGCGTGAAAAAATTTTAATAAAACGGTATTTTAAAAACTTTTAATCAAACCATTATGTACACTTCTGCCACTTAGCTAAATATGGTTCCGCTGGTAATGGCAGATGGCACTATGTTCGGATTCTACAGAGTTGTCCTACCATTAGATAACATTCTTAATATTTATTAATTATTTATTAATTTTTAATAAAAAAATGTTAACATGTCCATATAACCATTAGAAAATTTAGCAAACCAATCAGCTAGCCAGCCAATTACTTTTTGAAAAGACATTTAAAAATTAAAAGCTAAGTATCTTACACTTTAGGCTAACAGTAACGTTAGCTCTGTCCTACCTAGTGCTAGCTAGCTAACTTACATAACGGTATTTTAAAAACATTTAATCAAACCATTATGTACACTTCCGCCACTTAGCTAAATATAGTTTGGTGAAGGCTGGTGACGGCAGATGGCACAAGAGTTTGGATTCTACAGAGTTGCAATGCTAACGTGCAACTCAGCGAAAACATTGCTTTTTTTTGCCAGTTAATTATTCAGAATGCTTGCCACCCTTATTAAACAATCTCACATTAGTTATCCATTTGTCATTGTCATTTGTTAATCATTATAGGCTACATAATTGTTCTTGATTATTCGGGGAATTAATTGTTTGATTGACATAAGCAAGCAAAATAAACGAAAACAGGTTGAGAATATGTTCGGTTTAAATGCTTTATATGGGAATTGCTTTATATGCTCTTTTTCCAGCGCACGGGCTGTCCTACATATTTTAATGCTACACAAAGAAATATTCTAGCATGCAAAACTTGCTGTATTTGTTGATATTTCTTATTCAGTAAATCAATTGCTTGACTGAAAATTTATGTAAACAGGTTGACAGTTTATTCCGTTTAAAGGTAGGCTACGGTGACAGACGTTTTACATCCCAGATCCCACGATACACCACACTGCAGCAGCATGGTTAACTTCCGAGTATAGATGGTGTGAAGTGCGTCTCAATTCAAATAACCCGCTCCGCCCTTGCTCTCTCCCACTCTCTAAACACAAGTGTATACATCTGTTTTATTGGAATGTGCATCACATCCTCCCAAGTGAAGTTTGCAAGTGAAGTTTACGAAGGTGGAGAAAAAACTGGATTGGGACTCAGCCCTTGTTTTGACAGGCAGTCGACACTTAGTTTTTGACAGTACGAGTGTCTTCGAAGTTGTCATCCATGAAGAACTGGGCATCATACCAAGTTTTTGCATCCATATGCCCACATACATCAAAGGAAACGTTGAATGTGTAAACCATTTTGAGATTTATTTTATTTCCAGTCCGTTAAGTTATTCATAATAGAACTTTGAATATAATTTGAAAGTGTTTGCATAGTGATTTACAACTGTAATAGAGTACTCAAGTGACTACATCACGCTGGTTTCGGAAGTAAATTCCCCATTCATTTAAAGCATAGACATTAACTAAAGCTTACTTTTAAACCATTTCTACGGATTATGTCTTACCGTCAGTTTCCCGGATTGTTCAATATAACGCCCGTTCGCAAACTATGTTGTTGTTTTTGTGGACCAGCTTCGAGTATATTTTACGTTTTTGTATTTTTTTTGTGAACATACCAGCGCTAGCACTGTTTAAAAACTCCACGTCCCATAATTCCCTCTGAACGTGCAGCCTTGTCTCCAGACGTTGTCATATAACGTTAGCCAGCAGTTGCACACAGCTCCATTTTTAAACACTTTTTTCTAACATTAGCTAGCTAGCTTGAAGGACTAGCTTTATGTGGTTAACCATAGCGCAGTTTCTGACCTTGTCGGGTGGGCTTCTCTACTTAGCAAGCTAACGTTAGCTCGTCTTCAGCGGCAGTAGATTACTCCCATCTGCCACAGTCAGACAGACGAGATGATGATATCTTATTGGTCGAGAACTACCCGTGCGTTGCAGTACTGGATATGTAGTCCGTTAAAATGGACTACAAGTCGAACTACATGCATTAATGCATTACTTTAAAAAATAAAAATTGGAACATGCGATATATGGAATATATCCTTGTACCAGACAGGCTAATCCAGGAACGTTTCGGCTCATTCTATAAATCAGATTTCAAGAAATAGTCGATAGTCTCCGAAGCCCATTCTATCTTCCATAGGGAATTTACTTCCAAAACCAGACTCCGCCCACGACTGAGTACTCTATGAGGCAAAGTACCCGGATGACCGTGCATATACAAGCATATAAACCACGGTGTCAACCAATCAGAAACAAATATTTATCCAAGCCATACCGGACAACCATTCATATACAAGCATATAATTCACGGCTGTCAACAAATCAGAATAAAGTATTTGTCCAAGCCATGGTATATATATATATATATATACTGTATATCAGGGGTGTAACGGTACACGTATTCATACCCAACCGTTCAGTGCATGGCTTTCGGTTCGGTGCAGTCTATAAACTTCACCCCTAGTAGTTGAGGCGTATCCGTCTCAATTACAGTATTCATGTTTGTCTGAAATTATAACTACAGCTTTATGAAAACCCCGTAAATTTTGATGCAGTATTTTTTAAAAGGGTAGCCGCTTGCGAAAAACCTCAGCTTCTCCAGTTACACTGCAGTGCCATAAAATAGGAGGATGCTATTAATAGCACAAATCACTTACGACCCTCCTCTCGCCATAGCCACAGACTGTAAAATGCATAAAATACACCGTTTATACACACTATGAAAATCATGTTGATGTATAGAAACAATATTTTTTGAGATATTGACATTTAAATAAAACTAGTAGAAACCAGGTGTAAATTTCTTCTGGAGGGCCAAAGTAAATAGAGTTAACAACCCTGACTAGGACAAACTTGACATCACATCATCATGGCAGATCACACCGCAACCCATATTGTGAACAGTAAACAAACATGCCTTTTAGACAATTTTTTCGCTTTTAAAACACTTCAGCTTTCATTTTTCAGCATGAAATGCTTTTGTATTGGCCAACATACTTATACAGAATGATAAACACATACAATTAAAAGTGAAAACATTATTGTTGTAGTTGTTAGCTGTTTTAGCTATATTTGCTAGCAAAGCCAAAACTTCCCTGTGAAGGGCGTGCAGTCCCCAGTTGTGCACCGCGAACGCAGTGATGTCGGTAATGACGTGGAAACGACACGTTTCCCACATCCGACCTCCGACCATAAACGAATGCAGGGCCCATGTGTCCAGTGCAGTGGGGTTGTTTCATGAACGCGGTTTGGGGAGATAATTGGACTTTCTAAATTGGGTGGGAATTGGATATAGACAGCCCCGTGTTGGGCGCCAAATTATTTTTTTAAATAAATAAATAAACAAATGCAAGGTTAGCACAGCCCAGCCTTGTCAGTATGGCAAACTGGTACAAGGAAAAACAGAGAGGAGTGCAAACCCAGCTCCCCATGGCATTTAAGCTGCCACCACTAATTCGGACCGGGCAAAAGCAATGACAAACACCATAGCTTTTAAGAAAGAAAGATATGTGCCTTCCTTTGTTCAGGAAATTATGGCCAATTAGCCACTGTTTACAAGTTTATAACTTCATAATAAATGAAAAGCAATTTTATGTTTTGCATTCCTTTTTTTCCGCTGTACCGAAAACATACCAAACCGTGACTTCAAAACCGAGGTACGTACCGAACTGTGACTTTTGTGTACCGTTACACCCCTAATATATATATATATATATATATATATATATATATATATATATATATATATATATATATATACAGTGAGCAGCATAATTCATTGACAGTGACAATTTTTTTGTTATTTTCGTTCTGTACTCTAGCACTTTGAATTTAAAAGGATACAATGACATCCATATCGGATGAACTGTTGAGAAATAATAGAACCTTTTGTACATAACAGAGTGATGTTTTGAGGCTTGTTTGATACCTCAGACCCTTGAGGACTTACATCCATTTTACAAATAATGTATTCCATACTATTCCAACATAATTTACAGCTAAATCTAGTCCCACCCCCCAATTCCCATAGAGATCCATTCAAATGCAGAGACGTTATAGTATCGCTTGTAAGAGTACCAGAAAATAAGATATCAAGAGTCTTTTGATGTTGTTGGTTCACAGACATCAAGAAGTCATGGCATGCAAAGGATATGTGACCAAATATTAAAAATGTAAAGGCAGTCAACTTAGTGTATGTAAACCTCTGACCCACTGGAATTGTGATATAGTGAATTAAAATTGAAATAATCTGTAAACAACTGTTGGAAAATTACTTGTGTCATGCACAAAGTAGATGTCCTAACTGACTTGCCAACACTATAGTTTGCTAAGATGAAATCTGTGGAGTGGTTAAAAATTAGTTTTAATGACTTCAACCAAAGTGTATGTAAACTTCCGACTTCAACTGTATATGTATATATATATATATTTATATATATATGTATATCATGTCCATTCTGAGCACAGAAAGGCAGCTAGGGAAACTGTATATATCAATAAGACTGTCGCTCATCGGATGCATTGTTCTTCTGTATTTAATTTTTATTTCCTTCAGGTGAGAAGTGATGATGTGCTATGGCTGCTGCTGACCTGCCTTTGGAGTTCAGCACCAAGGCAGAACTGCAGCACTGTGAGTTAAGCTACAGGGGCCTCTTTCTGCTTCATGTCATTATTGCCTGTCAACTTCAGGAGTTCTTCTTTGTGATGGGACATCGCTGTGGTCACTCATGGCAGAGTGAAGAGGTGTGGAGAGGGCACTTGGGCAGAATGTCCGCAAACCGAAATAAGCACTGTGCATCAAGATGCTGAACTTACTTCATACCTCACTTCCCAGATGAGTAAAGCTTACTATACCATACCTTACTGAATTTGTATCATTTACCAGGTACAGAGTTTTCTCTGTTTTCATCCAAGCTTTAACAAGTAATATTCTTGGAAAATATTCATGTGAATAGATCATCCACATATTTCACATCAAATTAATGGGGGAACTTTAGCCAAATGTAGTAATTCACTGAAATCGTGAGAGTAGGGTAAAAATTTTCAATTAGAAAACAAGATTTTAATGATGGTGTTTCCCAAGAATGAACCTTTTTAATTACCCCCCCCCCCCCCCCCCAACATGCCAGTAATGAATAATGCTACTTTAATTTACATTCCATGTGTGACTAATTGACATGAATTGATTTTAATTATATGTCAGTTTCATTAAAAAAAATGTGCACTTTTTAATTATCTTTGACATATGCTCATTGGAATTGTATTCCATTTATATTGTGCATCGGTTGCTGATGTGATTCCCGAATCACAGTCAATTTCAGAACACATTATGAGTGTCTCTTGATTGGTGCAGCGATGAAGGCCACGGAGAGAAAGGGTGGTGTATTTAGAAATGATTCCCTTACATAAATATGTGATTTAGGGTCATTTTGAGTGAAGCGACCGTCAGTCTTTGGGGGAAAATGTGAATTGGAAGCAGAGCCTGCGTGAGTTCAGCGGGTTAATAAATGACGAAAAGCATGAAAATAGTGTGCATAATGAAAAAGCATGACACATGTGGAAGAGTTCTACACTGAGACCATGAGGGCAAAGCTCAACACTTGTATGCAGTAAATTAGCAACATGGGGAAAAAAATATCCATACAGTAAAATCCCATATCCTTTACAAAAACCTCTACAAAAACTAAATGGGAAAAATATTACGTGAAATATTAAATTACGTTATCTGTGCTGATCACATGTTCATTAAAAAATAGTTGAGCATTCTGATAGCAAGCATTTTCTTTGACATATTCGGTAAGTTCTTTCATTCATGCTCTTGTGCTGTATATATATATATATCTGTTTAGTTGCTGTCATATTTCTCGAGCACTGGGGTTTCTGTCTAATGGTTTGAATACACCCACTTGAATTCAGACAGGGTTTATAAGGAGTTAGAAAATTCTTACACCAGGGAAATTAGATGCTGCAAATATGTTCATGTTTTCAGTATTCGATACTTAAAAAAGCTTATACATACAAACGGAAATCAGAAATTCTGTTTGAATCTGGCCTACATGTAATTAGACGAAAGCCATTAATACCAGAATGTAGACACTGTCATTGTGCAATGTGTGACTGAACATGGCATTCTCCTTGTTTTACATTCCCATTGCTGTTTGCAAAAGCACTGTATAATAATGCAATAGGATCTGAGTTGACATTTCAGTTATTTGGAATGAAAGCAACCTATTCATTTTCCTATACAAGCACAAGGATTAATACTAACCTCTTCCCCATTCAGTCCCATGGTTTCTCACACACCATCTTTTTGTGTAGTCACCTATCTTGAACTATATATATATAAATATATATATTTTGTTCCTGGTGAAAACAATTGATTATATTCCCCTTTGCCCCACCAACAGCTGTTTTCTTTTCCTTCCTTCCTACCCCTGGCTTCCTTTACTGTCCTCAACCGTTAATCTCGTTAACCGCGTATGTGGTCCACAGACAAAGTCAAAGTTCAAACAAATAGTTGTACTCTGAGCTTTGAAGTGTTTTTGTGGGGGTGTCCCTCGAGGCAGCTTATTGGTGAGAAAGGTTGAGCGAGGGAGGTAAGTGTGTGTGTGTGTGTGTGTGTGTGTGTGTGAGAGAGAGAGAGAGAGAGAGAGAGAGAGAGAGAGAGAGAGAGAGAGAGAGAGAGAGATGCAGAGAACGGGAACACCTCAGACATTGCTGAATTCAGGGGGACAAAGTCTCGCTCTCTCTTGGTACTTTTTTGTCTGATAATCTACTTCTGCTTGTTGTCCCACTGAGTGACAACACTAGATCCTTCATTTTTAGATAGGCATATACATTCATACATGTGTGTACATTTGTGCACATGTCCCCTTCTGTCATAACTGTCCATTTCTATCTGTAGTCATCTCATTGAATTTTAGTTTTAACAATGTTTTATTGGGTTAGGGCGGCTGTCGCTTTAATTCAATATTTTATTTGATAAACAATCACTAGAATTTTGTGATAATGTGGACTGGCGATATTATTATGAGTGGAGGTTCTGTTTTCTTGCACGCCAAAAACTAAACTTAACCTAAAACTGTGTCATCAAAACTGGTTTGAAACACATTTGATATTTAATTGCATAGACAAGTCAATGTAACCACATAAAACAGCTTCTTTCCTTTTAGTAATTTCTGTATTTGTGCAATGGTCATATTGAAGGCAAAAAAACATGGAATATGTATACAGTTATGTTCAGCTTAATGACGTGTAATGTGTAAAGTGTTTAATATAGTTTGACGAATGTAGCAGCTTCATTTATTTTTTAATCAAATGAAATGAGATCTTAGCCCTCCTCTCTTTTTGTCATCATTTTCCAAATTCCCAAAAACACATTCACTACACGAGTCTCTAATTAATGCTTCTGAACAATTGAACATTCTGCATTGAGAGTAGATCCCACTTAAATCATTATCCGGTGCAACAAAATAGATCTCCAGTTTAAAGACTGAGGCCCAGAGAGGACCATCAAACCATCGTCAACAAACTTGTGTTGCACTAATCAAATTGCCAAAACATTCTTGTTTACATTTTAAACCTATATTATAATAAAGGGGAGCAGTGAGGAACGTTGCATTTACATTTCTTTTTTGCAGGAAAGTGAAAGCTCAGCAGTACCAAATCTGGTATATAAATAGGGCTTCACCATAACAGCATGAAACCAACTAAATGTCCTTGAATAGATTTTGAATTTTAAAACCTAGATCAAATGAAATATGCACAAAGGAACTAGCAAGTGAAATTGAAAGTCTGATACAAGAGAGGGGTGAGGATAAAAACAGGATTAGACTCCATAGGCCTGGTTCCCAAAGATTGCGTAAAAAGGAGAATAGACGTTTAAGTAGGAACTGTGAGTTGGCAGATATGTGCTTGCATTTGTACCCAATTTTCAGCGTGTTTTCCACAATTTCGCCTGGCTCAGATCGAAACCTATTTACATGTAATAATAACGACTTTAATACATGTTTAAATCTGTTTAGCCATGTAACAGATATTTGCATGTTTTGGCAATTGGAGTCTTCATTTCCAGAATACTGAATGGCCATTATGCAGGCAGTTAATGCTAATGCCGATTCTCTGCTGCAGTCAGTAAACTAATAGCCGGAGAAAAAAAGATTGAAAACTATCAAAAGAAGTGGAAAAAAGAATTAAAATTCACAGAGCTAATGCATTACTTTATTTTATTCAGTTTTTTTTTCCTCATCAGATGAGAAAAAATGTATGGAGGAGTTCTTGGTGTGTTGGGCAGTTTTTCAGATTAAACTTTTTTTCAGCTGTCAGGGGGATAGAGAGGGACATGTGAAGTTTGCGCACTCCTTTTCCTGGTTGGATTTGTTCCATACTATTAGAGGAAAAGTCAATTACACAGTTTCCCTGTGATTCTCTGGAAAATGTGTTTAGGTTGTGGAAGTGTGAAAATGCTCATCAGGCTATGTAACTGCTACTTAGTCAATATTTAATGTACATATACTGGGATGGAGTGGGATTTGATAAATGCACTTAAACACAGATAGTGCCGCTCTGATGCGCCACATGCGGCCGCTTCCTTGTCAGTTGCCATTACCAGGGAATTTCAGAGGATGGAATGAGAAACCTATATATAGAAATGTAGAAAACGAGTGAGCGGGGGAAAAAGACACCTAAGAGCAAAATCACAGTCGCAAAGTCAAAGGGGACATTGCTGTAGTTATCCTTGCAAACAGAATAGAACAGAATAGAACAGAATAGTTAATGGAGGAGTCTGCTGTGATTCAACTGAACACACACTAAAGGATGAAAATGGAAAAGCAATCAGTGAGTAGATGCTAATAAATACTGGGTGAGAACTAACTTGTGATAAATTGGCTGAATTTGCTCTTTATAAATCAAATGATCACATTCATTTTATCTTACTGGGATTTTAGTAATCGGTAAATTTTTTTATACATTTCATGCTTTGAGATCTTAGGAGGAGCATATAATGAACATTTCAGTCTCACTTCTGTCTTATCATAAGATAATCAATGTTATATGTGATGTGTTTCAGACTACTTCAGAATGTATTACCTTTTAGGCACAGAAGCGCAGAATTGTTTTATCATCTGGTAATGAGTGAACCACTCCCGTAATCATTTTTTGTTTGTTTGTTTAGTTTTTTGATGTTAGAAGATCAAACCAGTACCAATATCATGTCCAAATGCCGACATACAGTACTGCTGCAGTGACGTATTGGTCTATGCTAAATAAACACTTTGTAATGTTTTTTTTTTTCAAAACACTCAATAAATAATTGTTCATGGAAATCTACCTATTTGCCATGGAAATGTGTGAATTACAAATTATATGATAATGTAAGTTGCTCTGGAATAGAGCATCTGCTAAATACCAATAAAGTCAGGTAAATTACTGGAATATTCACAGTTTGTACACACCCATTTTTAGCTTTCGTCTCATGCTTTGCATCTTCTATAGATTAGAAGGGAATTCCAACCCATTTAACCTTCTAATATGTTTATATTCTTTATAAAAGAGAGGCTTCAGAAAACTCAATGAATGTTTGTCTGTGCATATAGACCCGAGTAGTCTTAGAGGATGCAATCCCCATGTGGTCAAACAGTAAATAGAGGCTGTATGAAGGTTTGCTTAATTCTTTTTTTCAAGATGGCTGAGATACAAGACTAAGGAAACAGATGCTCTCATAAAACAAATTTTTTTTTCTCAATAAAATTATTTATCAGAGCATTCTCATGATTATACAAATAATCATTCTTATGAATGTCTGTTTCATACCTCAATTTTGACAGAAATTTCCCTGGAACCGATAGCACATTAAGCCTGAAGAGCCGAGCTGGAAGTATTATGCTGGATTTTAACTTCTGGCACAGACATGAAATGTTCATGTTAACCCTTTCAGGCCATGGGTCTATAAAAAAAGAAGCGGTGTTCGTTGCTGCTTTTACAGTTAAATTCATTTACCAGAACACCTGATGTGCCTGACAAATTTGGTACATATAATGAATGATGCTGCATGAACTATGATGGATTATAATAGATGTGACATCAAAAAAGGGAAGAGGTTCTTGGGAATAGCTTAATGAAGAAGCCAACCCTGTAGTCACACAATCCACTGTGTTCCAGCATTTGAGGTTCATAGATCATCACATGAAAGATGATATCACCTAAATAATAAGTCTATTTTTTGGCACTCTTAATCCAAGGCCTCCTCCCATTATCATTGAAAGTATTTTTTTTTGTGTGATTAATTATGGGTTTGTGGTACAACGGATGAGTCTTTAAATGTGTAATTCTGCCTTAAGGGGGGCTATTAATAGATTTGCAGATGTTTTAAAAAATGTTTTACTGGGTGAACTTCAGTGTCTATTCTTTTTGTGTCAAACTGAAAACCACGCTGCTATCTGTGACCTGGTATATGTGAGGAGGGTCCATTATTTTGTTGCTGGCCACATCTATTAAATGATATTGACATATAAACCAGGGAGGTACTCTGCTACCCGAAAGGTGCAAATGGGTATATTGGATGTTCAGCTCCTTGCATTCACACTGGATCCAATTACCTTCTCTCAGTGTGAGGGTGCGGAGGGCTACAGACAGAGTCCACTGGGCCAAGAGATGTCCTGGGGGCCCGTGATCAGGAAGAGCTGTGTACAAAATGTCTTCAGCAAGAGGCTTTGAGCCCATGGTGACAGGACAGTGTAAATCGCAATTACTCTTCAGAGCCTCAATAATGTCCTGCACATTCTGTGATGCGGTTCCAAATTCTTAATTTGT
Organism: Synaphobranchus kaupii; assembly: GCA_029718625.1. NCBI lineage: Eukaryota > Metazoa > Chordata > Actinopteri > Anguilliformes > Synaphobranchidae > Synaphobranchus > Synaphobranchus kaupii. The sequence goes on from CM056379.1 coordinate 38,732,437, forward strand.
CCCAGTTCTATTGGACAGAAACCCCCATGTGCCTAAATGGAATCCACGTGTAGTTTTCCTTCATATATCAGAACCCTGGTCGATTTTACTACATATTAAAGATTGTTTACCATTTAGTAACCCATTATTTCCCCCGTACTACATGTGCCTCCTTGCATTCGCAAGGTGTGAGAGAAAGACTGAAAAATTCAAGGTAAATCTCATTTTGACTTTAGCTTATATTGTGCTCAAATATCTTGTCAAAATCCAAATAAGTGGGTTTATTGTGCAAGGTGATATAGCAGAAGTGCAGAGATTATTGTTAAATTATGGATGGTCAAAGCTACACTGTTTAGTAATGCTCCCTGTACTGTGTCTGTTGTTTTGTGTATCCAGGTGATTTGAGCACAGAACAGAGATAGTTATTATGGTGCTGTTCTCCCCCATTGGGACTCCAGGTGCCCAGAGACGGTTCCATTTCCTCTCTACTTATCCACTGAATGAAAACACCATTTCAGACTTCATTTAAGATCCACCACAACAGCCTAAGTGACCGGCAAATTAGCTGAACTGTGCGGGGGGAAAAAACATTTGTTAATCGGCCATTACCGATGAGTCTGCATTCGAGGGTGATCTGAAACACAATTTGTATTTTAAGGTCCCTGATTCTAGAATTATTCTGTGGATATCTCACAAGATACACTGCCTCGTCGCCAAATATGTTTCTTAAACAGAAGCTGCACAATACAACCCTTTTAGAGTAGAGGAAGATGTTTCTATTGTTTAAGAGAGTCTCTCTCTCTCTCTTTCTCTCTCTCTCTCTCTCTCTCTCTCTCTGGCTAATGAAAGGGTCTGTAGAGCAGAGGTGACGCATAATGATGCGTTTCTCTGACTCTGCACCACAGGAGTGCACAGTAAGGAGTTTCTCCAAACCTTTACAATTACCATCAGAAAAATGAGCAGCCAATTCTACTATTGTATTTGGCCTTATTATATCTGACCTTGTGAAAGTGTTCTGGAGATTAAATTAATTTAGTGTGCAAAAACCACAGAGGTAAATCTAAGCATACCAATAAATCAATAAATCACTGGCTACAGTATCCCAGTACAAATATCGTCATATAAAATGTCAGCATATATTTAGAACAATTTTTCTTTTTTGGAAAATTATCTTTCGCAGTCACCGTGTCCGCTGAATGATTTGCAAAGAGATTAAACCATTTTTCTACTTAATTGTTAATTGAGTTTAATAATTTATAGTTCCTTTATCCACAGCCAAGCTTAGCTTAGGATAATAGGACTTTCAACAGACAACTTTATAATAAGCAGAATAAATAATACAGATTAATGCCACCAAATCTTGTACGTTTCACAAGGTCTGCATTACAGTCAGCTGATTTACTGGTAGCCATCACTGGCAGAGTGCAGTAATCAGAATAATTAGAAACCATGAATCTCTTGAATAACAAGTGAGAATAAAGGCACTTTGATTTTATATATATATATATATATATATATATATATATTTATTTATTTTCTTTATAGCCAGACATCAACGTTTCAAATGAAAAGTTAAACTCAGCTGAGAAAATCTAATGGCAATGATTTAATGGACTCCCAGCTCAGGCTTCAGATTATTTTATGAATATTCTTATTTCTGTTCCAGAGATTGTTCTCTTGAGCATTTGAATCATGGGTCAAAGGTAGCTTCCAACATGAGCTTGTAACTTACATGGAGGAAATGGGGGAGAGCAGCAGGGAGAGCGAATGTTAAAAACAAAGAGGATCTCATTTCTCTGCACTGTGCAGTCCTGCGCTGGGGAATTCAAATGGTTTCCAAAGCTACACAGGAGAATTAATTAAATGAATTTCATCCTGCCGATTGTTTGTTATTTTTCGCTGACCCCACCTCATGGATTAATATTTAATTAGCCTTGAGGAGAAGTGGAAAGCACTTATTAACCTTATCTGTCAATCTGTCAGGACCAGGTTCTCCACCGGACACTGAACGGGAGAGAGATGAGGGAAGGAGGAGAGGTGGGGGGAGGTTAATGTTTTAATTTCTTCAACTGCCAAGTCCTCATGGTATTTCTCCCATATTTAGCCATTCATATTCATAATATGTTGTTTTGTTGCAAAGATCGAAATGTTGTAATATGACCATTTAAAACCCTCTTCCTCTTAGGGGTTTGAACACGGCAAACAGACAGTGGCCCAGGCGATATTCCAGCATAGAGATGAGTTGATATGCTAATTGGATAGGTGCAATGTTGTGCTGTCAAGGTGCATATTGTTATAGCTAGCAGAGATGTAGCTCATTTAGTCTTGCCAAAGGATTTGCCTTGTAATTTGCAGAACTCATTTTATTACTAATAAGAGGTTACAGTTATGAAGCAATACGTTGTATTGTTAAATGTGTCCCACCTCCTGTTACGCCAAATGCAGTTGTTTTCTTTCTGCTCATTATGAACACTCCTTAAGCATACATCGATTATCCATGTGTACAATCACCCGAGCAGGACCATGGTCCACGCATTGTTTCTCTCATATTCTACCAAAATGTGGAGAATGGAATAAAGCAATGGGAAAAAATGCAAAAAAAATTAATAAATTGAGGCCTACACACAAGGACCGTATTACCGATGCCACCTCCAAGTACAACAGTATGACACCTCACACGTGTGGTTGTGTAATTTTAGCTGTTTGTGTAAATTGATTCAATATTCAGATCCCATACATGCAATAAGACATTTTATTTCTCCAAAAGTGACGCTTATCTTCCATTGCTGTGGAATACATTATTTGTCTCACAGATAATTTCTTTTCCAAATCTGCTTAATCATATCAGATAGAGGCCCTCACAATGATGACACCTTTACAAACATGCATAACAGGGGAATGACATTATCCACCGTCTGTCAATCATTCTGCGGAAAAAGCAGGATTTTATCATAAACTTGTCTGGGTAGTCAGACATGAACTGACAGTCAGGATTTACTCTCAATTTTTGAGTCAGGGTTAGTTTCCACCACAGATGTTTGAGGTTCAGTGAATCAAACTGCTAGAAATGAACCTTTTTAAAATTGGTTTAAATTGTGTTTTTATTATGATGTACAAGTGTTTAAACATGATTTTATTATCTAGGTAAGATGATTTTTGCCTTTCTATGTGTTCCAAAGTGTACAATAAGATAGCAGGTTTCACTGGAGGAAGCAGTTAAATCACCTTTAAAAAATTAACAAGATGTATTGGGTTGAATGCACTTTAAGTCTGTTGGGTTTATTAATGTTGCAGTAATACTATTTAACTGATACTGTTCACTACCATGTATAGATGTCACATGCTCAAGCAGTACTTTAACAATTTATTAGTGTATTTTATGCACAATATCAAAGCAGCGCAGTATAGACTGCATGTTGATAAATTTTGCCTTGCTTTTAATAAAAAAAGCAATAACAGAGTATGTTCTCTTTTGTCCTCTGCAGCAAATATATAGGGCTCTAGGGACACATTTTCCACTGTGTTGTGGGTGTTGGTGATTTTTGTCATTTTTTGTAGCGTTTTTTTTCCTAGATAAAGTTGGCTGATTTACTAATTTATGTCTTTTTAATTTACCGACTTATGCAGGAGAGTTTCCCTCTGGAGAGAGGAAGACAAAGCGCTTTCCATCTTGAAATTGAAAAGCAAGGTTGGATGCTGTACACAGCTCATTTATCCATTAGGAAATTTAATTAAGTCTTTGGAACAACAAGGGACTTTAAAAATACTTGTCAGTTTATATACATGTTAATTTTGGTTATTGTTTTCTACCATGGGGACGGTAGAAATACCCTAAAAGGGCAGTTGCAAAGCAAGAGGAATCTTTCTGTTGGCTTTCATGTAATTGCTTATCGCTGGAATACAGGTTACGTGGGCCATCCTGAATGTGCGCAATGCAAAGAATTCTTCTATAAATGGTGAAAACAGATTAAATAAATGGTTTTGGTGATGAAATATACATCTACGCAGGGCTACGATCACGTTAAAGAAGAATACAGTGCATTGTTATCACTGCACATTTTTGAATATCTGTATGTGTCTCATTTAGCAGACACAAGGGTATGTAAATTCTTTAAAAACATTTTTTTTTTGACTAAATTATAAATTCCCAACCTGGCTCTTTCAATCATCCCCCAGTTTAATTGGCTAAAATCATTCTCTCCCTCTCCACCTCAGCTGATGTGTGGTGAGCATTCTGGTGCAAAATGGCTGCCGTTGCATCAACCAGGTGGGTGCTACACATTGGTGGTGGTAGAGGCGAGTTTCCCCCTCATCACTGTAAAGTGCTTTGAGTCACTGGTTGGTGAGAAAGGCGCTATATAAATGCAAGGCATTATTATTATTATTATTTATATTCATATTATGCTTGGGTGGGCAAAATACAGTAAGTATGCCCCATTATAAAATTGAAAATAAATAAAATGGACAGTATGTTCACAAACAACAACAAAAAACTATGGCCACTAAGTAGGCATAGCATACATGTCAATAGTTTTTCATAGAATTCATGGTCGATCTCACATTTGGAATATGTTAACCATGGGTTCTATATCTGCTCACACTTGCTGTTATACATCTAGGTCCCTGGCCTCACCCAGCCATGTATATATGATGAAGATAATACACACTTTCCCAAATCACACTCAAGGGCGGTATGGTGGTGCAGTGAATAGCACTGTCGCTTCACAGCAAGAAGGTCCCGGGCTCGAATCCCAGATGGGACCTTTCTGAAGTAATTCAAAGTAATTGAGCTGCCCATTTCAGTGGCACGCTGAAATTGTGCCAGCCCTGATGTGTGTGGTACAATAGATGTCTTTTAAAGTCTTTTAAGTGGGTTTAACTTTGAGTGGAATGTTTAGTCCATAATCGATCTCGGACAAAGATACCATTTTTGGGTACAATTTTTAAAAAGAAAACATTTCATCACATGTACCGCTTGCATATCGCATTAAGAAACATAAAGCACTGGAAAGAATCCCTCAGCTGTAAAAGTATTCCCTTTATATTACCGTGCCGGTAAAATGAGGAAATAACCATTTAAAATATAAGACCCCTGGATGATTGAAATATCGTTTGGAAATGGAAATTCTTCTGATGGGCCGTTGGATCAGAATGAGCTGTGTGAGTCCTTCATGTCTAATTCCACTGTCTCAGTAGCTCCTTGCGCTATTCTTTGGCTTTTTAGACCTTTCTCCTTCTCTGCGAGGCGATTCCAGTTTCACATACTGAGAAGGTTATTTCAGCGTCCGGGCTCTGTTTTCAGAAGCGGTCGTTAAAGTTATAAAAGTGCTCCAGCGCTTCCCCTGACATTTCCCAGGCTCTGTTATCATTGGATTCAATGGGCAAAGGTTTAAAAGTAATTAAAGATCATTCGTGATGAATTAGGCCTGGGAGACTCAACATGGTGGAATCCGTTTAAACTGGAGCTAACCCGTCTAATCGCTTTTCAAAACATCGCATTTATTTAATTGTTTATTTTATTTATTTATTGCAAAAAAGAGCGTCCAAACATGCGATGGGCTCTTTTCATCTGGATGGTGGTGGGCATGTTGCTTTATCAACAAGGAGCCGATGGCTTTTTCTGATGGCGATATTTGCACAGCCTTGCATGATATACACGCGAACCCCCCTGTGCTGCGGAATAGGAGGAAAGAAAACATTCAGCATGGTGCATGAAAACACAGAAGGTAATAATTCTATAATAGGACATGTTGAACTTATGTAAACTCCCAGTGGAGGGAGGGAGGGCTTTGTCTTTGGCCAGCTTTTTCAGCTTCTACAAAGGAGTAATGAGTAAAAAGAGCCTAGGAGAACGGGAGCACGCGTTAAACAAGGGGGGGACAATGACCTCTTCTTACTTCTTGACATTGTTTGTGTTTTTAAGTTTAAAGGCTGGGGGGGGGGGATGTGACAGCAATGGCGATGGCTTTATGGCAGTCTAGCCCATAAAAGAAATGATAACTTATTTTGACTGGATGATGAGTTCGGGGCATGGAGCGTGCGTGGGGACGCTTTTTAGGCGGAGGGGTCAGCGTGTGCGGTAACGTCCCAGTGGAGGCACGCCGTCACGCTTTTCGCCATGAACCGCGTGGGTGCCTGCTGCGCGGGGGGGGGGGGAGTAATCACATCTGATTTGTGGGTCTCGGGGGCGGTGGGGAGGGGTTCAGCCATTGAGGGGTCCCCTGTATGTTTTTCAGGGTGGCTTTAGGCCCCTGCTGGGCCTGACCGAGGTCTCGTTCCAGCTCTCTTGAGGTGTGACGGCTGGGCGAAAGAAGGGAAACTCTGTGCTCGGCTCCCCAGCCCCTGACGCTTACGCTGGGAGTCGGCGGGGATGCGTCCAGGCCCCGGCTAATGAGATATACAGAGGAACAGGGCAGCCTGCCCATCCCAGGGAGACAGTATTCACATTGATGCGCAGCTAATGACTAAAACAGAGCCTTGACCAATACTTGTTACCCAGAAGAAAAAAGAGGCACAAAAGAATCCTTCAATGATCAGGCCCTAATTATGCCTCTGAAGAGGAGCTGTACGCAAGCCAGCACAGAAAACGGAAAACATTGACAAATTGTGGAGTGGAAGAGACCATTATCCACTTAGATACACTGTCAATACACCTGCTTATTAAATGTAATTTATGTAACGCCTGGTTATGAAGGCATTATCTTTTCCTGGTGTTTTGGACTGGTTCCCTCTGAGTCCATTTTAGGCCCACCAGTTAAGAAACTGGCAACTGTGTACTGAGAATTTGAGAACAGTGTCTTAGTAATAGCCTGTCATGAGTTATAAAATAGAAATGTGAAAATGAACAGCAGCTATGGACATAGGCTCATGGTTTGGTCGGGAAAAGGTACTCAGGTGAAAATGGAGGGAAATAGCTGTGTTGTTTTTTTTTTAAACCTTTGGTTTAATTGTTATCATTATTTTTTAATTTGAATATGGATTCTTTATTGATTGTGATTTGGGTTTATATTACAACTGGGAAATTAGCATGGCCCCAGGGCCGCCACAACAATGGAATAACCGTTTAATGTTAGGCTTGAAAATCATGACTTTAATTAATGTAGCATGGTGATAGATTCTGCATAGTAGGTGCTTGCTCCGGAACTTTTTAACACCAATTTATTACACTGAATCACCTGCCATGGTGCGCCCCCCATTTTAAGTGTGAATTACCCTTATGTCTGCCATTCATTATTAAATACCTCACCTGTAGTTCACAATAAAACACCACACATTTTCAATTAGCTGCAAAGCAAGGAGCATACATGTATCACAATAAAGAAAGGTTTTTGTGTCTTCTCCTTATCGTGGGTTCTTCCTCTATGGATCTGCGTTTATATTGATATTTGTAACTGTGTGCCTGTGTGTGTGTGTGTGTGTGTGTGTGTGTGTGTGTGTGTGAGTGAGAGAGAGAGAGAGAGAGAAAGAGAGAGTGTTTGTGTGAGCGTTTGCATGGAAGAATCACTGAAATCGCCGGTTGCGAGCTGTGTGCAGAGGCAGCTTCAAAGCCCGGGCTTCACCTCAGGAGATTGGGCTGCTTTCATTCTGTATGTGTCAGCTCATGCGCTTTAGCATCTCAGCGTCTGCACTTTGTTAAGCATTCAGCGTATGCCACTCGCCGTCTGCACGTGACCCCAGCCCACACAGCTCAACACTGCCCTCACAAATAACCCTTCTGTCCCGCCTAGATAAACAAACGGTCCTGTTCACGGAAAAATCTACCTGCCGATCCACGGGCTGCGACTGTCACGTTGTCTCTGCTGTCAGCTCAGCCACATTCACTTTGAATAACGGGTAAAAAGGTCTGAGGACCAGTTTTTATTTCACATCTTGGCACTTATGGTGTGCATTTGGTTAACAGGCAAATTCAAAACGCTGAAAACCCATTGGAAATGTTCATTCTTGATGTTCATTTGCAGTCATCCTGTAATGCCTCTTCATCCTGGTGCTCTATGGTACGGTTCCTTTCCCTCTCCTTGTTGCAGTCTGTAATCGTATAGGCCCATACAACAGTTCAGCCCGCTGAACCTAAAGCTTCAGAACACCCCACAGTCAACAGCATTAATTACTGATTCTTTGATGTGATAGAACGCAGCCCTGTTGAGATTGATTACTCTTTGAGCTAAGTTGTCTACCAATTACTCAGACAATTAGTCAACTAATTAAATACTTACCCCCGTGCTTCAAAAAGAGAAGAGGAACGCTTTGAGAATCTCCCCTGACATACGAGCTGTCAAGGATTTGCGGAGTGTTCAACGGTACAAGGTAAAAAGAGAGGGAAGTTGGAGTGTAGAAACGGGACACAATTTGGACGGGGGGAGTCTGTGATAAGGATGTAACTGTCATGTCACCTGTGTTAGCGGCGATGGAGACGGCGGCGCGGGGATAATGTGGGGGGTGACGAGCCGCGGCGCGCACTTTTCGGGAGACGGCCTAGGAGGCCCTATTATTAAATCAGGACAGCGGGCTACAGAGAGATGGAAAGGTTAAGTATGAGTAATTATCAATTGACAGCACCGGGTAATCCTGAAACGGATCCTGTGATTCCGTGGCCATGTCAATCCTTCCATGTGCGCTGGGCGTGTCGTTATTAACCCCGGACACGCCGAAGCGGCGCGCGAAAGAACCGGGGGAGCGTTCATTGTTTGCGGCGGCCGCTGACGGCTCGTCCCGCCCGTTCCGTCGATAGCATTGTCTGCGATTCCAGTGACTTTTGCCAGGCGGACTGACCCATTATGCTTCCCCCATTGTGATGTTAATGGCGCGCTATCGGGGACGGAGAGAAACAAGAGGCAAAATGTGCGGCTAAATGAAGAAGCCAGAGACAATAGTGCTGGAACATGCTTTCATATTTATTATGTTGCAGCCATGATTGTTCCTCCATGATGCTGATAATTAAAGACATGACAATGACCTCGGCCGAGATTTAATACACTCCGCATGACCACGGCGCTTCTTTAATGTGAGAACTGCCGTTATTAATGGTGGCAGGCTTGCCTTTTCCATTAAAGCTGTCTACATTAATATTGTGCTTTGTTGCTGTTCCTCTTTTATGATGGAGATATTATGGGCAAAGGGGTCATTTGTATACGTCCTACATCTATCGGTTAAACAAAGAACCTATTTCCTGCGCACGGCATTTTTAATTTGCATGCTCTTTTTTATGTTATCTTTGCTCTGTACGCATACGCCGACGCTGGCCTTGCCATTTCTGCATGGGGGCCTCGTGACGCAGATTCGGAAAACAAAAGCTTGAAAATAAGCATTCATTTCCCAGAGTGAGCCTGGCTTCATTAGCATAACCCAGCCTTCAATTAGCATATTTCAACACCCTCTCCAGACAGGCCCTTTGTGTTTGTAAGTAGTTGTTATTTTTTAATTAGAGAGAGAAAATTTTGTGGGGCTATTGAATAAACTAAAACAACGACGCCCATTAGACCGGGAACGATGGGGGAGGAGTTATTTGGAAGACGGCAGTATGTCTGTGGTCTTCCCGCTCACAGTGGGAGTGACAGTTATGAAGTTTATGTTATTAGAAGGTTATGCCTTCCTCTGTTTGAGATTGTACATCTTTTCTTACTCCAAATATGATTCCAAATAGAGGCTTCTCTTTACTTTCTGCTGTTGAGTCAGATCTTCTCTGTCTTACTGGACATTTATAGTAGGAACCCATTTCATCCAACAGTCTCCATCGAGCATCTGCATCATCTCTCATGAGCTGTACTAATATCACCATAAAACTGTGCTGGATGTCCGTCTGCATGTCTGCTCTGGTCATAAAATCCCAAAAGAGTGTGACATCACTTCCTGGCACCATGCATTCCCTCCCTCCCTCCACTGCACTCAGAAGAAAGAGATTATCTGAATGAAATAGTAAAACAAGGGCTGTTATTCCTGGCTCCCTTTCCAAACCAAGCTAGCATTTAATGTAACCAGTAGTCTGTTTTCGTCGTCCACTTATTCTATTATTCAAAACGCACCAGATATATTTTTGCTAAAATGGAAAGTGCACTTTTCATGCCAGTTTTATTCCAACTAAATATACACAATGACTTCCTCTGGAATTTGGAAAAACACATCAATTTGGCCTGTCAACCTATCCATCCTCTGCGAAGGCTTTATTTCTTACGTAAGTAATGGCAGGTGTTTCTGTGAGCTCCTTAGAAAATACTTTACCATTTGAGACTCGTACTGCTCTTTGTTATGATTCAGGCATACATTTTGGAATTACATTTCTATTGGAAACCTAAGGGTACATTAGGCTTTTTAAAATAATCACATATTTAACAATAATCTATTTGTTATCAACGAAATACACAAAATAAACACATCCTATGCGAAATCATCCTCCACCTTGTGGCTTCATCACTTTATTTCCCTCGGCTAATTTTGCATGTGTCTGGGGGAAATTGTAATAGCAGCTTTGATTTAACTTGCCAGGGGAGATGGTGGTGGGGGGGGGGGCGCAGACTGATCAGGCACAGGTCCAGGCTCACACCCATCAAGCACTTCAAAATCACTCCCCTAATCAGAGGCAATATAAAACAATTTAACCTAAACGCAGGGCCTGTGATGGCTACGCAAGCCCTGTCTCTGTTAATCAATCGGCCTCTAAGTGTCTGGAGACCTGCGATGCAAATGTATGGTAATGTGCGATGCTCATCTCCCCTTTGTCTTTTTCTGCCACCCCTGAACCCTTATTTCTTTACTTCTTATGTAGTTTTTTTTCCCCCCTCTCGTCCCAGGCTTAGCTACCTATTGTGTTGACGTTGGATTGATAATGGCAGCTGCCTTCAATGGGTTCAGCGAACCTCAAGCATCGGCTCAGCCCCCGCGTGTAAGCTATTGTCATTGCCGGTGTCGCTCGGCGCCGCCGGGAAGTTGCGAGACTCGTGTAGGAGAGAGACATGACAGCTCCGGCCCGCGCTGCTTCCGTCGGTGGGAACTCTGGGAGCGTCTCTCTCTCTCTTTCTCTTTTTTTTCCCCGCAAAGGTGTTTTTTGTTTTTGTTTTGGGCCGAAATGACCCTCCGGCCGGCGCGGCGGCAGGGAGGTGTGACGGGCAGACGCTCTGCCCCTCTCGCCGCATCCGGAGTTTACAGACCCTTCCCAGCGATCCGTGCCGCTTAATGGCCATTCCTGCTGTTTGGGGGAGCCGGGGAGCAGTTCCAGGTGACTGGCGGCCCCGGCTCGGAGGCAGTGTGGCGTCCCGACGAGGTGGCAGGACGTGAGAGAGAGCCTCCTCGTTTCCAGCGTCAGCGCCGTGATTAATGACGGAGCGCGCCGGTTCCCCGCCGTGCTGGAACCCCGAAATCTTCACCATGTGCTTTTTCCCCGTCTCCTTGGAATTCATTGCAAAGTGCTGGATTGATGTAGTGCACCTATTATCTGTTCATTAAAAATCCACTGAAAAACATCACCCGCCCTATCCTGCCTACAATTACCCCTCAGCCTTCCACTGCCCCCCCCCCCCCCCCCCCCCCCCCCCCCACCAAATACGGAAATGAGTCTTCCTTCAGCCTCGCTGATTGCACCCCGGCAGCCCTGTGGAACTTGTGAAATGGTCACCGTTTGTGTACCCAGAACTAAATTGTAATTGAATCCGGGAGACAAATGTCATTAATCAGACTGGCTTTTGAGGATGTGCATGGCAATATAGTGAGCCTTAATATTGGTGACATGATTCAGTGGTTTTCTGAAGCAAAATCCCTTCTTGGGATGACTGTGAATCGGAAGTATGTCCGTATCAGAAACACAGTCAAAGGGAGAGCTGTAGACTGCAGAGTGAGAAAGTGTTGCCTATGGAAGGATTAAATGGGACTAAAAACAGTCTAGGAATGCATTTCTTTCTTTTAATTAGTGATGATGGTAATAATTACAAAGAGGGAAAGTTTTGGTGCATTAATTATAGAATGTGTACCGTCACTGGTATTTAATAGTACAGAAGAAACACACGTACATTGATAAATATTCCATGTTCTCACAATGTTGTTGTTTCAACAAGACTGCACCAAGTCAACTGTAATTATGTCTGCCGTAATTATATTTTGTTATGTAGTCATTTACAAGCATCTTGTATTTTCCACATGAATTATTGTTATTTAGGGATTATGACCATTGTTGGAATATGTAAAATTAGGTATCATGCATGCTTATGAATAAGAAAATGAAATACCTCCTTAGTTGGTTATTTTTGCTAATTATTTCAGCGTAGAATATAAAATACCCAAAGGAAGGGTTTAGTGATTTTAACTTTGTTTGAGTTACAATATTTAATTTTACAGAATGTACTATATCTGCAAGCTGTAATGTTGAATATCCACCACTGACAAGTGATTATGTGTGTCCATTTCTGATGCATGTCTGAATCTGTCAATCCACTTTCACTTAGAATCTTTCCATCCACGTGTATCCATTTATCTGTGTGTGCATGAGTGCACATAGTACGCACGGTACTTGTGCTCCAAACAGCACCGTACAGCCTGTAGTATAGCTCTGAAAACCTAGCTTTAGGAGATAGTACAGCATGTTTTAATCGTCAATGTTAACGTCATATTTAAAGTTCATTTAAATGAAGATGGGTTGATTTCTTTCAACAGTACGCCATTTTGATTTAAATTTGATGTCTGACAACCTTTGGCAATTGAATCGAATCATGCAGAGCCTACCTACCCACAAATGCAGATTGGAATAGAAAACAAAGTTCAAGCTAAAAAATGACCAGTTGACAGAGCCTGTCACGGTGATCAAAAGTAATAAATAAAATGAGCTATTAGATTTCCTCCTACAGTTCTTTCCGCATTTCCCCATAATGTGGCATGAAGGCATTCCTGTATCATGTCCCCCTTCAAAGTGTACAAAATATAACTCCTCAGATTTGTGAGGGTGCGCTCACTCAGAGGAGAATGTGAAGTGTCTCTGCTGGAGATACCATCCTCACAGGAACAGGAAGAACATTATACACGTCACTAGATGGACGTTAAATTTGTGATAGACGAAATGCACAATAAGACACGGTTCAGCATTGTTTATTTAGCAATAGAGTTAAGTTAAATGTTTTCTTCATCTCAAATAGAGAAACAAAACCAAAAAAACGAAAAACAACAAGAAATATCTAGACCTACAGTGCACCAATGCTTTCAGCTCAGCTGAACCTGTGCTGAAAGAAAGGGTAGACAAAGAAAAAAAAAACACGTTGTTTGCTAATTAAATCTAACCTGTCTGGTGCAACACAAAGGACGATATTGTGCCTTTAAGGGGAAGTTAAATGCGAGCCTCACTATTTATTATAGCTGAGGTAGGTTATGAAAACAGACATTTTTCCTTTCAACACTCCATAATGTCAGATTTAGAGGTTTCCCTCTCCTGATCTGAATGATTTTGCAGCAGTTGTCAAACGAGGAGGCCATTTATCAGTGCGGGGCAGAGGGCTCCTCCATGACAGTGAAATACTAGTGCTGTGATTTATAGAGGCTGGCAAAAAAAAAAAAATTTTTTTTTTTTTTTTTTACTGCTGTCTCGCTGCTGATTTTCACACACCTGTTACTGCATTTTATCAATGGCCTAGCCCCAGCCCTCTGGCTTTGCATGTATTCAATGGAGTTTAATCCTTGGGAACATGTTTTCAGACACCCTCTCTTACGCAATAAAACTGTTCGGCATCGCTGTCCTGACGCTTCAAAACCTATCGTTGAGCTTCAGCAAAGCAGCTGAGGTGACAAGCAATTAATTTGGAGTGTCGTTCACTGTTTCTTGATTCTTGTCGTATAACTCGGGACTTTGGAGCGCCCGTAGTTGGCCGACGAGTTTTTGATGCAGGGGGCAACCAATGTGAAAGACACACATCGCTTCCATGAGCCCTTCACCTTAGATTGAACTGCTTGCCCTGTGGTCTAGTGCAGGAACTGATCTTGCAAAGTTAAAGAAAAAAAGGTCCCTTGGGCCAGCTGGAAGGAAATCTCTCCACGCAGTGAAACAACTACACTGACTCCCCATTTTGTGTGCTCTGGGGTATGACTGCAAGGTAATATGGGTAACACAATCATGCTAGTGACAGCTTATTTATGTGCAGTAACACACATTAGCCACCACTGAGCTAGTTAAGACCAGAGCTAAACAAACCTTTATGAAGATTACTCGTTCCGGAGTACTTGTGAGAAAGGAGCACACTTCTGTACGTATGGAATAGCATTCCTTGCCTGAAAAATGTTTCGGGAGAGGAAAAAATGAGAGTTTGTCTCTTTTTTCTGATGAGAAACAATTTGGGGAGTCTGTCTATTCTCTGACCTCTACCATTAAAGCCTATTTTTATTTCCTGTTTCCTCTAAGGGGCACTAAAAATCATATACAGTCGGAGCCTGTAGAACTCAAATTATATTATTGGTTCTGTTTGCTATTGTTTCAGCCCTGTCAGAGTAATTTGCTTTGGCTTTTTATGTAATGTCTTGGGCTTCGACAAAGGCCCTAGAGAGACACATAGTGCCTGCGTGCCCCAGATAGCCTGTTTCTCCGGCACTCTGTGTTCGGTCATGTGACTTGGTGGGCAGCTCAGATATATAGCTCAAATATACAGCTCCATTCCGGAGATGGACTCTGGAGGAATAACCCTGCTACCATTGTGAAGGCCTGCTTTAAAAGTGCTGAGTCCAGTGACGCAGTGCTTTACATTTCATTTTGTTTTTCATCGTCAAATGAAAATTTCATGGGGTCAGTGGTGTGAGTTCACGACTGCGCCCCGTTCTGCGCTTGCGGAAACGCTCGCTGTTAAAGATGATCCATTCTGCGAGGTGATGAATGAGAGGGTCAGCGCTCCCTCTGTAGCCATCTTTTTCCGGTAATATGGTCTTCCTCTATCTATCAAAATGGCCGCACATCAATCACCATCAAGTTCAGAAAGTGACCAACTGTCTGTTTCCCTGTGTCTCTTCTAATAAAGACACTGTCTTAAAAGCCTGCGTGTTTGGAGCCATGCGTGTTTCGAACCAAGATGTTTATAGCCTCGGGGAGCATTTCGCTGAAGTCAAATAAAAGGTCAATACTGTTTTTGTTTTTTTGCATAAGTCTGATAAATAAATTCACCGCGATTATAGTACAAGCTCTTTTATTGGCTTCCTAAATTAGTTTATTTGGGTTTGCCTGACCAGCTGTCAGTGCAAAGGCTATTTCCTCATCTCCTGCATTGGGATTTAACACCCTGCCTGTCCAAGAGAGGTAAGAGATTTCCCCACGCTCCTACAATCAGCTGCATATTTTGAATGCGGCCGGTGGAGAACTCATAAATCACCTCGCGAATTCAGTAATTTTATGCCTCATGGGTTCACTAGTTCTATGAGTAATAGATAGGAGCCACAGCATCAGGATGACTTCTGACAGGTTCTCACGGCTTTCGCAAAACAAGCCCCGATTCCTCCTGTTTCGGCAGTGGCCGCCTTCGAAACGCGCAAAATTGGTCATCTTTATCTCCAGTGTTTACGGAATGCCAATACATCACCTCCCTCATATCCGGCAGCTCCGTCAGGAGAGAGTCACGCTCCCTCTATTAATTGCTTTACATGTTCCAAATATATCTCTCCACATTATCTTGTCCTGTCTTTTGATGCTGTGCTCTTAATCCTTATCGTAATTGACTGTTTTATGCGCCTGTAGTGTCCCAGTTACGTTTCAGACATTTGGCTTAAAATTGTTTTGCTACGCTTTATCTTTTTAGATACAGCTCACTAGCTACTATATAAAATGCTGTTTTTGTTCCTTCGTTTTATTTTTTTAACCTACCAGTGACCTAATAGTTACGCTCCAGATTTTAAATGACTGTTTAAAATAACTTGTGTAGCCTACAGTTTATGCAGTTGGAGTAGATCACTCAAATCGGTAAGTAGTAATACTGCTTTCATGCATTTGTTTTTGGGATGATGGCATGTCTCCTACTTTCAGAAAATGTCACCATAGACAAGATGGAAGCACATTAATGGAGCACATTGTTGTTTATTTACCCAAAGGATGTGGACTCATGATGAGATTACACCAAAGCCCCTGGCTTTCAGTTGTTGGGGCATTTGGGCATTGTTTTTATTTTATTTATTTATTTATTTTTGTTTTTTTGAAAAAAGATAATTGAAAAAGTTTATTTTATTGAAAATGCTTGGGGGCTCAGACGGTTATCGGTAGTGATGAGATTTAATGATCTAGTGAAGAACAGCGTTGACTCTCACCACAAAATAGTAAGCCGACTGGATTTCAAATGTTGTTAAATTACTGTCCCACATCACCGGGCTTCTTACTGTGAACAGCTTTGGGGGTCCTGTCAGTGGGGGTGTGTGTGTGTGTGGGGTGGGGGCAGGGGGGGGGGGGGGGGGGGGCATTTGTGCCTGTTTATCCAGTGTTGCTGTTGTAATCAGATCAGGGGGGAGTAATATAATGTTTTCTGTGTGGGGACATACACAGGGAGCAGAGCCGTGGAGCTGCCGTCTTTGTAACCAAGGGGAAATCAAATGATTTGGTGTTTGTGTTGCCAAGTCATGTTGTACCTGTGTCGCAACCCCCTGCTCACCGGAATAGTCTTTACTGGAGAGCAGCCAATGTGCAATCTCCCAATCAATTCCCCCCCTCACCACCACTGACACGCGCACACACAAACATGCACACACACACGCGCACACACACCTCCACCGATCGACATCATCCCCAGGGGCTCTCCTCACACAGCAGAAATGATCCATTTATTTGCGAATTTTAGCCATCTGATGGGAATTTAATGCTCTGACTGTACACTGGAAAATCAGTTTCCTTTCTGCAACTTCAAACAGTGAGCTGTTAACAAGTCGGCTAAATTAAACGGAGGAGCCACTCGTCTAATGGGAAGCTGTCAGGGTAAGATAGATGTGTCTAATCACCTTAGGGGCGGTGTCTCGCTTAAACACTTTCCAGTAGGATACAAAGGCACTGAATGGGCCGTTGAGTCCCCCCACCTCCCCCCTTTGTCCCGCCCCTTCCTTTTTTTCAGGCTGAAGACCAGGAGCATATTGTCAGCTCAGCTGGCATCTGTATTGAAAAATCAACACATCTTTATTTCATAAGCAGGTTGACTGATGACTTCTATGATAGGGCCAGAGGAATAATGAACGTGTGTTTATTCTCTGATTGATCTGTTCTGAATAAGCGTTGTGAAAGAGATAACACCACAACATTTCTGCTGCACTTTTAAAATGTATTCTGGGCTGGTGTTATGGGGGCCTTTCTCAAATAGGAAAATCCAGCATCAAATAAAGATATTTATATAAATACACTTACATTCATATGAAAAACAACAAATTTTTGTCCTTAATTCATTTCTGTTATATTTAGTATTTTGCTCACAAATGACAGATTTATTCACTTTATTTAATTTACCGCTGTTTTCACATATCTATGTTCCGATTCTCCTATTCAGTATTTCCCTTCTTCTGTTTCCTATTTCATTACTCAAACACATCTGAGGAGGTGGCACACTTCGGCCACAATATTATCATGAGAAGGTGGCTAGGTGGGTCTGACTACAGGCTGTGACATATAATATCTTTATTTGATGCTGGATTTTCCTATTTGAGAAGGTGGCACACAGGGGGCCCAGTAGGTGTAAGGTTAACACAGTAATTTTAACAAGCATCGTGGAAATATCACAACATTAAAAAACATTTCTGCAATATTTTCTATTGGCAATGTTTGTCCAGTTTTCTCTTTTCAGCACATTAACTCAGTGGCCTTGCATAATTCCATAGGCGGTGTTTACATTTCAAAGCTGTACGCACATGCATACACCTTTGAAATCTGACCAAAACCTATCAATTATCTTTCTTTTTCACTGTCTGCATGCCTTTATCTTAGTGACTATACAGGGATTCTACTATATGCTGTTACCTGCTTTAAACATAGCTGGGATTAATGATACCATCTATCAGTTCCAAGAATAACTAATAATGCAGGAACATTTCCCATGATTCCAAACCAGAACAGATTTAATTTGACGTCCCTTATGTAATGATGGCTGGAGTGTTACTCCACAGTGTTACTTCTCATCCTCTATTTTGATTAATACCATATTGACCTTTGACTGAAATTTTGACTGACTGCTTTATATCTACTATTTCTTTTCTATTTTAGAACTAACCGTGAATGATTCAAGGAATGAAGAGTTAATAAATGTGATGTCTTTCTTTATAGAGACAGTTGTTGAGGTTACGGGTCAATCAGAACGGTTCTAAAAAGCAAAGGAAAACCTCCTTGTATTCTATAAAGGTATAATTTAGTCTCATTTGAAGAATATATAGATATGTGTATACCTGAAATAGATATATTTCAAAGATAAAATAAAATAAGTCTCCAGGAGCCATAACTCTGAAACAATAAAAAGTATTTGTGAGCTGTAGATGCACAAGGCCTTGATATGATTTGGCATTTTTTTCATTTGGTAAGTCACACTTACACTTAAAGGATTACATCTAAATTCATGAGACTGAGTATAAAATATTGAAATAACATTATCATATTGTGCCACTGTGATTACATGTGATTACACACTGTGATTGTCATATCAGTAAAATTACTGTGTAAGTCATGACTATGTTGATTTAAAAACCAACAAACAAAAAACATGCCACATAAATGTCTCAGGAACTTCTAGTGAACTTTTTTTTTTTGCCCCTTTGATTGTGAAATCAAGTGAAAGTTTTCTTTAATCAAGTTGTATTTAGGTGCTCAGCAGTGTCCCCAGTAAAACTCCCCAGGGGTGGGATAAGGAAGGACGGAGTGTTTACCCAGAATCCCACCTGCTTCTGGTTAAGGGTAATAAGCACAGCATCAGTAGAAGGGAACAGACTGGCAAGAAATCAATTAGTTACAGAAATAAAGACTTCCCAACTCTTCTGAGAGCAGGGGGGATGGTGGGAAAGTCAGTCCGAGTGGCAGGTTTGTTTACACTAATGCTTTCTTCCCATCCTGAAGCCACGCAAATTCCTAGCTTTTAAAGAGGAGAAATAGTCCATTTTCGCCTTCTCAGAACAGCCCACTTGACTTATCTCTCAAAGGCGCTTTTTATCCAACCAACACCAGAGCCAGGTCCAATTAAAAATAGTGGAACATTTCTGTTTCTAGATAATAAACATTTTCCCGTTCTCTTTTCCTTTTGTGATGGAACATTTCATGTTTAAAGTAAATCGAATGCTTGCACAAGACCATTGTTGATTCTTCGTAAATCCCTTCCACAGTCTTCCACATATATAATAATGTGACTTTCCTGAAGCTTTAAAATTTTCCTTAGAATTGAGCTGATGTATAATTACTTTTAAATTCAGTGAGACTGATAACATTGTAGTCAACTGATAGAGTTTTGAAAGACCAGTGTTGCGTGAAAGAAGTTGAAAAAATAATAAATATAAATGGAAAATGATTAAAAAATCTTTTTTCCAAAACTATCAGAAAAACAAAAGTAACCACCCAAACCGTAAACTGAGCCACAATTATTGCATTATCAATTGTAGTACTATTGAAGAATCAAATATTAATACTGTGAATAATGCATTTTAATTTTTTTACTGCCTATGCTTATGTACTTTTGAAAATAATGTTAGGGCAAAACACACACATACACACACAAATATATGGTCCTTCATTTTCTCCTGTCCTAACAGAATAAGGTAATGTGAAGAGACTAGTCCACAAAAATGCTGAGCATTGATCCAGTTTAGCAGAAATGAGTAGGCCTATGTGTCGCAGTCTGAGCACACAGAGAAGATTAAAGCCGGTGCTGGTGTTGTGTAATAAATTTGTCATAACACATTGTGTAAATCTGCTGCTGATTGCTTCACAGAGACTCTCTGGGTCAGTGTTTTATCCGAGACTTCGGTCCACCAGCCAGATGGCGACTTCAGAGAGAAACTGACACACCGTTTCAAACCAATTTTATGCAAACCCTCTGGAGAGAGAGACAGACCATCAGCTCTGCTGGGAACCGGGATTACAAAATAGCCAATTAAAAAGGAAAGGGTTGAAATCTGGGGCTGATAAGGCTGAGATTAAATTGGTTATAGTTTATTAGGCTCAATGAGTTATTAGAGTCCACACCTCACCAAACAGATTTCCATTAACAGGCTTTAACCTTTTATCGCTCTTCTTTTAGCAGATATTATTTCTCTTTCATTCTTAGCCTCCAAACAATATCAGTCGCACGATCATGTTAATAACTGTACACCACACACAACACAAAATGTTTTACTTTGTTATCATTTATTGAGCCAGTCGTGATGTCCCTCCAAAAAAGTCGTCCGTGGGGAAGTCCGTGGGGAAAAATAAAGCCATATGTAGGAACAAAGTAAAACTCTCCATTGTTTCATGTTGAAAGTAATACCTTTTGCGGTTTAGAAAAAGTGTGACTTCAGCGTTGGAAAAAAGTGTTCCATTCATCAAATCTTTCACACATTCTTAAAATGTAATTATTCGTTTAGCACCAGCAGAAACACTGTTTTTCATCATAGTATTTTTTTTCTTTCCTCCAGCCTGTTTATACTCCTGCTGCCTCTACAAAGTGCATCATCTGCTGCTGCCACACAGTAATTGCTCCGGGAGAACTGTGAAACAGATGTGAGCATCTCGGTGAGGAGGCAGGGTTGGGGAGTGGCCCGGCGCGGGGGGTTGTTTAGGGAGCTTCTGTTTGTAATGCGAAAGGTCCCGGGACGGGCATCTGTGCCGCACCTGTGGACAGTGCCCTGCTCCGGAACATCAGCTGTCGCTCCGCGACGGAGCCTCGGCTCCCTGAAAAACCCCCTGCCCCACTATCAGCGGCAGCCCCACAGGTCAGCCAGGTTCATGGGAAAGCCCTCTGTCGGCCCTTCTCACCTTCTTCATCCAGGAGCCTTGCCGACATTAAAGAGGCTCGCCGTCTTCAGCTGGTACGAGGACGATCCGCTACCCCCAAACCTTCCATGACCTCGCTGGAACCCCTGGCCACCGCCTCTCATCGCCGCTCTCACGGGAAACTCTATCCTCCAAGCTGTAGGCCGATAGCTAAACTTACCAACAATTCATTATGTTCCATGTCTTCACAAGGGATGGGATCCGTGTGTTCGTCCCCAGTCAGCATTTACCAGACTCTTCACGATGAAGGCTCATATCAGAAAAATGAACGGCAAGTTCTCGGTGCACACACCGCCATTGAGGTCTTCAGAGAACCTTTAGTACTTTAGCTGATGTTGGGATGCCCTAGCTCCTACCCTTGTGCACAGGGGTACTATTGCATATATGTAGCCAGGCCCACTTTGTCTCAACAACACATTTTTATAAGTGAGCAATGTAAATCGTGCTAATAATGTGAAATTAAGTGTGACTAAAGGCCACTAGGATTCTGACACTGCTACTCTGTTATGTGTTCCAAGTTATTAACCAAAATTATATGTGTTCTGGAGCATCTATCTTGCTCCGATATTTGGAAACCTAAAGAAAATACACAGGGCATTGCTTTATTTTAGTTTCAGTTTTTTAGGTGCTGTGATGATCTTTCTGGCAACAATAAACACAGAAGCTATTCTTGCAAGGATATGACAACTATCTTATAGGTTAAACCCATATTTCCATTAAATAGTATGATGTACAATATGCAATCATTTTTGCACTGAAACAGTCAGTGGGTTTTAATGACGAGGGAAAGTAATGATGGAGTTTGGCAATCAGGATCTGCCAATGTGAACTCTGAGCAGGTTAAGCAAATCACTCATTTCCTATGGTCACAGCGGCACCTCCCACCGGTAGCCAATTAATGACCTACCATGTGGCTTGTTCTAACATAAAGGCAAAGGCACTAACCTCTCCTCTCCTTTTTTCAATTTACAGGATTGAGCCTCTTAATCCAAATTCGCCCATTCAAGATAATTCATCTAAATGAGTACTGACATTGCATGATGCTCTCAGTCATCACTTTATGATACACGAGCTGTCATATTTTTTGGGTAAATGTATACATCTCGCACACACAAAAGGTGACACTAATTCGGGCAATCTGGAGCAGCAGCTAAGCCGATCTGAAGATAACAGAATTCAAACAGTGGGAAAGGGACAGCGGTGCTCCCCTTGATTTCATTAGAGGGCAGAATTTGATGAAAATTTTGATCTCATAGGATATTAAGCAGCATCTCTGGCGAATTGACAGCCGTAATACCATGTGATTTGTTACCGGAGCAGTCGGCCAGTTTTGCGATTCATTCTGCGACGGAGAACGTTTCATACGATTTAACAGTGGAGAGCTCACAAATATTAAACAGTTTTAATGCATAATGCATGGTTATCTCCATATTTACTGCACACAGGTTTGATTTCTTTGTCTTGCCAAAAGGAAAATGCACTCATGTTGTTCCATGAATATCAAACTACTGCCACTCGCATGGTATCAAGTGAATGTCGTAATCTATTAATGGATTCAGCAGAATTCACCTGACAGGAGTCGACACGAGGACATGTATTCGCGAGAATTTCCACAGTATAATCAGCGCTGCTGGTGAGAATTGAGCCGCTTTTTTGTGTTTTCAAAGCTATCAGCAACCAGATCTTATTTTTTTTTTTTTTTTTTTTTTTTTTCAGGGAACGGTCGCGGAATTTAACCGCGCATCAGAGTAAACACATGTGTTTACAATCGTGCCCTCACATGGCACCCAAGGCAAATCATTATCCTTCCTTCAGCAGAGAACGCACCACGATGAGGGGGGGGGGGGGCGAGGGGCCGGGTGGGTGTGTGTGGGGGGGACGGGCAGGGGGAGTGATCTATCCGGTGTGGTCCAATGATAAGGCTCCTTGCTGTGCGGAGGATCCGCACCCTGCAGCCGGGCCCCGTGGAGTGGTATCATGTCACTGTGGGCCAGCGTGCCGGGATCACAGGAGTGTTTGATGTGACGGCTGGAATGGCTTCGCCGAGCCAGTGGAGACTGTTTGCTGTTGGAGAATCAGAGGAAAGACCCGCCATAAGCGGGTCTGCCAAAAACACGAGCCTTGCAATTCAATTACGGTAAAGACTTGCCAATGTTGCGTTGAGCGCAGAAAATGCAGCATACATAATCGCGTCTCCCATTCCCCGTGCTTCCCATGTCAGAGGCCTAGAGGAGTTTTGGGTCAGGCAGCTAGACATGGAGTTGAATTTTCTCAGACTGGAATGAATGAAAGCATTATTATCCTCTACTGCTGTGGCGGGGGTAAATTCAGCTCATTTAACATGCTGGACCAGCTCCTGAAATGTACTGAATTAAACATTTTATGTCCTCTGACCCCCCCCCCCCCCCGACTTTCCCCCCCATTATTTCACCAAATATAAGCCAAACTGTACTCTGTTGTTTTGCCAGCTATTTGTCCAATTTATGGTAATTCATTTGACTTGATATGTCTTTTTTTTTTTTTACATTTTGAATAGTGTACTTGCTTGCTCAGAAATAGCAATATATGTCTGCCTCCCACCGTTCTGCCATAACCTTTATTTCATTAAGGGCTTACCATTTTGTGAATATATCTTTAAGAATAGACTAAATGAAATAAACCTATATCTCATGCACTTATTGGGCGAGGAAAGCCAATGGAAATAAGGATCTCCTCAGGCCAAACACAAAGCAATAGCCACGGCAAAGAGCGTCACAGAAGCTGAAGGCAACCCTTCACAAAGGCATTGTGAGCAGTGTCAAGGGCTTTGTTTTTGTGTTCATCACTTTCTCAGTTTGAAGCACTTAGCATAAATTGCATGCGCACGTGACAAACAGTGGTGGTATCAAACAGAGCTACTTCATCCAGAGAGAATGACTTCATGTTATTCATAGTAATTGCTAATCAGGTTCTGATCTAGACATGAGTCCTACTGGGAGCGAAAGAACTTTAGAGACTCAGAATTCAATAGACTGAAGTCATTTCAGTCGTCTGTGTGTTATGCTCTCGGATACTGGAATTTAAAGGACCGCAACATGGAGTTTGCTTATCATAACAAGAAAAAAGATACCGTGACCAACAACATGATGTTTTTCTTTTTAAGCTTTTGCAACGTGGGTTCTAATCCGAGTGAAATTGTCGGTGTCCCTTTCTTGGCCCAAATGTACAATTTCAGTACAAATAACCCTCACACAACCAGGTCAGTGTGGCAGAAAGTACATTATTTATGTTAGATAGAAAAGATGACAATTTTGCCAAGTATAGCTGTATTCATTTATTGAATCAAATTTTTGTTTATTCTTGGAAGGCACTAATTTGACATTTCATTATTAAAATTTTTAGTCCGAGTCAACGTTTCCATTTACCATTAAAATATTAAAATTGGAAGATTATTTTAGAGATTAAAGAATGTTGTTTGCATTTATGCAACGTTCAGTTGATAAAATGTATATATAAACATCACGCACAGAAAAAGACATTGATGCTTTTTTGCCTCTAACCTTCATTGCCTACAAATAGTTCATTTTGAGTGCGCTATTTTTTATCAAATTAGATTTGTCTGATAAATAACATGCATCTGGAAGCAGAAAGCTTGCAGTGGGAATACATGATGAAATGAGAGGGACGATATCCAATTCTGAAGAAAAAAACAGATGTGGTCATCATATCTTTGAACGTGTGGTTCAGAGTTAATTTCATATCTGCGTATTTGAAGTTTTAGTCGCAGCATAACACACATTGAATGCGAGGCATCTTTAAATACGTAAAGAGATCAATTTCAGTCATAACAGACAAATTTGCGCCTCGAGTAAAATCACTCTCACCTCTTCTGAGGAAGGGAATTTGGATGTTAAAGTGACTCCTATCTGCAATCACATATACTTGGGGGGAAATAATAATAATAAAGAATCAATAAGCAAACCACTTTATCAGCCAGAGCAGTGTCACAATTTCTATAGTCCTCTGGCCAGATGGAAAAAAAGAAAGCCAGTTCCTTAGAATAACAGTACACATTCTGTGCTCATTAAGCTCATGATGAAGACAATAGTGCTTCCAAACACAATCCCCAGTCATGTTCCCTCCTTCAGTGCCCCCTTGCAAATTTGTTTCCACATGGCGTCCTATTCCAACTGGCTGTCAGGTTCTCCAGTGCCCATCCACGACTGACAATCACACTTTATCGACAATGGAATAGTGACGGCTAATTGATTTTACAGCGATACTGAAGGACAGACAATGAAAGTGCCATCAATTTAATCCACTATTTAATGGTTCCAATTTAGCCTCTGTAAACGCTCACTAAACTAATTTCTCTGGGTTCAGCAATCTGAAAAGCTATCATATCTCTAATCTCCTTCAATATATTCATTGGGAGAAGGGAATTTAGCCAATTCCGATGTGCGGAGATGATCTGTTAGCGCAGTGTAAATGTTTATAACACGGCAATCTAGTTCGTTTATAAGGATATGAAAAGTTTTATTGGGGAGGTCAGTGGAGTGGAACTGTTGGATAATAGGCAGTTACCCAGCAGTCTTTGAAAGCTATGAAGCATAGAGATGTAGGGAATAAAATACCGGGACTTACCTTAATCGGAAGCTAAACTGAAATTCTGAAACTGCACAGCCTTTAGATTCCCACTGATAGCGAGTTCTGTGGTGCAGGCAATTTCTATTCTGCCTCTTTATTTATTTTTATACGTGTAAGCTCTTCAATTTTAGCCCAAAACTAGAAAGCAGCGAGCCACATATGCCAAGGTCAGTGCAATGTAACATAAGATAGAGATGGAGATGCAAAATGCTCACATTCTCTGAGTGTCTCATGAATCCACTGATGATCGGATATGGCTTTGACTTCAAGAAGCGAATGAGTTCAAAATGACAACGCCACCGTGTTCCCAATGCCATGAGCCACAAAGCCATTTTAGCTTTGTATGTGTGTGTGTTTATGCGCGCACAGGTGTGTGTGTGTTTGCATATCTGTATGTGTGTGTTTATTTATTTATTTATTTTTTGCAATACCATTACAATCACCGTCATCCATACCAGGTCACTCTGATTAAGGAAAATGGGGGGGAAAAAACTGTTGACACTGAACAGAACGGCACAGCACAGAACCTGTTCTTGAGGAGGGTTAAAATTAACTCCCTGGCGAAGTGAATAACATGCTCATCTGCAGATAAATAGCTTGTGACTTTAATCCTCAATGATGCTTGACTCATACCACATATAGAAATCTGAAATTAATACTTGGGACTAAAATGTTGAAATGCTTATGCACATATATTATTTTTACGGAAACGTTCTCGGCGCAGACGTGCTCAAATAGTTCAGGGGCGGCACTAACGCAAACATGAAAAAGCAACTCCGTGTCATGCGGTATTGACTGATGCACAAACAGATTCTGTCGCAAATCCACACAAGGCACCAAATACCCGGGGAGTACAAACATTTTCCTCATGTTGCCATGGCACTTTTGTCATTGTTTGCAATCTCCTCAATCCCGGTAAGCATCGCTTCCTTGAGCGGTTTCGTGCGTCAGACGTTTTAAAAGCTCAAGTTCAAATAACTGCCAATTTGGTTTGAACTATCAATTGTGTAGGGGCCCCGACGCTTATTTCGTTAACAATTTGCAGCTGTGAAAATTGTTTTTACATTGTCGCTGTCGTGTGTCTGGAAATATGGCAACCTGGATGGGTTCCAGCTGGGACGTGATATCCCCTGGACCCCTCTCAGCAGCTGAGGAGGGGTCCCCACAGAAACACCCCCGGAGTGGAGACGCTGTGTGGGCCTGGCCCGTGCTCCAGTCTGCCAGTGCCTTTTCCCCATCCGCCCTCGGGAAACACGCTTCTATCTTTTAAGCTAAATTAGACCGTTAAAGGAGATGCAGGGTGTCAATCCTTATTAATCAATGTCAGGAACATCCCAGAGGTTTTTTTTTTTTGTTGTTGTTTTGTTTGTTTGTCGGCCTTTATTCGGTCGGAGGATTAAAAAAATGTGAAGGTTTCGGCTTATTCTTTGTTCAGCTGTGCTTGCGTAATTCATACGTCACAAGTAAATCATCCCTGCATTGTCATTACAGTACGCAGATCAGGAGACACGCAGCGTATACAGTGTGTTTTGGTATCTTTGATATTAATGGCAAACACAACGCAAGAGAATGTATAGGTGAGTATGAGCAATAAACGACCACATGACATGTGAGGGCCCTTGTTCCCCTCGTGTTGGTGATGTTCTGAAAATGTCCAATCCACAGAAGAGTCCCCTATTCATGTCCCAGGAGAGAATGTAAATATACCGGCTAAAATGTGTCATTACAAATTGTTACCATAGAAACTGTTCACTACAGTCTGATCCTTCATGAGCCTCGGACACCTTAATAAGCTATCTCACTGCCCTACGGTGTACTAGAAGCGACGCATACGGAAAATAGGGCTTTAGCCGACAACCATGGTAACTGAGTCAGATATCCAACCCATCATGATGCATTTGTGCATTACATCCGTGTGGGCCTGATTGGCAGTTTGCATGTGTTCATCGCTGAAACCCTTCATTGTTGCTGCTCTTGTTGTTATCGTAACATTACTTATTTATTGCAAGGCTTTTTCCAGCTCAAGTTAAGTAATTTCATATATCCTTCCCGTCTTAAACCTGGATTTTCCAAGTGCTCTGCGATGATCAGAAATTCCTCCACTGAAACTCTTGGAAAGGCAGTGGCTGCAGATTTAAGTAGCTAGTTTTCCATTTTATCCTTTTTGAAAACAGCACAAGTTCAAAGTAGATTTCAGTTGCAGTATAGGAATATGTATTCCCCAAGGGTTTCATCAAATAAACACATCAACATACACTTGTAGACATTTTTGTTTATCTATTCTCTGTAGAGGAATTTCCCCACTATTAAAGCCATACATACATGTATACAAACATCCATACCTACATACATGCATACATACATACATACATACATACATACATACATACATACAGAAAAAAATATCCATAGATGAACATCAATGCCATTTTCCCCTGAAAAACTCCTAATGGAGGGATTGCAAAGATCTCAAAATAATCCTGTTATGGTATGCTGTATTAGTAATTCCAGTAAGGTGCAGAAGCTTCATTTGCTGAGTCCTTGCTGTTTAAGAGGCTAAATGAAAATACCCATTAGAATATCAAATATTTAGCATTATTCAATTCATCTTTGTGGATTACCCAGACAATTTGATAAAATATGGAGCGCTGTCCGCAATCCAATGAAATAATAATTATTGCAGTTATTGCTTAAAAGTGATTCATTGTTCTCTTCGTCTAACAGAGCTATTCATGACCATGATCTCTTTTCCAAACTGTTTTGATTGAAGTCCCCCCCCCCCCCCCCCTCCACCCCATAATGTAAATTGCACAGGGCATTTACTTTGACCTCAAATGTTTCCTTTTTCCTGTGTGAGGAATGGAGTCTTGCATGGATATGTGGCTGAGCCTGCCCAGGTTTATGTGTGCTAATTTGGCTGGGTTAATGGCCTGATTTGATTAGGGGGAGGGCGCTACGGCTCAGTTGCGTCGCTGATGTGGGTAAAAAGGTTTAATGAGCAGTGCAACAATGGGG
Organism: Synaphobranchus kaupii; assembly: GCA_029718625.1. NCBI lineage: Eukaryota > Metazoa > Chordata > Actinopteri > Anguilliformes > Synaphobranchidae > Synaphobranchus > Synaphobranchus kaupii. The sequence continues at coordinate 38,760,977 of CM056379.1, forward strand.
AAAAACCCCAATCCCTCTCTAATGGGAAACTTTGTCTGGAAAAGGGATTTTCTGTTTAGATCCGTAGGAATGAAGAGCGAGAGTTTAAACAGTCGGAGTGGTCAGGGGAGAACCCGGTTCAGCGCCGATAAGAGCGATCATGCTGAAAATGACTCGCAGGTAAGACCCCTATCTCTGGCAGTCCTGCTAGAACAAGTCTTATCAGCCAGTACTTATTTACAGCCCAGATCTGGATCTTAAAGACCAAACTGGTTGAATTCCCCCAGCAGTGTGATGAAACAATAAGGGAAGTGACTGCATTATTACCTTTGAAATTGCAGGCTTACCCTTATCCCAATCAACTCACAAATGGGCAGTGAAGGCTATTCTCAATCCAAGCGGCACTAGTGTGCTCTGTCTAAGGAAGGTGTTCCTGGAGTATGGGCAGTCCACATCAGAATAAAACTTCAGAATCCGACACATCTGCAAACCATCATAAATACTGTATTATGGTCATATATCATGCATCTGCATTGTACATATGCATCATAGTCAGATTTAATGACCTTTTAAATATTCAGTACATATATAATATCCCCAAACAGTAACAATAAATGGTGCGGATACTGTTTTGACTACAAAACCACATATGAGGTTGTTAGTGGTTTCTTGTCATTTCTGGATCGTAGAAAACACACTGTTCATTTGAAATGCGCTGTGAGAAATGTAACATGATATACTTTGAAGCTCACAGCACAAGAAAAGAAAATGAGATGTTTGTGCTGTCCTGCCATTTGCCATGTGACTCAGTCACACTTTGTTATTGGTATTTACTGAGGATGCAGCATTTCCTTTGAACTGAATTGAAAAATTATATTTCATCAACAAAGAAGTGTATATACATATGAGTCTGTTGTATGTAAAGTGTAATAGGCATACATGTACCCTGTACCCAAAAGGTACTTTATTTTATTGTATCGTGCTTAAATGTACAAACCTCATTCTCAGGCTCTGTATCAGAAGCAATGGAGAGATAAGGATATTTCTGTGAACGCGAAGTGCTTAATTTGAAAAGTACGTTGCCCAGGATCCCATGTGCTAGAGTTTGGAAGAAAAAGGGATTAGGTAAAAAAAGAAAGCATTTCTCAATTCAATTAAGAATAGGAAGATCTCCACATGGATGAGCAATCTGTAAAGCTGAACTTGCTAATGAAAGGAGATCTGCAGCACTCCATATGCTGAAAATATATAGTAGAAAAGAGTGTAAGGATGAAATAAATTAGAACATAGAAGTGTCTGTCCTTATAATAGAAATGGACTGGTAATACGCTGAAGGTGCAACGTGCTGCTTTGCTGACCGCTGCTTGTGCTGCCTAAATGCAGATCAATTACAAGGTGGAGAAGTCAGTGTCATATATGATTCACAATGTCAATTTCATGCTTTCGGGAATGGTTTAGAGGAGTGCTCCGTTAGTTTACATCTGCTAACCAATCAGAAGGCGGCATGTTTGAGGGAGACAATTTAATGTGTGACAGTTTACCAGAGATTGTCATGTAGAGAGGTGCCCACAGCAGCCCCCGCCTGTCAGGGACTGATATTTATTTATTTGAAGCGCCTTTCCGCACCGCACAAATGAAATGTCACATCTCATTTACACTCTCTCTGTGAGATGCAAAGGATCTCTTTAAATTATAACTTGGGAATCAGAGAGGACTGATTAAAGCTCTCTTGAAAGCAGTTCATGCCATAAACATGGCAGACCATGGCACTGACGATCGCAGAGGGAAAATTGAAACTCGATGTAAATGGATGTGCTGGCCACAGCTCCCCTCTTTGACTTTGGGAAGCCGGGCAGTGCTGTTTCACGTTTGCGGTGGACCACCCTTCCCCGGACCCTTCCTGAGGACTGGGGTGCGATCAAAGTGCCAGATACCAGTGGCTGTGGCCGTGTGCAAAAAGCATAATTACTGGTGTAAAATCAACTCTAGCGGTGTTAAATCAGCTCTGTACGATTGGGACACTGTGTACACTATTTCAGTCAAAAGTACTCAATCGGAGTTTATTTTACACTGAAGATTTCTCTGTGTGCTTCTGAGCAGCTTCACAAACGTTGTCAAATGATTCTGTTCAGTGAGCTCAGAGACTCATTTTATTCTCTTTAGACGGCGCTGGCGTGAACAGTCCAAGTCGCTCAGTCGTTTTTGTCATAGAAAGCGTGGGGTCTCTGAACTGGAAGTTAGCCTCCGGCGCCCCGAGCGGCGAAGGCAATGTGGGCGGCCCTCATCTGGAGCGACATCCCTTTTTCACGGCTGCGAGACAAAGGAACCCGCTGAACTGCGTACAGGGGACGAAATAAGGACAGGCTCAAGAAAGGGGACAAGACACTCCCTCCATCCATGGGCGCTCGGGGTTTGAAAAATAAACATGTAGCTGTTCCAATGCTTTTGAATCCTCTGAAAGGCGCAGGCCACTAATCTGCGAGATTGTGAATGATGAGCCCGAGAGCCCCGGCGACAAACCGTTATCACTGCGTGGCATAGAGTGTCCAACCTATTCAGCCCCCTCTCACAGGCCATTGCAAAGATTATGTCACCATAATCCCCCCAGCAATAATATTGTTGCCGGGACAGGCAGGTGATTCTGTGTGCAAGTAAAGCAGCAACAGCGAGGGTGCTGGGATTGATCGCTGTTTATTCTCACCTCGGTGACAGCGTTTTAGTAGCCTGTGTGTCGTCATATCCCAGTCTGTTTCTCTCCCCCCCCCCCCCCCTTTTTACTCATGTTTGGAACTCATGTTTGCTTTAAGCAAAGAAGTACAACAAACCGATAAAGAACGTAACCGAAGCAGGTTACCTCTGTAAAATGGAGAATCTGTTTCAGCTCAGATCCCAGAGGAGGAGAGAAGTTTCTTTGTGTGGGCCGTTAATTGATTCCAATGGTGTTATTGATTCCTTAAGAGCCTTCCATTTATGTTAATGGAGAGCAATGCCTGGTTCTTCACACCTTCATAAACAAATGTGTGCAAATTCCTCAGTTTTATGGTGCCAGTGTAGCACCCGCTGAGGGTGTTCTTGCACTCAGAAAGATATTAAAATCTTGGAAGGCCTTTTGGTTGCAATGATTCCTGTGTCCTTGGTTTTGTTTGACGAAGGTTGAATTGGGTTTAATTTAAATTTTGATGCAGCCACGGTTAAGGTCATTCACAGGGCTGCAATTCAATGGAAAGTAATTGAAGCGCTTAAATTTTTTTTTAAGTTTGAGGAATTAATCAGAGAACATTCAAGGACACCAAGCCAAGATGTCCAGAAATTAGACTGTATTAATTGATAACCTTAATTACTTTCTGAGGGCAAAAACATCTCACTATCAATTACAGTGTGTTTTCAGCACACTCAGAGGATATGAGGAGAAACAGTAATTAGATGGAGAAACTGACAAGCTTACTCTGTGCTTTTCAAAGTAAGCCTGCAGATTAATGTGCTGTAATTCAAGTATGTAAAATTATCCCAGCATTCGTACTCTTCCGCCGATTGAGATTTCACCTGTCTTGTACACATGGTGAACTTTCATAGAGCACCTCCTTCAAAGTTAAAAGTTAGATAGAGAAAGAAATCTGATTTGGTTATTATTCATGTTTCCGGTTTCTTCATTTAAACACTAAACATTTAACAAAAAGAAATCTGATTTGGGTTTATATGAGAATAATATCCCCCAGCAGCCGTTGCTTAACCATGTGGTTGAGTAGGCAGCCGAAGGGCTGCCAGAAAGATGGCGCTGTGCTAAGAAATGCTTTGGAGGTGTTACAGTAATTATTATACAACAGAGAGCCATCAACCTTTGCTGTTGGCCAGGCCATGGGGCCTGCCAATCACGACAATACATTTTAGATCTTCTCTTTTTTTCCTTTTTTTTTCCCAGAAGAACTTTTTCCCTCAACATTTATACATGGATTCTCCATATTATACTTAAACTATATTTTAATAGTTGTTTCGACAGGTCTTACCATGGGTCCTCGGAGGCTCCCCTGTGTCTTCCGCAGGGTTGGGTTGGGCCTTGTTTATCGACTATCGTCTCGTCTTTCAAAGGAGAGGAAAAAACAGGGGGTAAAGTGCGGGAGCGGTGAGCCCGTGCCTTCCACTGGATGAGAAGTGTCTCACCAGTCATGAACCATTTAACCAGGGGGAACAGGAAGGCTGGGTCTTTAGACCCGGGTTTCTGGAGTTCTCCCTCTGTGTGCTGACCCATCTGTGCAGTGTATTAGAATTGTAGAGTAATAAATGAACAGTGGAGAGGTTTGTAATGATGATTAGAGTCTGAAATTGGTTCAGATTTACAGTGTCACTCAGAAATGGAGGGAGAGGAAAAAGCGGTCTAAGCGGCCTAATGGATCCATCAACTCGTTTCGGCTGCTCAGTGGGCCGAGCAGGGTCACCAGCCTTCCGCTGGCAGCACAAAAGCACTTCAATTTTGTTAGGAAATGTATCAATTTAACTGACTTGAGCAGCACACTGAAAACCTAATGAATCTGGACTCAATTTTCCGCCACGCTGCTTCTGTGAACTGTCGGAAACAATGTTGGTGGTGAAGGGATGAAGGCAGCCCCTGTGATTGGCCGGCGCTGGCTCCGGCATGCTCCGTGGCGGCCAGTGGAGGAAACAGGGACGGCCTTCTGTTATCTAGTGACAGCACCAACACCAACCACTGCCACTAGTCTAACAATGATGTCATTAAAGGTAAATTGGCCTCTATTTCAGCGGGATGATAGTGCTAATTGAGTGGCAAAATATAATATAGGGAGCTGTTGTCTGCAGTTAAGGGGAGGAGGGGGACAGATTAAATGGCCGTACAATAGTGGGTGTCAGGCACGGCAGATGTTGCTTTATGCTGATAACTGCATTGACATATCTCCTGCTTGTCAGGCTGGGGCTTTAGGAGAGACTTACAGCAAATGGGACCAGATGGTTTCATGCTGAATCCGAATAAAGCAGTTAAACAGCCGCTGGTTTAAAAACTCAGCCACTAAAAGCTGTTAGTTTGTAAATAAAAGGAGTTGGAGTGCCTTATCGATCCTGCTGCCACGCGCCGGCCCAAACTACAGGCTAATGAATGGCCCCCAATCAGCAGGCGTCAGGTTTATTTAGGGGCCAGGCTCTGATCACTCCTGATTCCCCCCCTCTCTGAGGAGCTGTCGGCCACGCTGTGCAAGAGGGAAGGGAAGCAGGGAAACTGCTGCTAATGGTGGGAGGCTTTCAGCCTCAAATCCCACCACACACACACACTCACACACTCACTCATGCACACACACATGCGCGCGCACACACACACACACACACACACATACACACATTCACGCACACGCTTACATACACACACATACACACACATGCACGCACACACATACGCACACACACTCACGCACACACACATGCACACACGCACACGCATACACACACACGCAGTCAAACACTCACACTTACTAAGGCGCACACACACACACACACACACTCACGCACACGCACTCACAAATGCATCACTGTCTAGCCCAATACTTGTCTTTCTTGGAAAGCAGTTGTCAATAAATTATATGAGGAAGTGGAGAAAAGATCTGCTCAAAATGAACACTTCACAAATTAGAGTGAGGAAAAAATAGGAACAAATATGTTTTATTTAACATTTTTAAGCATGGCATTATTACCCTTAAAAAGTGCTATTGATTAACGCTGAGTAATGTGCAATTCTATTCAATTGTGAACAATCCATTTTGCTCATTACTGAGAGGAGACTAGATCCCAGTTAATTTGAGTTCAATGAATATATATCATTAATATATATATATATCATTGTTTTTCAAACAGCAATGAGCCGTACATCCAGTGCATAAATACAGTTTTTGTGCATCTCTTCCATGGTTATATTTACTTGTCTGCTAACCAAGATGCACAATGTTGAAATTAAAATGTATGCATACTTACAAATCTGCAGAACATAATGTTGTGTGAAACTATTGTTGGAGCTCTTGCAGAACACTAATCCATTTACCCTGCATGTTGTTGCAATGTGATGAGGATAGAGTTCATGAAACGATCCCGGGCTTTCACATACTTTCTATTCGTACTGTATGTGAAACTCGAAGGTTTGTTCATTCGTAAGAACGATCATAATTCAAAATGACATACTCCACATTATGAGCTTGGAACTTCAGATGAAAAGCATCAACCTATATATATCTTTTTCAGTGCAGGTCAATAGTGCATCTTTAATTCACTGTGGCTTTTAAAGCCATTTGGAAATGAGCTCAGTGAATTAAGTTCACTCAGTGGCCAATTATGGCATAATTTCTCATCTGTACAATTCCCTAAATCTTGCGACAAACAAAGCAGTTAAAATTCAAATGAAAAATGTGGAGTAGAAAAAAGTTCAGTATGAAACCCTGTAGGGGCATATAAACACAGGGAAATTACTCATTAACAAAAAGGATACACAAAAACTGAAACAAATATTCTGTTTGTCAGTATTTTAGTGGTTTGTTTTGAATACTGAGCCATAATCTCAGAAAGACTAATCTTATGTTTTATGTTAACATGTCCCTGTATTGTTATGTTAATCCACCGTGTTCTTAGCAATTACTGTTATTTAATGCAGGAGCGTGTCGTGATGCCAAGATGACATGTTTAAAACCATGAGGCGGAGTGATGTTTAAAGTTAATCTAAGATTGTGCGGATAAGAGACCGGCTGCTCTGTGACAGTACACCAGGCCTATTCTTCACCCTGTCAGCCACAGTAGATAGAGCGTGGTAATTGATAAAAGGCACATGAATGTACTGAGATAGATAAAAAAAATAAAAAAAATTGATCAGTTTTAATAATATTAGACACCCGTGACTTTTCCGTAGCATTTTATGCTCCCACTCCAGACTAAGTTGAGGCATTGAAACAATATTCGGATTATACGGAACCTCCGAAACATTTATCTGAGCACAAGGTATGCTTGTCATTGCAACTGCACTTCTCTCTCCACAGCAGTGTTGTCATTATATATTTCTTTGGGAAACTAGCTGGAATTAGCATTAGCACTGATCTCAAGATTAGTTGTTTTTGTATATCTACAGCACTTCTGTACTTGAGTATCATTAGCAACATTAACACACACTATATATTAAGCACAAGTGCTTAGTGCTATGACAGTGGACCTGGTCTGCTTTTTGAGGATATTTGAGAGATGCTGTCTCTGTGGCAGGTATGCAGTGTGATATCTGGGCGTATGTTTCTGCTGTGTGTGACAGATTTCTCCCTGTCCCTCCCACCTGATCCTGAGCCCCAGCAGAGGTCTGGAGTCCCAGCAGGACAGTATCACTCAACCACGCACCTGCTGTTTACACACACGCGCACATTAGCAATGTTATTATTCACCGTTCTGAACATCTGAATCGAGCAGTGCACTGCAGACCCTCGCCACGCCGTGCACACAAATACACATGCGTCCACGTCTTATTGTGCGCTGCGCAGAATGCGCCAAGGAGACTATTAATCGACGATCAAACGCTCGTCTGTATGGAGCAGTGATTTAGTGGGAAGAAAACCTTTTTTTTCTCCACTGAGTAAAAAAGGAGCCGTACCGCAGGAACGCAGCTGAACAGCGATGGAGAATTTGGGTCAACGTAAAGTGTGTTATGATGTAACACTGATAAGCTCCTGAGAGAGGCTGTGCCTGGCAGCCCACCTGGCACTTTGACTGTCTGCAGAACTAGGCCTCATACCCACACTGGATATTAAAAAGCTCGGGTTTAGCACCAGCCGTGGTTCAGCATGCAGGGGGAGTCGGCTCCCCCACACTGTGAGAGCAAATGTAACATTCACAGAGCCGTCTCGAGGAGGAGCTTTTATTGGCTAAGGTTACACGGCAGCGGCAGCAATCACTCTCACCGTCTAGGCGGCTAATGTAGCAGACGGGGCTGAATTGCCATAGCGCTTAGCAACAAACACGTGGGGCTTTACGTTGGCAGAGTACGCATAAACCCGGAGCACATTGTGTAGCATTAGGTCTCAAGCTGGAGACGAGATGTGAGACACTACCTCTCCTCTCTACTTGACCTCATCATTAGTGCTAGGACTGATCTCATTTGGAAAAGCAGGCACCAGCAGAATTTCAAAGTGTCTGACACATTTCTCCAGCAAATCCTCTTCAATTGCAAACTAATTGGGGAATAGAATGAAACTGAATTTTCATAGGACATCTGAAAGCATCAAAACCGGGGTGTCGTGGTGAAGTTCTTTTTTTATCCTTTGGTACAATAAAGCAGGCTCCTTGCCCGCTGAATAATCTATGGTAATTATCCCATGGGGCAATGGAAATCTATTCATGTTTATTGTAGCATGGTGTGCCCTACCAGGGCAAGAGACAATGGGACTGAGCGGGTTCCAAGCCCACATGCTACAATTCCCAAGATGCAACATGGCACTTTTGATGAGAGACTGAGTACATGTTTGTCTATTAAGATATGTAAATTTTTAATCCCTCATTCCGCTTTTACACCATCCATTTCTTGCAAAAAAGGATATTAACAAAGCTATTATAGTTGTACTAAAATATTTCAGCGTTATATCTGTGTGCTATCCTTAATAATAATTAGTGTTGGAGGGGAGGAACAATGATCATTTTCAGTGTGAAGGAAGCTAAGACATTGCAATGCTTTCATTAGTAAACAAAAACAAAACAACTGCTATGTGATTGTGTGACCCTAATGAAAGGGATACTGTTCTGACTTGATTTGTTGTGAAAACACTCTAATCGCCTCTCAGTGTATGCATCTTATTTAACATTGCATTTTCCCATTGTTAATGTTAAGTCAATATCAACCTCGACTAGTATATTGAAAGATAGTTACTTGACTTGGCACAAGACCAGAGCATGAAACGGAAAGGCACTTTTGGCAGGCACTGAACCTAACTCTTCTCTCCAGCCTTCGGCCCGCAGACAAAGACGTCTCTCAGCCTATGGTGCCTCAGAGACTGAAACTGTGTTATCCTTTTTGTCACAAGTCTATACTTTTCCATTATGATGGAATTTGCTTGCATATTCAGGTAAGATGAGGTTATTACTACAATTGTTTGATAGCATTGCCAGTTTGTGTCAGCATTTCACTGTTGTGGTTTGACAAAAAAAAACAAAAAAACAAAAACAACAGGGCAGTCAGTCAGCAAACAGACAGCAATGTCTGCCAGACCCATAACAGTGAGCAGTGTCCTATTGATCTGGCTTGGCACTGTCTCCAATAAAACATTATCCCAAAACATATTAACCTTACTGTGTTATTGCAGAACTTATCTTTCTGCTTTTTTCTGGTAGTATCTCAAGATAAATGGCGTAAGAAAAACTATCAAGTTTCATGTGCCTCATCTAATTAGTCAGTATATGTACTATACAAATGTTTAGACCATGGAATTCTTAATAAATATGAACATTTTGCCAACTGTGTGGCAACCTTGTATTGTGTTGTAAAATCTTACAGCACACAGTTGTGTGCTGTGGTTGTTGAATCATATTTGCTTAAGCATATTTAAAAAAAAAAAAAAAAAAAAGTTTTAAAGATATATGATTTCTATAAAGTATAAAGGACTGTTTCTGAATTAAGGAACATTTGCCTTTACAATGAATTTCAGTGAGACTAAATATGAATGAACTACGGTATATGTGTATAGAGTATGTATTTGCTTATGTGTGCCTACACAATACCAGAATCACCACCTTGAAAATTCTTAATCGAACGAATGCTGAAATATTACCAAATGCTTGGATTTCTGTCGCAGTTTTGCTGTTCATCAATTTGAAGATTCACATTTCCAACATATAGAAAAAAGATTAATATAGACAATATATAACTATACTTATTTGATACCCCCATGTTCCGCCGCAAAAAATCTGCCCATATGTGGATGGTCTCTGTATTCACAACATGATAAACCTTTTGTGATCTTCTCCCAGACAAGATTTCTGCATGTGTCTCTGTGTATTTCTACAATATAGCTCCCCAACCAAGACCCCAGATGGATTCCGCCTGCAACTTCGAGGCTATTAGCTGGCTATGCCACTCTGTCTTGGCAAGGTTAGGGGAAATACAGAGCATTTTTGGCAAAGCTGATAGACTGTTGAATAGCAGAGGACAGCTCACTCTTCTCTCGCGATTTCCGTCTCTTTCTTATTCCTTTCCTTCCCGTCTCCCTCAATCCGCCTGTTCCCTCGGCTTTGTTATTTAAACGTGAGGAAAAATAAATAAGCAGACAGGTTTGTGTTGAAAGACTTAAAGCCCGAGGACAGGAAAAGTTAGAGATATTTATTTGACAGGGTCAAGGTTGCTGCTTTCCCTCTCTTTCGCTTGGTCCCCTAGGTGTTAGACTGTGAGACATTTAATCGAGGGAGTAGCGGTTTCATATCTATAACAAAAATCAAATAATGCAAGATGATTTACTCCCCCTAGCAACCAGGGAGCATACCCTTAGCAACCAGCCTAGCCTCGGGCCTTGGTGTAATCAGCTTGAAAATATTTCAATTATTGTGTTGATTTTAGTGGATTTGAGAAGCGGTCGGTGAGCGCCTCGGCATATTCGGCCCACGACCCGGAGAGGAAGATATTGATTTAAACAGGTGTCAGAAAAGAAAAGTGGAGTAAATTTAAATGGAATAGGATAGCAGAATCATTGAGCGCAGTTCAGTGTAGGTGTGACATTTGCCCGCTGCTGCCGAATGAATGCGACTCTACTGAACTAGAAATTTCACCTTGGAAAAATCAGCGGCACTGGACGGATGGAGTGAAAGAAGGGTTATTCTGCGCGGCTCCGTCTTCCCTCGCCCGCGTTCAGCATAATTACGGGCCAAGGGAGATGAACAGAGCCCTCTACCGCGCCAGTGCATTGGGGAGCGCTACGCAAATGTAGCCAGGCAACTTTCGGTGACAAACAAAACCTTGAAGACAATTTAATGAATACGAAATACTCTCGTTGACACGCAGTGTTACCCCAGGCCCCGAGTGTTGCAATGTACCTGCAGACGCTGCCACAAATGAACTGAAGCTGGGGCCGCTAAGCCGCTAAGCCGATGAGCCGACGCATTATTATCGCGTATCGCGTGCGTCAAGTGCTATTGGTTAATGTGCCTGCCAGCTCTTATCAGGATTCATATTTTGAATATTTCGATTGATCCGTCAATGAGAATCAGGAGAAAATGAAAAGCCAATACAAGCCACCTCCTCATTACACTAATGTCACAGTGACTTGGGATGTGTAGTTTCAACGGGTTCATGGTTCATGCAGAATTGGACATCATACCCGACCCAAATCTCAAGCAGTGAATGTCAGTCACTCTTCAAGTGAATTACCATGTTTTCCATCAAGGAAACATTCCAAATACTTGACTTTGGTTGATTGATTTAAAATACATACAGTACAGTGCGCAAGTATTTGGACAGTGATACAATGTTTGTTGTTTTGGCTCTGTACTCCAGCACATTGGATTTGAAATTAAACAATGAATATGAGGTTAAAGAGCAGCTTTAATCTGAGGCATTTACATCCACATTTGTGTCGGAATTACAGCCCTTTTTACATGTAGTCCCCCAATTTTAGGAGACCAAAAGTGACTGGACTAATTAACATAATCTTAAATGAAGTCGTCATATTTAGTACTTGGTTGCAAATCCTTTGCAGTCAATGGCTGCCTGAAGTCTGTGACTTTGTGGTTATCTTCCCTGGTGATGCTCTGCCAGGCCTGTACTGTAGCCACCTTCATTTCTGTGTTTGTTTCAGGGGCTTTTTGCCTTCAGTTGGATTCAAGTTGGGTGATTGACTTAGCCAGTCAAGATCATTCCACTTTTTAGCCCTGATAAACTCCTTGGTTGCTTTAGCAGTATGTTTGGGGCAATGGTCCTACTGGAAGGTTAATTTCCGTCCATTGAGTTTTGAGGCATTTGGTCGGATCTGAGCAGATAAGATGTTTCTGTACACTTCAGAATTCATCCTGATACTGCCATCAGCAATCACATCATCAATGCAGAGCGCCAGTTCCAGTGGCAGCCATACATGACCAAACCATAACACTACCTCTGCCATGTTTCACAGATCCTTGGATCATGAGCAGTTCCTTTCTTTCTCTATACTTTCCTCTTTCCATCACTTAACAGGTTAACAGGTACAGGTTAATACTCCACTCCTATTTTTCTGATTTGTCAGCGTCACGATGGACTGCTTTGCAAATGCCACACCTAGAATCAACTCTAGACCCTAGCTTTCGTCTGCATGAACTACTGTCCAAATGTGTATGGAATGCACTGTATGTATCTTTGGAATATGTGTTCTGAGTATGTGTTCTCCCCTGGTTAGTAACAACAGTGTAAACAAGAGGATAAAATTATGTGACAAAATGAAAACATCCCCAAACCCACAATGTTTTCATTTTCAAGCAGAAGTATTTGTTTTCATCTGGCGTTACCTTTAAAACTTATTTGTTTTTTTAGACTGTCCTTTCTGGCTGCTTTCACAGTAAATAACTGTAGGTAGTTTAACAGGCTAGTTTTATATGTGTACTTTATGGAGGTGAACTTCAACGGATTTTGGATTCAGAATTACTAGTATTCTTCTATTAAGTGGAAGATCAATGGAACATTCGCACCCGCTTATTCCAAATCTTTAAATTTTCATATCCTGTCTTATGCTGAATAATTTATGAGCTGTTTATATGGTCGTGTATATTATATACAGAATTGTTAAATATTCCAACTAATAGTGAAATATTAGGAGAATGTGGCCATTGTGGCACAATGTGTCTGGCTCATAGCATTCACTTTACAGTCAAATTAATGTCTTTTTTAAATAATCCTTTTCTTCAAAAGGTTTATTAGGTCTAAATTAACCTCCTTATTTTCCAGTGATGGGCCTTCCTTCAGTTTAATAGGAAAAATAATAACTCTGATCCCCTTCATCAAATTTTCGGTATTATATTTAGCATGCAAATTGATTTCTCTTGCTGTTTCACAAAACAGATCATTTGAGCAAAGCTAATTTGGTGGTTGTGAGATTCAGTAATTAACATAAGACTTTCACCCAAAAGTACAGCAAACTCCACCCTGTGCACATTGTTCTCCACTCAGTTGTTTTGATATCTTGTCACGTCACCAATCTTATCTTCTTTCATGCACACAGCTGTTAGCGGGAAATCAGTTTTTTTTGCTTATTTGTAGCCTAAAAAATAGAATGTGCTGTTTGTCTCTTTTAATTGCTACTGAATTGTATAAGTTATTAAATTTCTCCAACCAAGTTCTGTGTTTCCTCCAACATTGTGCCGCTCCACAAATGCATCATCATATTCATTGGGGCAAACCAAGAAATGAACAAACAAGTGTGATAAGTATATATATATATTCACTGTGTGATAACTAAGAATATGACAAAGTGCTTTTGCATTGTATATTATTTTCACATGGTGGTGAGAAGTCTGAATGTCGAGATGCAGTACGTGTTTATAAATGCCAAAGGCCAGCTTCAGCTGACAAGAAATTAAAAAGAACATAACGACTTTCACTTGGTCACCTGGTAATTACAGTGGAACCTGTAATCCTTTTCCTTGTAAAGAGACCCAAGATAATTGAGGAGACAGTGTCATGTGAGTCTGTGAAATACTTGATATAGCCTGAATTTTTTTTTAATAAAACAAGGTGCCAAATTTATATTTGTTTGCAGTGGCATGCAAAAGCAATTAAACATTTTTCTGTGTCTGGTGATCAGATTGTTTATAGTTTAGGCATTGCCTCTGTTGATATTTAAACGTCTTCAGTGCCATGCAGAGTGCAGGAGAAGCTATATTAAGTGTAGGTGGTGTTTGCGTTTGAAATATGAGTGGGTGTTCACAAATGTTTGTTAAACATATTCCAGACCAGATACTTCCTCTTGTATAAATTCAATGAAAGCTGGAGGCTCAGTGAGAAATATACATTTGTGTATCACTTGAAATTACAGTCTATGTACCTGCCTAACTACACTTTAATTACACACGGAATTACCATGTAACCATTGTGATAGAAGTCCTGTAATCAGTGTTCCTCTTTCATCATAGATCATAGATCTGCAATCATTTTATGCATTAGTACCAAAAAAATTGTATTACCAAAAATAGTATTAGTAATGAAGAACCACATCCATGTTTAATTTATTTGTTAATGTAGTGTATACAAATGTATAGACATATTAAATGCATCCACCCAGGAAATAATTCACAGAGACTAACAGTGTGCTAAGAGCAGGGGCGGGACAGCTGCCAGTCCCCTGTCATGCAAAACCAGCCTGTACAGGAGCAAAGCATCTATATATCTGGCTGTTGACAGGGCATGTTTAAATACACAGCCATATGTAACCATTAGAAGGGAGGAATACTTTATTTTTAATGTTAGGGGGTTTGGAGTGATAGTAGAGCTAGTGGTCCAATAAAATCATTTGTTATGATCATAAGATAATCTTAGCTTGCAATTGACCTATGTCATTATCAACATTTAGTAAGTTATTGATAGTTAATAGTAATACCCAAGGGACAGTTCAAATTTGGTTTAGACAATTATGTACTGTATATACTGTTGCTACTACTCAATTAGGATTAAAGATATAATATAAATATAAGATTTTTATATTTCATCAGGTTTTGAATCATTGAAAAACTGTCATTCTAATTTTGTCAAAACATATCACACTTGGGAAGTCCAGACTTGACAATTCATCTGGCTCATTGTTCTACTATTAAGAAAATAACTCCTGCAGCGAACACATGTGACTTCTCTCAATAATAAAATACTCTTGATACTAGAATACTATATTCTTTGGTCAAGGTGACTCTTTTTTCCCCAGTGGATTGGCATTGAACTGACTGAGCAAAGATACCCCCGAATACGACGTTCCACACCTATCACAAAACAAATCATGTCCTTCTCATTGCGTAAATTCGACGGGACTCCAAACCAACGCCACCGGTCACAGGCTCCATAGTTTGTCGTTCTGTCTGTCTGTCTTCGATTTTGGAGCAGTGAAGATGGGTCCCCCTCACGGGGCCAATTATGGCCCGCGGAGCGATCCCAGGATGCCGTGTCATTACAGCAAGGCACAGGGTGCTCTTACGTCTGACTCAGCATCCTCAGCCCAGCTGCGATTTTAACTACTGCTGATCAGAGCTACTGAGCCTTCCAAACGCCTTCTCTGGTCTGCTCTGATCTCTTCCACATGTCGCTTTATATATTCCTTCCCCTTCGAGCGCTGATACCGTTGGCTTAGAATTGCTGTATTTTTACTTTAGTTTTTTTTTTCTTTTTCTGTTTTGGAGAGCATGTTATTTAAAATCTCCAAAATCCTGGATTAAAGTTCCAGTTCTAAACATTTTCAGAGAGTAAAACAATTTTACACTTGAAGCGATTATTAGAAAGCGGGAAGCCCAGGATCTGGAAATGTAAATGTAAAAAGAGGCAAGACAAAAAGTGGAAATAAATCATTAATAAAAGATATTTGCGTCACAGTTCCATTTATATTTCCATGCGCTCTCATTTTAAGTGCGTGAATCTGTTTATTTTTATGTTATTTGCATTTTTGTAATAAGATCATAAAGAACTGATTACCACCCATCCCCCAGTAATCTGCCCAGAAGTGCATCTTAAATGCAGATTTAAAATACAATTACTCAATCCACCCATAGAAATATTCAATCTAATTCAGCGTGACTCTTTCTAACCATTTAGCTTGGTAATTTTTCATTGTTTGACCTCACTTTTAATTAGAGTGTAAATTATTCATGCACTTTGATGGGAGACAAAAAATAGCTATGGTGTAAATCTATTGGTTGGACTTTCTGGAAAGGTGCAATTGGGTTTTGAAAATGTAAAATAAAACAAAAATAGGTGTGCAAAAACAAATATGAAATACATTATCAGCACTGCTACACCTCTTTCAGTCTTATATTCCCGTGTTTTGTTACAATAGTTGAAAACAAGTTGAAATTGTTGTTTTTTTATTTTTATGTTATGTCTTTCCCCCTTAAAAATCTGCAAGCAGTATGTGTGCCAGAGAGATTACTCCAGCCCCAGGAAGAAATAATTTTTCCACAGAAACCACCTCTGCTTAGCTTATGCACAGCTTGTGTATTTTAATAAAACATTCCATCTACATTTCTTCAATGTTGATTAATGGGCACTGAATGGAACTTGCTGTCTCTCTGCATACACGTTACAAAATTTAATTAGTCATTGTTACATATTATGCATGCAAGGTGATTTTAATCCACATCCCATTCCTCTGCAAGCATGCTTTTGAAGATTAGGCCTTTTAATATTTTTAGTTTGGTGAATCTGTCTAATAGCAGAAGGTACCATTATGTTATTGAGTGTGCCCATTTGTCCTGCAAAATGTTTTTGTTTCATATGAATAAAATACATATCTTTAACTTAATCAAAGGAAATTCTACAAGTCATGCATATAATCCTGCTAAAGTCTGCACCAAATAGCACTAACCTTTTTAGTTTTGATGATTCAACCGCACAAAGTTTAAAATTTTTATGTTATACAAGTATTTCCACCTGAGACAAACCACTGTCTTGTGTCTTTTGTATCACCTGTCATCACACACATCCCCACACATGACAACCAAGGGTAAGCAAAGCATATTGCTGTGGATCATGCTGGTATACATTTGAGAATATCCAAAGATTGTGATTGTTATCCCTCTTACCCTACAAGTCCCACTGAAAGACCATGGACAGTTTAGAACAAAGCTGAGACGCAATGAATTCTGAGACAATGAGTTCCGTGAGTTCGTCCTTCTGAATTCACATTTCATGACATAAGATGCTCTTTATCTGGTGAAAGTCTGAAAGCATGACACCTGAAATTATATCCTGGTGAGGAAACTCTTTAAATTCTTATTCATCAAACCATGCTATCATTCCACTGTTAGCATGTTTATGCAGCAATTGTTGAACAACATAAGATTGTTGTATTTGGTTCTAATAGTATGAAAATGTCACAGTTTAAGGAGTCAGGAAATGTGGCCTTTTGGCCTCATATAAACTCACTGACATGAATGAATGTCTTTATGTCTTTAGCAGTAACTATCCAATATGAAACACTCCCCTAGATACAAGCAAACACAATTAACCACTTCATTAACAAGGGAAGAATTATTGATTGAATGCAATTGAACAAGGCTTCTGGTTTTTGGAATTCAACCAAACTAACCTTATGTCCATAAAAATCTAACTAAATGCTTGTAAACTCTGAAAATCCAAGAAAGAAGAAATGGTGTCACCAGAAAATTGTGGTGCTCAGGCTGGAGACTCAGCAGTTTTTAACGGCTAAGTGAACTTGCCTATTACAAATAAATCTGTCTCCTGCTTTACCATGACTACTGGTTAAAAAGCAATAAAATATAACACACAAAGACAACTACTTTTATTTATACTATTAACTGTTTTATCCAGATACAGGCTACATTTATAATATGTGTGTTATAATTATGAAGACTATTAAACACATCAGAATGCAGATTACCTCCAAATACCAGAACTGTTCATTAATTGTGAGGATTACTTAACCCTATAGCTTTTTAAATGGTGAATGCTAAAATGTTAGAATAGCTTTTGCTCTGGAAAACCTTTTTCAGACCTTTTTAGTTTGTTGCTCTCCAATTCATCTTTAGACATTATTTTCTACATATCATATACCTCTAATGCTGGAGACTAAAGTGTGAAAAACTACATTTGTTGATTGCTTTATACCAAAAATACTGTACAAATCAATTAAGATCACATTCGTGAGTAACTGGTGCCTGAAGAAGACAATATATGTGAAGGCCTCTGCTGCATAGGTTACTGTTGCATGTAAGTTGCTTTTGTTATTGATTATTCCGTTTTTTCCCCCCTGGGAAGTTAACTTTGTAGGAAAAACATAACAGAACATAACCCCTTTGCTTAGATTAACCTGTACGAGGGTTAAATATACTGCAACAGGGTAAAAATTATCTTAACAAATTATATGTATATGCCCGACATACACGTATATTGATATCATGTTTGTTGTAGAAATGACCATTATGCTAATTTTTTGAAACATCATGTGCAGGAACAAGTTGTAAGCAACAGTGAGAAGAACACAATCGAAAGGTTTCTTGTCATTCCTTAATTCATTCATTAACTTGTCTATATTTTAGGTCTGTAGTAGCAACCATCTATTTTCTCACAGTTCCATATCCTCATAAGGCTGTGCAACAGAGATGTAAAAATGCTGGATCTTGCATGCTAAAATGTGACCGCAAAGGCACAAAAATGCAGTCATGTTTACTGTTGCCTTACCAAGATGCAACCCATAGTGTAAATTACTCTATAAATTCTAATTTGTATCTGAAAGAAACCTTATTGTGCCATATTGAGATACGGTTAAACGAAAGTAGACTATGTTGAGATACAGTGCCAGATCCAGTAAGGTTTGTTTTGGTTTGATTGAATTGCAGATACTCTTAAAGACTAAGTGCTTTTGATTGATTCCCACACATTATTTAATATGCTCACTCTCCTTTAAAAGACGAAACCGTTTCAAAGGTTTTGTGCTTGATGTACAAGCCTCTTGGTACTTAGCATCTGAGAGTCATTAGAGACCCTTGTGTGCTGGAGGTGCTAATATGTTAGACAACACTTTCTAATCATCCTATGTAATGTCTCATTGTTTGGCACTCAGTTTGTTATTATTTAAAATGAGATATAGTCTAAGTATCAGGCGACATTCATGGCAAAGCATTCTGTTCCTGCCAGTAGCCAAGGTAGCTGGATCATCAGAATCATGACAAGGAGTCTCTAGCTTTCATAAAAATGTATACACTATTTGCAGAAGTAAGGAACACAAGGCTTTTATGCCACTCATTACTGTAATAGAGACCTTGGAAGGCTCAGAATGTCACATTAACTAAAAATGAATAATAAAATAATTTGGGGCATTGGAAAAATGTATAGACCATAGCATGAAGCTGAATTCTCAGGAAAATAAAGATGTGGAGAGGTTTAAGATGGGGTTTCATGTGCCAGTTAAAGAAAACAAAAGGCAGTTGACCATTTCCAATGAATTCTGTAAACCAGCAGAACATGGATTCATTCAGTGCATATGATGTCTCAGTGCATATGATGTCTCAGTGCACATGAGGAACAGGCAAAAATCAAGAAAAAAAGTTCTACACTCCACAAATGGACGTCCCACCAGGACTCTAACCCAGAACTCTCTGGCAAAGCAGCCAAGGAAAAGCAAGACAAATGTGCCCCCACAGCCTGCCCAGTCACCTGAATACAGGCTACAGGCTGGGATGCATGAAATATTGTGGAAAAAGTCACTAGCCATCACGACAAACATAAAATAACACCACCAAGTAGACAGTCCTTAATCCACAAAAATGGTTCAGTGTTAAATAATTTATTAATAGTAAAAAAAAAAGGTGTGCGTGCGTGCGTGCGTGCGTGCGTGCGTGCGTGTGTTTGTATGTGCGTCTGAGTGCTTTGTTGGTCCAAGGTTTACCCTCATCTAACACCGAAAGGCAGTTCAGTAGCCAACTGTGCTGGTCGTCGGATTACGCGGTTTTGTTTGCTGAATAAACATGCTATTGCATTTTCCCAGGGATCACAGGATTCGCTCAAAATTATTACAGTCTAAATTTCCTGATCAGAAGCCATGGCACCGTCAGTGCTCTCGATCAGTACTTTCAAGGATTAACACATGACTTCTGTACAGAGGGCGTCCCAAAGCTGGTAAACAGATGGGATTAGTGTGTCAAGCTGCAGGGTTGCTGAACGGAAATCACTAATGAGGAGGCATCTGATTATGACACAATATTGTATAGATGCGAGAGGCCGTAACATGGTTCTTTTTCCAGTCCCCCCCACTGTTTATTTATTCATGATTGTAGCCGTTAAGATTAAGCTTAATACGTAATGTCTTGACTAGATTTAGAGAGCTATTGGTTGTCTACTCAGCAGCATTGCAGAAACGGCATAATGCAATAGTAATTAGAATGTAAATATGAGCATATGCCTGTTTGAGCACCTTGAACTACAATAAGTAGCATTTTTTTTGTAAAGAGGTTAAAGCAGTAGCAGCCCGTTTTTTTTGCACGGCACAACTGAAAGTGCATTAAAATTCCACCTGATAGCTGATTTACATATATTACTTTTAATTGAATTCATCTTTTGGAGTTAGCCTTCTGGAGAGAATCTCAATTTGTTCACGGAAAATTAATGTGCTGTAGCTGCCCATATATCTGGCTTAAAATTCTATAGGTGGGGCTTTAATTATTTCCTCTCCCTGTTTTAATCTTTTATTTTGAAAGGCCGGGCTGTTTATCAATAGCAGGGAAATAAGTGTAATGTCTTAAAATGTTCCTTCCTCAGCTTTTCCTCGAGCTGTCAATAATGTGTTGGGAAAAAGCGATCAGTTGTCTTCCCTGTGCTGACAATAAATGCGGCCACACTTCAGAGGGGTAAATAGTATCGACTGAGTCCTGCTATCACCTCTAATTTTCTTCCAGCCCCAGCACAATAGGATCCTTTATGACTAATCACACCCACTAACAGGGGTAGAACAGGACTTTCTTATTTTAAGTACTGTGCCTGGAGCACTAAGATGGAGCTTTGCCGGTATTGAAGTGTTTCTTTCCGTTTGTTTCCCCCCCCGTTTCCTTTGCTCTAATGTGATCGATTGATTGAGTTCTCAACATAAGCAGAACATGTGCGCCTCTGCCTCTCGTGCTTTTAAGGTGAATACTTTTGGGTCTACTCAGGCCCCTCTTTTATTCATGCCATTTCCAAAAGATTTGACCTACACATAATTTTGTTTCAGGTCCATGCTCTAGCTTTGTGCATTAGTAATGGCATACATACATGACTGTACCTGTGTTCCAAGGATTACATTCTTACATTCTGAACCATTTATTGGTATTCGTTTTTATATAAAAGTACAACTTGATGTCTCGGCTGCAAAGTGGTAACAGTGGCTTTTACACCACTGTACCACTATGATTCAGAGGGGGAGAAGGCATTTTGAGTTTTGCAACTTGCATATTGAGAGGGCATGTGAGCAGCTTCACGCCAACCATTTTAATTGCAAACAGAAGCTGCCTATTAGCTTGCACTAGAGCAAATGAAAGCTAAAATAAGATTTGTGAAATGAAACATTGGACACTATTTAATTTAGGTTATGAGTAATGCCAGCTCAAACCCATTATATCTTATGGACCAGTGCCAGGGTGCTGCCGTCTTTAAAAAGACATTTTTGTTTAAATAAACTGCCAGATTAATATTTGCCAAAGTAATGCCATTTCTGAGAAGTCAGTGGCTTTTTTCTGTCATAGGGAAAATTTTTAAAATAGGGAAAGTTTTTGGGAAATTTGTCTGCTCTTGTCTGGTTGTGAACTATAGCCCATCCCTTGCCTGATTATGCCAAATCAAAACTGCTTTGGGAACAATAATGGATATTAACACCCACAAATACATGTTAGGCAAGAAGGATTATAAAATTACATTCAGCCATTACAAACCATGTTTATATAGCTCCAGATGTGCCAATAAATTATTGCCATTAAATGGTGCATGTCAAGGTTTTTGTTGTTGTTGTTGTTGTTGTTGTTTTTAATGTACAGTAGTTTAAAGTTGGCCTACACTGAAATGCCAAAGTAAAACATAAATAACAAAATGTGTTATCCATCCTGCAAATTCATTTAAAAAATGGTTTAGCTTGCCATTGTCAACAATTAGAAAATCAAAAGTTGTACAACTCCCACAATGTGCTTTGACTTGACAAAGCAATAACACATATGGGTAATAAAGTACATACAGTGCCCTCCACAGTTATTGGCACCCCTGGTAAAGATGAGTAAAAAGGGTTATAAAAAATTCACCGTTTGGTGAATTAGCTTAATCTCACACTGAATAAATGAGAAAAATCCAACCTTTAATTGAAGTAAATTTATTCTGAGAAAAAAAATCCCTCATCAAGAAATAATAATTTTTAACAAAACCATGTGTGCCACAATTATTGGCACTCCTGCATTTAATACAACCTCCCTTTGCCAATAAAACAGCACTGAGTCTTCTCCCGTCATATCTAATAAGGTTGGAGAATACAGAGCAAGGAATCTGAGACCATTCCTTTTTACAGAATCTCTCCAGATCATCCAGAGACCTAGGTCCTCTCTTGTGCACTCTCCTCTTCAGCTCAGCCCACAGGTTTTCAATGGAGTTTAGGTCAGTGGACTGAGATGGCCATGGCAGAAGCTTGATTTTGTGTTCAGTTAACCATTTTTGTGTTGATTTGGACGTATGTTTTGGATCATTGTCCTGCTGGAAGATCCAACGACGACCCAGTTTTAGTTTCCTGGCAGAGGCAGCCAGATTCAGATTTAACATTTCCTGGTATTTCATGGAGTTCATGATGCCATATACCCTAACAAAGTTCCCAGGGCCTTTGGAGGAAAAACAGCTCCACAACATCACGGAACCTCCATCATACTTAACAGTGGGGATCAGGTTATTTTCGGTATAACCATCCTTCTTTTTACGCCAAACCCACCTTGAGTGTTGGTTGCCGAAAAGCTCAATTTTCGTTTCATCTGACCATAGAACACGGTTCCAGTCAAAGTTCCAGTAGTGTTTAGCAAACTCCAGGCGCTTGCGTTTGTGGTGAAATGACAGGAAAGGCTTTTTTTCTGGCATGCCTTTCAAATAATTTGCTGGCACGGAGGTGACGTCTAATGGTAGTTTTGGAGACTTGATGACCCCAAGATGCTACTCTCCTCTGTAATTCTCCGACAGTGATCCTTGGGGATTTTTTTGCCTCTCTTACCATCCTCCTCACTGTGCGTGGGGGCAAAATAAACTTGGGTCCTCTTCCAGGTAAGTTTGTAACAGTTCCAGTTGCTTTGAACTTTTTAAGTATTGCCCTAACGGTAGATATGGGCATTGCAGGTGACTTATGAAGCTCAACATACTTTTCCCTCATTTGATTTGTGTGTTCTCTTATCTTTCCCAGGTTGATGTATGAGTAAGGGAATATGGCCTCTGTGTCACCTCATATTTATACCCCAGTGAAACAGGAAGTCATGGATTACTGCTTGAAAGTTCCTAAACACTCTGATCAACTTTAAAAACTAAAATATAAATGGAAAAAATGCTTCAGTTACATTTTGTTCATAAGAATTTCTAGGGTTGCCAATAATTGTGGCACACGTGGTTTTGTTAAAAATAATTATTTCTTGATGAGGGATTTTTTTTCTCAGAATAAATTTACTTCAATTAAAGGTTGGATTTTTCAAATTTTTTCAGTCTGAGATTAAGCTAATTCACCAAAAGGTTAATTTTTTATAACCCTTTTTACTCATCTTTACCAGGGGTGCCAATAATTGTGGAGGGCACTGTAGATTTTAGCTAGGTCTCTTCTCACTAGAGCAGGCACAAAAAGATGATCATGCATACGTTGTTTATCAATAAATTTTCCCATGTTTCACAGTTTCTTTCTGCTGGCATAGTTGCGTTTAATATATATTTTTAAATACACATTTTCAAAACATCTTAATTAGCAATATAATACATACATTGTCCCTCACCCTTCTGTTAAAACATAGGACCTTAAAAGGCAATTAAAAGGAATGAAACAATAAACATTCTCTTAATCATTTTAATGGTGTGCTGGAGCATTAAAAAATAATAAAGGATAGTTTTTACAGAGCAGCTAAATGGCAGTGCATTTGCTGAAGATAATGTATTGCTGTCAATGTGTGTACCCTAGTGAACCAGTGAAATTATATTGAACAATTCCATCTTTACATCATGAAGTTTCTATCAATAAAACTGATGAGGCAGCACGCAGGGTTGTTATAACTGGCTGACTGTGAGATGCCAAAAAGCCACCCTAATACTTCATTATAACAATAGAGGCAAAGGAATTCTATATCGCTCTATGAACACTGCTCTGTCTCTACTACTTCGACTTGCTCGTTTTTTAAAAATAGAATCATACGCAATAACATTCCTGATCTTTTTTTTTTTTAACACTGATGTTCAGTGTGGCAATTGAGAAATGTGTCAGGCAAATATCCTCCACATCCTCCATGGCCATATAAGACAGGAGCAAGGTAAATAAAGATGACAGCAAATACAGTTTCAATGTTGTGTATGATGATGTGCTAAAAAAAAAAGGTCAATGCAATAGACATAGACAGACTACAATGAAAGAACTAAGTGAGAACCTGTTATGTGTGTTGCCTTCAAATGTATGATGTTCATTGCGGTAAACCTTGTGGTTGTACTTGGATAATTGGCCGTGCAAAGTGGACTCAGTTTTTTTTGGAATGTACTAGAAATATGTGTACAGTATTAACTACGTCAGTGTGTCTTGTTGTTTCCACTACAACTTTAAACAATTATTGGCCTGGGTAAATTAGGCAGGTGTTATATTTTCTGCTGGAAAGATTTATTGATGAGGGTTTCGAGCATTGAGTTGTCTCTCACCATGCTTCCAACAGCTCAGCAAAGCTCCAGTGTCTCTACTCAATAGTCCATGATAAATTACTCAAGCAAAAAAGTCAAATAAACCACCAGAAACTCTGCACGGCAAAACTTCACTCCATATACTACTATGTCTGTTTTTATGTATTTTCTTTCTCTTTTCTTATTTTTGAGTGACCCAAATCAAACAATTACTGACATATTTCACTCTTTGCTCTTCAGCCACTGTGTTAATAGTAGCCAAACTGATCCACTTCAAAGTGTCACTGGCCAGACTTGGAGTACCCTTACTAGCCCATTTGACCTGGCAGTCCTGTTCTCTTGGTCTCTTGATTGCATTTTATTGACTCTGAGAGAGAATGCTGGGTTTGCAGGGTAAGCCCTAAATGTGACATAGAAAACCTTGCCCCATCCGCTACAACAGCTCACACTGTTTATTAGCACACTTCTTTGCAAAGGAACAACCATCTTCAGCCGTTTGTAGCATTTGAGTATGCGCCTGTCGTGTCTTCTCAGAGGCCAAATCAGAGGGAGGCCACCATGTCTCAACCCGTCTGGCTGGCCAACACTTTAAGAAGATCAGTGCATGAACAAACACAGCCCTCCAGACCCTTCAAAATCTCATTTTTGGTATGTACCTAGATACTATTTACCGGCTAAATCCAAATATTCCATGAGAGGCGGTCGTAGGAGCACCTCTGAGACTGTGCGCCATTCATTTTCAAACATTTCTACACAACCATGACATTGTGGTGGCAACTTCCTCTTTCCCAATGTGCTTATATATTTAGCGATTAGAGCAGACGCCCAGAAACGGCAGTCACTAGGTAACTGGCACGTGCTGATATGAGTTATAAGGCTCAGCCATGTGACTCCAGAATAAATAATTAGAGAATTGGCTGGAGAAGGGAGTGTGAAGAGAGATGTTATTATTTACGCCAGATTAGGGGTGCTGAGCAACGGCAGGGATGCCTATTCCACCGGGAACCAGTGTAAATTTTATTATTGTCACTTTTATTATAATAATCTCCTAATGAATTACTATTGAACTGTGCAGTTAGTCAATTATTAAATGTAATTAATTACCTCAAAAATGATTTTTCCCCCCATTGTTCCCGTGGCATACAGGCTACTTAAACTTAATGAACAGGTTTCCTTGAAAGTATCTTTGATAATTACTATGGTTGTGTAAAACGTAATGGAAAGGAGGAGGAAGATGTTGTTTGTGAAGATGGTTTTATTTGCTTATGTGCCTAGCCCTCCACAGCATGATGAGGGGAACTGTGGATTTAAAACAATACCTATTCGCCGAGACCATGAAGCAGACCCTCTTTGTTCTTGTATATCATGAAAGCTATGCAAATCACAAAGACACGTTTGTAGATCTGATGAAATAAGATAGTAATATGGGCATGCATGTCTTCCGCAGCATATTTACAGGATGTCATTATCCCTCATACAACTCAGTAGGACAAAAGCAAGCTCCAGCCATTCTCTTCTTAATGGATATGACAACAAAGTGAAGGGGTTCATCTGGCAGTGAGGCGAAAATACTGATGCAGTGGTGATAACAGAAAAACATACGACACAAAAATCAAGTAGAAATATGATTTTAAAAAATGTCTGGTATTAGCAACAGTCTGTGGTTATTGTGCTCAGACCATGAAAGAAATTTAGCATTTCACACTAGAATATATGTAGGCTATATACAACACGTTAGATTCTGTTTATAAATATGCCATTAACATTTGATTATTCCTAATGAAGTAAAATGAAGCGAAAAATATGTGAAAGCTTTATTACTGATTTTTTTTTATAAATGGCATATACTACAGTCCTTTATGAAATCAGATGTTAAGTGTTAATAAGAAATTGATGTCTCCATGGATACCTGAACTGAAACGACATCAAGAACTGAATATATGACCAATGCAATGTCTTATGCATTTTGCTGAGCTTGTTACTGTTAGCTGAAAAATAAAGTTTCCAGTTGCCAAAACCACACAGCTTTGTGTGTTCACATGACCACAGTGAGCTGGCACATGATGTCTGCAGTCCTCAGCTAACAGTAGGCAGCTTTCATCTTGGCCAAGGCCCCTGGGTGACTGACTCTGTGCCCAGTATCCAAAATCCTGCCTACCTCTCTTCATTGTCAAAGTCTACCCATTTCTGAATATTCACATTAGGCCTAGTGTGTAGCACTCCTACCTTCTTTGTTCCTTTTGTCAACAAAGGGTACACTGCGTGTACAATGGCTAAGTCGTGTAGAGCAACACATGGTCCAACGCAAGACCACATTTGTTCTGCTCAGTCTGTAAGGTACAGCAGTACACTTTCTTCTAATCAAGATCAACAGAATCTTCATTAATTACAGAAACTATGTTTAATTTATTTAGAGATAGTAGATATATGTTCAAGGTGTTCACCGTATATTCAAGGTGTCATGTTCAAATAAAATTTTTTCCATGTTCTTTAAAAATTAAATAATACATGCATGAGAAGGCTTCCTTAAAGTGGATGGGAAAAGACTAGAGTGTACAGAAAGATTAGTTTGTCATTATCAAATTAAGGCTGGTTTTGTATCTTATATATCTTGTATCTATTATTATGATTATTATTATTATCATCAATAATAATATACAGTAAAGGCAGTAAATGTGTGATAAATACTGTTCCTTCCTTAGGCACGTATGTTAATCTGTGAATAGGTTGCACATACAACAAACTTAAAATAGGATATTGTTTTTACGAGTGTCGGGCAGCATATCCTTGATTAGCTATGTAGACTACTATAATCAGAGCTAAATAATATGGCAGTGAAGAGGTAGAAATACTTCTTTCATAAGTTTGATTATTATAACCCTGATATTAAAAGCCACAATCAGAATATTTAGAGTAATGCTTTTATCCAAACAAGCCAACCTTCTCTCCTTGCTACAGCTAACCAGTGACAAACCATTATAAGCAGTCTACCTTCATTAGACATAACTTTATCCAACATGCATACTGTTGAATAAATGTATTCATTAAAGCTATTTGTCCCCAACTAAAATACAAACCTATACCATAGACTTTGAGTTGAAAGTCTCCTGTAGTGGGGCTTCATAGAGGAGGTCATTACAATGCCTTATCAAGGCATTAATTGATACGTATGTTCTATTTAGCTGGGCCTGTCTTTTTGTATCTTCCAGTTAAAGAAGAATCATTAAAGGTGTGCATCTGTAGCTGTAGTTATGGTGATGCACAACATGATAATGTTCGACAGTTTCTCAAAGGGATGTGTTGCAAAATATAAAGGAAAGTAAACATACTGACAGTGAGAACAGCCCATGTTTTAAAAAAAAAAAAAATCTCTACAGCAGTACAGTGCCATTCTAATTGAAAAAGATTTCTGTGAGGAAGAAAATGTTTCTCTAGCACTTCTCAAGGAAGATATCCCCTCTCTTGGAGTGTCTGTTGAAAGAGCCTGTTTACATTCCCCCCCCCCCTCTAATGTATGACGCTGTTGGAAGATGGGCCTTCCTGGCAGCGCGACGGGTGAAATCTGTCTGTGATCAGAAGTAATCCCTGTATAAAATGTAAAAGGTTAATGCAGTTTGGAATTTGAAATAATAGCTAATTATCTTTAGGTTAACTACACCCTTTGGCCATTTCTTCCATGTCCTGCTATGTTGGGCTTGACCCAAATCAATGAAATCATTCTCGCTATTAAATCCCTTAACAAAACTGAACTTCCTACACCCCTGCCACAGCAGCAATGACCGCAGCAGAACAAGAGGAGTAAATTAAATGAGGAAACAATCACGTCAAAATAATTTCCTCTCATATGTTCGAATGATATGTTGGTTGGGATTATAATGGATATCTATCTATCTAAATGGTGGGAAGACTAAGATATAGTATGGGTTATTCATATATGTACTGTATTTATTTATTCAATCATTCACTTATTTATGCATTTGATTGAATATATGTTCATACAGAGATTCCATTTCATTTCAATTTCATTTTATTTTACCCCTGATAAATACATTCTAACACATTTTAAGTGCAAAGTTCATTTGAAAAGTTAATTTTCTTTTACTCAATAAGTCTTAAGATGAAATGTGAAGCAATACATTTGATGGATATTTTCCAAAGGTAGAATGTTATAATATCTTCATTGAAGAAGCCTAACAGTTCCTACAAAGTGTCTACCTCTTAAATTTTTTCCAGTCTGTTCCTTCAATTCAAGACTCAAAGTGATATCATGCAATATATATTTTAACATGCAAGGAAGGCAAATACATTGATTAATAAAGGTTGTAGATGTTCAAAAAAGTATGTGGAATCCCATCTTTTATGATTTGCAGTGCAAATGTACATTAAATTCCTGGTGAAACATCAAAACCATCTCTCTCAAATGTGTTTTTGCTGTCGTGGGTGTGTATTAGCGCAGGTTGGGATGTTTCATTTGAGATTACGCGCCTCTGGTGGTGCCTGTTTGGAAAATACTGTACTTAGATTAACTGCAGCCATCATAAGCTCTTGTAGTGAACAAAGCCTGGCTTGGGTGGGGCCTCCTCATCTTTAAAATATCAAGGGTAAACCATTTTAAGAGGCGACAGCCTCAGATAGATTTTGACAGTAGTGCCTCACATCTGGAAATGCTGTTTAACTCATCCCATCTCAGGAAGTTTTCACACTTCACGATTCATTAACCTGTGAGGCTCAGATTCCTTGGGAAGTAGAGATAGGAAAAAGCTGGTTTACACAGTATTTTCGAAATCATTACCAAGCGGTTAGCAGCCACTGTGGCAAATAAACACAGGTGATAAATGTGCCGCAGAGTAATGCTGCAGAGTCAAATTGACAATTGTCTGTTTTCACTCCAGAAATGTAAGAAGGTTATTTTTAATGTCCCACCCTCTCCCACGATGGCTCTGCCTATGCTGTTGTGGAAAAAATGGGCAGAAAAGCTTTGTTTTATACACAAATGTATTTGACGGCGCTTATTCAATCACTATTTCAGCTGTTTTGCCCCGACTTGGCTCGAAGCATATGTTCTTACTCCCAGCATTTATATAGCCAATATGACGTTATATTACCAGCTGGTAGTGTAGTAAATTCTTCTCAGTTAAGATAAGATATGGATTTGTCCAGTATGTATTCTAAGCAACAAGAAATGATAATTCATTCAAATGATAAGTCACTGAACAAGTCTGAATGGAAAATCCACAGGGCTCCGAGTGAGTGCACAGCGCCATGAGATCCTACACTTCAGCTGATCAGAATCTTCCAAGACTTCACAATTTGGCAATTTGATGATGACATGACATTAGGGCTAATGGCGTTTGTGACTGAAACACTTCATGGAGAAGAAAATGGTTTTAATTGCTAAATGATGTCTTATTATCTTATTCATTAAAGTGAGTTTGATAGGGAACTAATCCAACTCCTCTCCCAGATGATCTTATGGCAATGCTTTGGTATTCCAAGATTGCAGTGATAATAGATAGTTGGTATTTCAGTCAACAAGATTACAGTTTAATTCAACTTAATTTATTGTGTATTAAGTTGTAAAAGTATAACTAATTTCAGCCTCGACGAGGGCCCAGCACCAGTTGACTGTACTCAAAAAAAGTTCTTGAGAAGTTAGTCAACCTGTGATACACACTGTTTACTTTGAACACTTTAGCACATGGCTGAATACCAAACAGCATATATTCTGGCTGCTGACTCTAAAAGGCATATTAGGGAAAATCACATTTTAATTGATCTACGAGTTACAATGATTAAATTGTACAATATGATTTGATACCCTCATCTGCAGTGTATAAAACAGATAACACTACACATGCAGAATGACACCTAAATCAGCTTTAATGAAAACACACCTCAGGGAAAATGTATGCATTTTCAAAGTAAATGTTTATGTTCCTACTTTTGCAAAATAAATAAAAAATCATTATGTTGATCAGCTAGAAAGTACAGTGTATGTGTATATTTGTTGTGATTAAAATGTGGTATTCCAAATAAATGGATTCATCCAGATGTCTAAACCAATGATTTGTGATTTACTACTGATGACACATTATTGAAACAAGAAGAATGTTTCTGCTTAAAGAAAAAATAAGAAGAAATGCATTCATACATACAGTATATACATGTGTTATTATTATTATTATTTTTGTTGTTCATGCTTAATAATTATTGGATTTCATATTGAATAGCAGCTCAGTATATCAGGTTTTATATTTTCGCATGAAAATATATGGATTTATGTTCATTGTTAGCTAGACATGGTGGTGAGGGATTTTTTTTTCTTTTTACTGTGGTCAGCGTTCTGTCAATAATTAATCAAAAGGGAAAAGAACTTAATGAAACACTTTTCATAAGGTGATAATTAGCGGGGAATAGCGCGGCTGCAGACACTCGCTGTTAGATATTTAATAACCACAACGAACAACTTCGGATCTTGGAGGGGGGGGGGGGGGGGGGGGGGGGGGTTGTCGAGGAGAGGTGGTGGGGCGGGGGAGGGTCAAATATATGGAACATGCTCACCGGGTTGGTTTTAAGGTTTGCTGCAGTTTCCGTTATTGTTGCATCAAGTCAAACATATGTCCCATAAACCCCTACAATATAAGTAGATATTACACAGTAAAATGTTCATTGTTAAATCAACTCATACAGAGTTTATGCGAGTCAACTATGGTGGACTCACATAAACTATGTTAGAGTTGAATTAACACTGGACATTTTACTGTGTACATTGTCCTGAAATACGTTTTATTTGCAGCATGAATTGTTTGGCATTTACTTAGGTATTTGCGTATCCTAGACGTGGAATAGGACACTGTTATTTAGATTGAAGCAGTGGGGGGGAATAGACAGTTTGAAATTACATTAAATTTCAGACCGTTTCTTTCCCTTCATTCCCTCCTGATTTTAATCTAGTTTGCAAACATGAATGACAGGTAATGCTTCAGCGTGTTGTCATTGTCATCTGAAATCATATTGAAACGTTGTAAAGTTTAAGATAAAGCCGAGAGGCGGGGGGAGGGAGGGGTTGTGCTGATGAGATTATTGATAGTTATTGAAGGTGCCCAAATAGGCTTTAGTCAACAGACTCCTGTGCCCTTAATAGAATTTCAGATAATCTTTTATCACAACAAGACACCCACAGAATTATTTAAACAGATCGGACTATACCGGCAGAACATTTCAATTATGCTAACGCTTTAATACATGTTTGATATGTATTATATTCAAACTTGGTAATCCAAATTTTACGATTTAACAGTTTTGATTTTCCCATTAATTCTTGACACACATACGGAGCAATTTGCATTCCTTGCGTTTATTAAATAAATATGAAAATTCTGCAAAATATGGATAAGTTGAATTAGCATCAGTTGCATCAACAGAACGGGTAAAACATAACTATCTTAATCGTTATCTACATATTGCGCGTTTCTGGCGTTTGCATTTCTAGAAGACCTAAACCAAAAGTATTTTTTTTTTCTTTGGAACTGCAAAACATTTGCAGTAAAATATGACAACTGATTTTGTACTTCACTTGCTTACTTACATCAGACTCCAGAAGCATTTTTTCTCCAAATTCTGGTAATTATCATGTTATATTCACAAGTTGCCACAAGCATTGTAAGTAGGCTATATGCAGACT
>CM056379.1:38798174-38805674 GCA_029718625.1 Synaphobranchus kaupii
GTACAATGAAACCAAGCGGTTGTGTGATGGGATAAAGCAGGAAATGTCCTTTTCCTATTAAGGGGCGTGGGGAGGGTAAAGTAGGGAAATCCAAACTGGGTTTTCGTCGTGGCGTTGAGTCCGAAAGAAGGCTCTCCACACTGAAAGGGTTTAATTTTTGAAGGGCGGAAGCTCTGCTGTTGGAACACAAGTTGGAGTTGTGACTGCTGTCGGAGGAGTCCTGCTCTGATCCGTTAGCGTCTTGGCCCATGTTTCTTTGGCTCTGGAGTTTTTGACGTGTTTGGTCACAGCTTGATTCGGTTTGGTTTGGAGCTGCTGGGTCAGAATGGACCACGCTCGGTGGTTGTTCACTGTCTGTAATTTGTGACACTCCACTGTCACTGTCCGAACCGGGGGTGTGAAATAGGTCTCCCGAGAGTAGTTTGTTCTGAGACTTCAAAAGCTTTCTTTCCTGCTTCCTCTTCTTCTTATCCATTCTCTCAAGCTCTCTCCGAGCGATTTCTTCGGGATCCATAGGTTCTCCACTGCATGTTGTTGGGTGGGAGTTGTGAGCCGGTCGGCCTGGGCCCTTCTTTGTGTTCTCTTTTTTCCTCCATTTAGCTCTGCGGTTTTGGAACCAAACCTATACACCGAAGAATGAAAATTGTTTTTATTAATTTCAGTTCTGGCCGACTCTATTCACTGCTTTTGTACAGGCTGTACTCAAGTTCCCGCAAATTGGTGTGATGCTTTTCCACTGAATCACGGAAGTCGTAATAAAAATGATTACTGCAGCTCAAAATGAGCTTGGGTCAGTTTGAAAGATTAAAAGTAACAGTTGAGATCGACTGGATACGAGGTCTTTTTTTTAATTTTCGGACGAAATTCAGTTTGTATTTAGGCTACCTAGCTATGAACCCTACGAAAGCAATTCCGTTTTATTTACCTGGACGTATGATCCAACATTTGATTTTTTTTTTTTTTTTATATATTCAGACTTGCGTGTTTAAAGTAGCTAAAATTTTTCAACATGAAATTCGGTTGAGTGAAATTAGTCTGTTGAAATTAGGCCAACAAATAATGAGGCTCCGTACTTACAAAGTAGGCTAATACACAATGGCCTGTAAGTACAGAAAATAAAATAATAATAATAATAATAATAATAATAATAATAATAAAATTATTAAAAACTGCTCTCAAAAAGTTGTGTTTCCATTTCCTTTAGCTACTTTGAATCATACCCTGGAATATAATTGCACTTGCACAACAGCATAGAATCAACGGCCTAAAGACAGGGTATAGCCTACTGCCTATAAGTGTCCAGAAGGCTATGTTTGCCGTTTGAACTTACACAATAAACACCGTTATTTTAATTGCTGAACTGATTTAGTATAAATATTATTTTTCTCAGTTTCATCGATTTTCCACGAAAAACAAATCCTACGTTCTCAATCTCCCTTTTAAAAGCATTTAGAATACAGAATGGGATAAACCTATGGTTAGGTTACCGACAAGGCCTTTGGCTGAACCAACGAGTGTTTCATACTGATAAGAGTTTCACGCTGAGTATTAAAAGGCATGATGTATAATAAAATATTTTTGTACGAGATGTAAAGTATTAATTCCGTTAATACTTACAGCACATTCAGATCCAGCGATAAAACATTCGACCCTTAAGACAAATTCCTAAATCCAAATTCCTCTCCAAAAACGAGCTTTGCATAATTGAAAATACGCACAGGCCAATAGGTCCCACCCTATTCTATTTTTTTTCTCAATACTGACCTACTCCCTAACGAAATCACCGTTAGACTGTCTGTTTTGTTTGTGTTTTTAGTAGTATAGACTAAATGAAACAAAAACATTGAGTAATGGAGTAACTGCTAGTTTAGATAATATTACACATCGCATAAAAAATGCAAATACTTATAATTTGAATTGGTTATTTAAATGTTAGGCAGATCTGCACATCCCTCTCATGTGGCCGTGTCTTTGTGTGAGCTCCAGACGGCCTTGTCAATAAGGACTCCTCATTACCGTATTAAAGGGAAATTGAGGGTCTTGACTTCACTTAACGACCTCTGAGCAAATTGGATAAAGTGTTTGGAACTGGAAAGGTCAAAAGGGGTGGACTTTCACATTGTAAAATTTACTTTAACAAAGTATTAATGGCTTAGCAATGACCTGTTTGTCTCATTAGCTTGACTTGTTAGTTGTATATTAAGGTATTTCTTAAGATTGAGGGTATTTATTTCCAGTCCTATGTTTATAATATCTTATTTGTGCATTAATTAAACTAGCTATTTTAAGTTGACAAGACTGTATTAGATATGCCCTTATATTTAAGATTTTATGTGCAACTTTAAGATATTATTATTATCATTATTATTATTATTATTACAAAAATGTAAGCCTGTAAATATTTAATTATATGCTGGTTACAGGAATAATTCAACTACATGTTCAATTAGGCTCAATAGGTTTAAGTAGCAAAAATGTAGACATTATTGTATATTCTATGTTTCCAGTTCACCGAAGAGTATAATACACAAATTATGCGTGCCAATCACAGACATTAACCATACTGCATATACAAAGTTTGCAGTTTTATTTTTTCCACAAGAAACGATCATTTATTTTAAGTGATCGGTAACAAGAACTGGCTTCAGAAAAATAGTAAATATTAGTTACCTGCACCCGAGACTCTACCAAGTCCAGTCTCAGCGCAAGTGCTTCCCTCATAAACACGTCTGGATAGTGACTTTCATTAAAAGCCTTTTCTAATTCTTCCAGTTGCCATCCAGTGAAATTTGTGCGAGTTCTTCTCCTCTTACAACCAGGGCTATCCTTGTCTGGGTCTCCAGAATCTAGAGTAAATGGAAAAGATAGTATAAGTGTATAAAATAGTTACATTGCTGCAATAAAAAGTATAAATATAAATTTAGCCTATAATAATATGTGTATGCATATTATTTGACCACATCTATACTCATGTCGATGGCCATTGATTCATCGTGCATTGATTAGGTACTGCCATGCATTGCTACATGCTAACAATGTCCCTGTAATGCGTGTCTTCGGGTTGTTAAAAATGAATGTCCATTTTTCGTTTGTCAATAGTTCGTTTTTGTGCAGTTATCCCATATTTGTATTGCAAGTCACATAAATAGCACAGTTTGTTTCCTCCACACATAGCTTGTTTTCATTTCAGCACAGCAAAAAAGAGAAAAAGATAAGCACTTTGATGACAGAACAAAGACATCTATTCTCCGTGTTACTCAAGTGTTTTCTCTTGTAAGATTATCTGGTCTCTGTCGGCAATTGTGTTCCTTTTGGCGGTCATGTCTCCCTGCAAATCGTGCATTCAGACAATTGTATGTATTTGTATCGCCAATAATCCATTATTGCCTGACCTCGCATTGGTACATTGACGTCCTATTCAGTATTAAGACTACAGCGCATTCAAATGTTATTCTGTGTGATCGTCGAAACTAACAATCATATCGGAGTTCTTTGTTTCTGAAACGTTACACTGGCTTTACATAGCCCATAGCCGACATTTAGTGCAAAAAGCGAAAATCCGTTTTCCACATTAACAATGAAATCTCATGCTCTCGTATTTTCGCTATTATTGTGGTTCGTCGACGATATCTTGTGAAGTATGTATCCGTTTTCTTACCTGTCAGTTTATATTGCTGGTTATCTCCATTCATACCGCAGCCAGAGGACAGCAGAGGGTTCGAATTGACCACGGAAGCCGTGCAGGAACCGTTCAGTAATCCGTCTATGGAAAAGGGAACTGCGGCCGCAGACTGAAGTTGGTGCCCGGCTAATTCGTATACATGGTGGTGGCTCAAATGGTAGGGAAAGCCCACCATCCCACTAAGAGAACCTCCAAACTGGGCATGAGGGTGCTCTAGTATCCTGCTGTCCATCATCTCCCGGGCAAAAGAGGCCAAAGTCTGGAGGCTGGTTGTGGGAATTTAGAAAGCATGCAGTAAGAGTGGGCAGTGAGGAGGGGACATGCTGTGGAGAGGAGGGTGAGCTTTACTTTATCAACATCAACCTTCCAATAATTAGCCCAGGCTTTGGGAATTTGGGACCAATAAGAAACGTTAATCGGCTCTGACGTCAGAGACGTGGTTGAAAACGTTTTCCATATCGATAGCTAATTATACCTGACATCCACCTCAATAAACAATATCAGACCTGTCACAACAGGACAGGGGGGCTTTGATAAGAGCTACATCACAACTAGACGGGGGTTTCGGAGAAGTAGCGACGTGATTGATATCCAGTTAAATACTAAACAGGCACAGAACACAGAGATTTTACATCTCCCATCTCGCTCACTCTTAAAACAATAATAGATTTCCCTTAAAATCAGTCAACAACGTGTTGTGCAGATTTTTTTTCAAAGAAACGCTTTACTCTCTGAACCTTTAAAGCGATGTTTTCCAATTACAGAGAGACACTGAGCGCCAAACAGACTGATCCAATAATAGGGGATTCATCATCCACCCTTTCCCGAGCTGTCACATTGAATTTAAAACTACAACCCTTTTCATCTCCTCGCCACTTCCCCAAACTCAACACAATTTTTAAAGGTGATATGTTGGTGGCAATAAGAAAGCGATCTTTAATTCCACATCCTTCTGTCGATTTTATCGACATGAAGATATTAAATTATTAATTACATGACCTTGTCTAATTAAACATTGCTCCTGTTTAGCAGGGAGGCGAGAGATTAAAAAAGCGAAATGTATATCCCCAGTCTCATTCTGGCTGTGATTAATAGGGCTGAAACTGCAGCTCAATCTGTTATAATTAAATTATATTCCAAATGAAGTTTACAAACTCTCTACCTTCAACACCTAAATGAAACTTTACCCATAAAAGTTGTTAAAAGTCGACCAAACTGTATATCTTACAAAAAATACTGCGGACATGAACTCTGTGATTGTTTGCATTACAGTAAGAATTGTGAATACACAAAATATTATTACGTTGTATATGTTAATAGACAATTAGCATTACTTGACTATAATCAAACTTGATTTAGTGGTGTTCAGCTATAACATGATAGTAAAATAACACATAATGTACAGCAATATTTTTTTTGTGCCAATAACTAAATTAAATAATAATAATACGCTTGGTAAACGCCGTAACTCATTAGTGAACTATGCATGCCAACAGAACTTAATGTTGGAAAAACTGCCTACTAATTAGTAGACAATAATGAAGTGCGTTATATGCGTTTGCAAATAATCATGATAAATCATACTTCTTGTCTCGAAACACAACGGAAGAAAGATACCAATAATACTGATTATGTGAAGCATTCTTGGAACGATATTAATTTTTAGGTCAGGTGAGCTTAGGGCGGCACTTTAATTCATAATTTAATTTCAGTGTCTATAAATACTAAATGTAAACTGTGTCTACCGGACCACATTTTGCCTGTAGCGATAGCCGCTTCATTTTGCGTTAGATTCTAGAGAGGAATGCTAGGGAAACGTGTTTCTGAATACAGAACGGTAATCAATCCCGCCCGTATAAGTACAGGCTTTCTCCCTCTCTCCTCCATTACTGAGAATTAATTCGACTTTATTTATCCCATTTCTGGAGCTGACAGAATGTTAATTTGAGTTGAAATTTCTCTCGCCTCTCACTCTCTGACCCCTGGCACCCGGATTGGCGTGTTGTAATAACCTGAATCTTTCAACAGAAGCCCTGATAATTGTTACCTTATTAGCATGCAAATTGTTTAATTAATATTATTATGAAGAAGCATATAATCCGTTCGTCACTTGACCTCAAGTCCACATAGCAACCAGCTTTCTGCATTTCAATGTCTAAATTTAAATCAGCTCTTTTTAATGTTTCAGGATCCTTGTCTGGCTTTTAAAAATCTCTTCCTGTATGAGAGCTGCCTGGAATGGTAAGAGCAGTCTTTTGATGGCGCTTTCTTTGTGTCTTTTATATATATATTTTTCATTCTACACACAAATTATGGAAATCGTTTTTTTATTTTTTTATTTTTGAACATCAAAATTCAATAATTGCCTCCTTGTCATTTGCTTATAAAAGCAGTTTCTTTAAAGGCCCCCCTCCAGTTCAGAGCGCTGTTCCAACCATACACACGCAGCTCAATGAAAAGCAGCCCTTGACACGCAGTCCTGGGAGACGTTGCATTTAAATCCGTTTTTCTACAGCCGAGTGACATTGTCAGATGCTAGCTTTAATTAACTTGATAATAAGACGTACAAGACTCGCATGCAGGGCCGTAGTTCGCCTCGCCTTGTTTCCCTTTTTATCTGAATTCTGGAGTTTTTTTTATTTTTTTATCTTCGACAGCATTTGACTGCCCTTTTAATGTCGAATATGGAGGAAGTTGAAAATGTAATTTGCGGGTACATGAGGAGGGTACAATTTAAATAAATAAATAAATAAATAAGATACAAGTAATCCATAAGAGGTTGAGATAGGAAAATAATTAGTTTATAACAAATGTAAAAAATGTTGTTTTGTATCTTCAAACAAACAACTTAAACATGTTCAAATGCATACCAACCAGTCAGAACTATATTGAGTAGAACTAATGCCATAGGTACCATGTGTTATTTTGCTTTGAGTTCTTAGCTACTGTTCTTATGATGATCAGAATTATTCTTTTGCTCATGAATGGCCTCTAACTTATTCATTGTCATGTCTGTGAGAGGTCTAGCTTCAACTGAATGCTTAAATTGTATTAAGAAAAGGAACTGGTTGATACTGTGCAATAGGCTTACCTCTGCAAGCATTGATCAGTCCAAGTCAACATCATTGCTCATGAAATTGTGACCAATATATCATAATATGTGTACATATATATATATATATATATATGTGTGTGTGTGTGTGTGTGTGTGTGTGTATTTGGGCCTTGCATATGCACACATATCATATACTATTGTATTTTTGTCAAGCAACCTAAGTGTATGGAAGGCCTGTACATATATATATAAATATATATATACAGGCATCACATGACAGTTCCAAAAAATAACAGTGCTTACATACACTCTTTGTAGTTTCAAGTGTTGATCATACAAACTATAAGTAGTGTGGTAGTACTAACCTTTCTACGTGTCAGATCACTACAGAAGTGAATCGCAGATGGGGAACATGAAATACAGATTTGCATTTATTTTATGTTCCAACTGATAAACTGGAACAAGCTTGAACAATTTCAGTGAGCAAAGCAGGGCAAGCTGACAGGAAGGATTAAAATGTTATGTCTGAACTGGAGGAATTCAATCTATTTAGTGGTTCAAAGGGAGGAAAAAGTTTCCTTTTCATAGACATCCCAACAATTGACCCATGAAGTCCATAAAGTTTGGTGTGTGTGCCTAATAAAATATATTTATCATCTCCTGCCAGATATCACTGCTGACTGGGCCCCCTTTTGCATGTGAGGAGCCGCGATCTGCCACGCGTCTCTCACTCTTGACATTGGGCCCAACTGAATCATCCTTT
>CM056379.1:38810674-39121656 GCA_029718625.1 Synaphobranchus kaupii
ATGTTATGCTTGCTTTGTGCACAATAAACGAAATATCTCTTCAGTCAATTCAATGCGAGCTGGATGAGACCATTTACTTTTTAAAGAGTTTGTATTCAGTTTCGGATTTGCGTTTTCATTGGCCTATTCGCATATTGCTCGTAGTCCTTTTTTTTTTTTCCCTCGGTGCAGTTGTCGAAACAATTTTTTGCATTCACATTAACCTTTCAAAATGAGTACATCTGATTGAGGGCCACAGAAACTGAAACTGCCGTTTAATATTTCGTCCTGTTTAGTTTAATTAATAAAGGGATAAATTATTCAATTTTAGGGGGTCGCCTCCCAAATCAGTTTCAATTATGCTCGGACATTGTGTTGAGTTTCCTCTACTCTGATCCCCAGTTGACAGTCCTTGTCTTTGGGTGGACTCCCCGTTTCTCTCCATCTGTCCCTCTTTGTCCTCTTTTCAGTCGGTGTGTGTTTTACCTCATTGTCTTTCACACATTTATTGACACCTTTTTAATTCCACACTTCTGTCGGCCTTTATAATCCACGGGGTGCCAATATCTTCTGGCCCATTAACCCATTGAGATGGAGTCTGGTTAAACAAAAGACTGAAATCTGATCCTTCGCATTATTGAATCTCTCAATCTCCGAGCCTGCATTGTCCTCTTGCACCGGTTTGCTGTCAGGCTCGTGGGCAGGAATCTATTAGCATAAAACCCACACCATGAAATTCATTTATAATTGCAAAAATGTAAAACAGCACATATGTGTACTAAATCACGTTCAAATAAGTTTATGATATGATAATATTGAATAGATGGCGACAGATTGCAATTATACTACTATTATAATTGTCAAATTCAATTCACTACTTGCAGAATCTAATTCAAACGCTTAATTTGCTAGTTATTTGAATTCTACATTAAAAACGAAAGCCCCTAAAATGCAGCAATACAGGGTTAAAAGGTATATGTTTCATATGTTGAAAAGTCATTGCCAGTGAAATGTAAAAAGTGTTGGTAAGCAATTTAACTTTTAATATTTTGAGGACTTGCCAAACAAAACAATAACTGCAAATATTAAGATCTAATGTAAAGCAGTATTTCTACCCTTTAAGTAACATTCATTTTCACATTTTTTCTTGAAGTCTCTAATTTAAATTGTATTTTATATTAATAATAAGACTGACAGTGATAACAGCCCATACATACAATATATTTAATTACATGCATATTTTTTGTTTGAGTCTTGTTTTTGAGGGAATGAAGAAGACCAAAGAGTGTGATGAAACCGTATCAGTCAGCAAATGGGAAAACACTGTCTGTTTCCAGCCTTAAAATTCAATGGTTTATTAAGAACAATTATCATTCAGGAAGCCTATCAAATTGTAACCAAGCATAAAAGGAATATTAACCAAGGAAGAATAAAATGTGATAAAAAATAAGGGAAGTTTCTCCCTTTCACTTTGTTGTGATAATTACTTTCCTCTCCAATAAGTCTACATCCTGACACCTTACATTTGCCTCGATGTATCGAGATGGATTTAAAGGGGGAATAAACAAATGACCAGCCAAAGTGCATTTCGGTTTCATAATTTAAGTGTGCAAGCTTCATCAGTGCAGAAACCAAAGAATGATCCATCTCTTCAAAGTTACAGTGCTCTTTGTATAAGTTTAAAGTTTAATTGCATTTAAATGACTTGTATCTCCCCAAATATGAGCTTTTTCAGAGAGGATTTATAATGAAATTGTCCAAGGACAGAGGCCAGGATTAATTTTAAATTAGTGCTGCATGAACAGAATATGCCATTTGTCCAATTGATTATTGCTTTGATTAGTTAGATAATTAACAAATGCAATTTTATGAGCAATAATTTTTTAGTATGTATTAAGCAGAGCTGAAATTATGATGCAATGTCTGTTTTCATGCAATGAGCTGTGGGGATCAATAATTTATTATCTCAAAATATGTGTGTATATCTTGGATACTGCTCTCAGTAATATTTACATTATATTGAATTGTCAGAATCCACAAATCTGAAAATATTTTTTGTGATATTCATTTCTTCAGTTTCTTATGATCATTTGAAGTAGTGTACATGAACCCTCGTTCAAATAAACCCCTTAAGTATGTTCTACATTCTACAGCGTTTGGATGTATGTCATTTAGACATGCCATGATTAGAACAAACTATGAGCCAAACCCTTTCCAAAGTGTATTCCCCTGTTGTGGAAGAGACGAAGGTTGTCAGGATTCCAATCTGAGGTTCCCATTTTTTGTCATTATTGGTGTTGGGTTTTTTGTAGCTGTTGGCAGTGGTGATGCTGTTGTTTTTGTTATTCAGGAAAACTGTCTGAACCCAGCAGGAAATGGCTCCTTTGCTCAGTGCTGATGCTGATGCCAGCTCAATATTTCGGATGGCTCAAAAAACTAAGTTACAGTTTCCATTAGTTGTGAGTTTTGATAACTTTTATCTTCCTGTTTCTTGGTATCGGAGGTGAAGATGAAGTTACAATTATTTCTGGCTAGTTGTCTCAATAGACATAGTGCTAGATATCACTTTTATACATGGTTGTAAGCTGTGTCTGTGTGGCATTGAATTCAACTTATCCTCCAAGGCTATATAACAAAATAATAAGAAAACTACATCCCATGGCAAATGGGTCACATTGACATGTTTTTGAGCTCATAAAAGTTATTCTGTTCTATCAAATAGCAAAATGGAGATCATTGCACTTGAACGTTTTCTATGAAAAACTAAAGTAAGAGTGACATACTGAATGGGAATTCAGTATAGTCATTGACCTTGATATTGAAATGATCAGCACCAGATCTTTATGTGATAAAGCAAACAAATGCACCATGGACAGTTGGTTACTCAATATTTCCAAGATACTAAGAAAAAGAAAACATTTCTTATTCAAATAATGATATAGGCTTAAGCTGTAAATTCAGTGACCAAGGCTTACAGCTGACATCTTATCTTTAAACATTCATAACTCATGTGAGAATGTGTAACTTACACATTTAATTTGAATTAAATATCTTTGAATCATATTTGATTCAAAATAAATGTATAAAGGTGCATCCTTCTTATTTAAATAAAGCAAGCTGGTGTAATCATTTTGAAATGATTGTAAAAATGCATGTTTGTGCACATGCGTGCGCACGTGTGTGTGTGTGTGTGTGTGTGTGTGTGTGTGTGTGTGTGTGTACATGCATGTGTTGTGTCTTTGTTATTTAATCTTGTCAGTGATATATAGTGTCGTGGATTTTTCCCTTTTAACACACAGTGAGCAAGTCTGTCCAAACAGAACCACAAACAAAACCATGTAATAGAATAAGAAAAAGAAGTTCAGTTTATTTGGAGATAAACCATAGTGAGAGGATCTTACCAGATCACTCTCAGAATGA
This sequence comes from Synaphobranchus kaupii, assembly GCA_029718625.1. Taxonomy (NCBI): domain Eukaryota; kingdom Metazoa; phylum Chordata; class Actinopteri; order Anguilliformes; family Synaphobranchidae; genus Synaphobranchus; species Synaphobranchus kaupii. Next base: position 38,814,074 of record CM056379.1, read on the forward strand.
GAGGATCTATCTTACCAGATCACTCTGACTTGAAAACAGAATACAGAAGACATTTATACACAATCTCTATTGATTTGCCACAAGGGGCATATTCCAAGCTAATAACTAATGGGAGAGGCCGAGGTGTTAATCTTCAATAACACCTCATTATCCAATGTTTACATTATAAATAACCTTCAGTGTTGCCACTGAGTTTAGAAATGTTCAACAGAAAACAGAAACACTCAAATCTCACAGACTGCCTGTCTCTGCAGAAACTGAAGGACAAAGACACAGAGAGATACACAGAGAGGCACAGAGAGGCCTGCTGAGGCCTGCTCAGTGTTTTCAGAGAGTACATGTTTAATTACTTAACTCAATATAATTGATCTACTAATAATCAAAACTATAATAAATGCTTAATAATAATCATGTGATTGTCTCTATGTTAATACACACACATTGTAAAACAGAAAATTCCTTCACAATAGTTATCCTTTGTTGACCTAGAAAATGCATTAAACATTAGTGGTCATTGCATATAAAGAAAACACTTGTGACTTTACATTTTGCATCTCATAACATAGGGCCAATAAATAAAACTTTATGTAATATTAATATTTAACCAGAAATACCATTTATTCAAGACTGTTAGTGCAGTTTTTGAGAGAGTGAGTTGTCATTTGTAGGCAATTAATTTCATCTATTTTTTACTCCGTCTCTTACCATTCAGAAAAAAGTTTGAGGCAGTGAATTTAAATCGGTATTGATAGATGGCTGATTAATTAACAATATGTATTCCGCTATTGCTGTGGGAGTTTATGTCCATGGTACTGTAACTTCTCGAACTCTAACTTCGGGTCCCTCATCTAAGTCGTGGCTGATTGTGAAGCAGCAGATGTGTTTAGTTATAGGTAGTGGACTTGCTGTGGGATGGACCCCAGCTTCCATGTGGTCTTCATGGATGCACTTTTACCAAGCTCAATCCAAATGACCATAAACAGTGAAGATACAGCTGATTAAGATTGTCATAAGCAACATATATAGAACTGGAACATTTAACATTTGAAACACTCCATGGAAACCAGCAAGAACAAATTTGGAATGAACAAAATGTTGAATGATCACAAAGGTCACGCTAGGTACAGACCCCACCTGAACTAGTGCCAGGCTGATTGTATACAAGCAGATGTTTAGGTGAAGCTTGAAGTAGAAGATCAGCACAAATTCACAGCATCTAATTCTCCCATTGCCCACTAAGGTTCATAGGTATAGGCCCATACTCAATGCCCTTGTTCTGTCCAGTTAAGGGTACATCAAGTGTAAATCCTGCCTCCTTTCCAAATGTGCAATATGCCCCAGGGGAAGGATGAGGAGCAGATAGTATTTTAGTCTTGATATGTTATCATTCCCAAGAGCTAATGTGATCATTGACAGGTCTACAACTTCAGAAACATGAAACAGCACTTGTACTATGTGTGTGACAGAGGGCTCTGTCCCTGACCACAATCAGCATTCATAACCCTGTATAATGTAACCCTGCCATCCCTATAATAGTCTTTCTACCATTCAGGTAATAATCCATTCCGTTCCCGCAAAGTCACCATTCCACTACCATTTTTCGCTCCCTTCGTAGCCGTGTTTAATCGAGCGAGCCTAATACCCAAACTACTGCAAAACAGGGAAAGCAAATGGTAGGTTGAGAATACAACACATTTTTGTTGGTATCATTAATGGTTTTTATTTTTACTTATCTGCTGTTTGCATTTAGCAGACTTGGCCCATTTGATCCGGTTTGCTTCCATGTTACTGCAGCAGGACCCAAACCAGAGCCATGGCAACCAGGGTTGTTTTTGTAAATGCCTGTGCTAAAGGTACGCATATGTAGTGCGCAATTTCAGGGAAATAGGTTGGAAGGTACTGAAAATATAAATATAAAATATAACCTGAAAATATCAATTGTATTTGCTCTTTCCCAGGAGTGTACTTTTTTTGCCAGAATTATTGGTCAATTTACAAAACTGTACATTGTGTACAAAGTGTGAGTTTAAGTTAATCAGTAATTGTAATCCTCCCACAGCTTTTGGATGGGTCTGGTGGGAGGGACTAAGTATTAAAAAAGGGGTACCCCAAAAGGTTTGGGTTCAGTGTGTCTGGGAGTTGGGCAGGTTATTTTGTGAAACCAGACAGCAAATTATTGAGCTGTTGAAGAGTTCAAGTGTTTGCATGCATTATTGTGCAGACTTTTGTATATAGCATTTATTTTCAGTATTTACTTTTTTTGTTGCATTTTTTTCACTTTTTACTGGTTTGTCTTTGGGGCAGGGTCATTGTAAATTAAATGGCATTACATTTATGTGTTTTTGAAGCTGTACTATCATTTTTGTATGGGGAAACATTGCCTTAGCGACCTACATTACACTCACCTAGAAGACAGGGTGTGACATTTGATGGCAGCAGAGGGATAGCTAACCACAAAGGGCTCCTTTCCCAGAAAATACATCTTATCCTGTGCTCACAAAAGACTAGGTCAACAAAGACAGAACCTGAGCCCTGGGAGAATGAGGGGATGCCCAAAGACCCATACATTGAGACCAACCCATACAATGCATGAATTACCCTGTTTCAAGAGTTTCTGACTGCCCAGGCTGGTCCAGTGGAAGAGATAAGGGTGCTGAGGACTTCCATGTTAGCAGCAGAAATCCCTGGTAGCGTGGAGATTGCCAATATCCCCCTCCACACCCACTCCATGCAACTATCGGTCTGCCTCCTTTACATGTTCTCCAGCACAAGTGACTCGCCCAGAGGGGAATAACGGCATCACAGGGCCAGCAGACTGGGTCTGCCGGAAGGAATCAAAGATGCCTTCCTATCAGCCAGAGGAGGACATGGAAAACTACTTCCTTAGTGTGACAGGTAGTACAGCCTACCATTGTATGTTTTTAATTCATAATAACAAATGCAAGGTTGAGGGGTGTGGCACTCGCTTTGTGCTCAATTAACAAATTATCAGGTTTTCTATATAACCTGTGTGCATCTATGGTTCTACCTTTTGATCACCTGACTTTCTGCCTGTCTCAAGTTCCCACGCGATTTCCGTGTCTGGGTCAGTGGTATGTTTGTTGGATTGGCTTAAGGAGGTTTTAGGTGTGTTCGGTTATTACTATAATCATATATATTTTACTAATAACGGGTATTTTTAGGGTGTCTGCAGCGTGTTGATTGACCTGTCCCGGCTGAGGTAACGAAGTGTTGGGAAAAGCAGTGTCCATAGTGTCATGGTTTCTGGCAGCCTCCGGTTGTTTCTGTGGTCGTTCTTTCTTTTGGCGACGTCGGGGCAATCTATCGGACATTCGTTCTGGGACATTCATGGCTGGGTTTGCATGACCCTCATGTTAGTTAGGGAAGAGACAGGGATCCTGTTCGCCAGTGGGGTTCCCAGTGTCAATCCCACTGTCACCACACACCACGGACACTACGAGTACCGGGTGATGCCATTCGGCCTCACTAGCGCCCCCTCTGTCTTTCAGGCGCTAGTGAATGATGTTCTTCAAGAGATGTTGGAGAAATTTGTTTTTGTATATCTGGATGATATTTAAATTTTCTCTCACAATCTCTCCTCTCACGTTGGTCACGTGAAACAGGTTTTAAGAGCACTTCTTAAGGCAGGGCTTTTTGTTAAGGCAGAAAAATGTGCGTTCCACACGAATTCCGTCTCTTTCCTAGGTTTCATTGTAGCGGACAGGAAAGTGCTAATGGACCCAGAGAAAGTCTCAGCGGTAAAAAACTGGCCTACCCCAGCATCAGTAAAGCAGGTACAGCGCTTCCTAGGCTTCGCTAATTTTTACCAGCGGTTTATCCGCAATTTTAGCACTATAGCTGCCCCTATCACAGCTCTCACTAAAAAAACATCACCTGCTCGGTTCCAATTGAACTCTAGGGCTGAGGCAGCTTTTGCTGAGCTAAAAAAGAGATTTTGCTCCAAACACATCCTGATAACACCCAATCCCTCCCTCCCCTTTGTGGTGGAAGTGGATGCATCGGAGCTGGGAGTAGGAGCCATTTTGTCTCAACATTCTCCGTTGGACCGCAAAATGCACCCATGTGTGTATTTTTCTCGTGCTCTAACATCAGCCGAGAGAAATTACAATGTCGGGGACCGGGACCTGTTGGCAGTCAAATTGGCGTTGGAAGAATGGCGTCATTGGCTGGAAGGAGCCAAACATCCTTTCACGGTCTGGACAGACCATAAAAATTTGGAGTACATCCAACAGGCTAAGACTCGCAATTCCTGGCAAACCCGATGAGCTTTATTCTTCACCCGGTTTCTGTTTATTCTTACCTACTGACCTGGGTCAAAGAATATTAAACCAGATGCGTTGTCACGCATTTATGACTTTTCTGATAAGGAACCACGCAGATTGTGGTTCCAGTTATGTGGGAGATCGAGGTGGTCGTGCAGGAGGCGTTGCGCTCTGACCCGGGTCCAGGTGATGGCCCACCCCACTGTCTGTTTGTTCCATCCCAGTTGAGATCTTGCATTCTCCAGTGGGGTCACGCTTCACAATTGGCAGCTCATCCTGGCATCCACCAGACGAAGGAATTAATTTCTCGTCGCTTTTGGTGGCCCAAGTTAGAGAGCGATGTGCAGGAATTTGTTGCTGCATGTACGGTGTGTGCCCACAGCAAGGGTCAAGTCAACTAAGTCAAGTCATCTTGTTGCTTTGACTGAGTTAAGTTGAGTCAACAGACTACATGTTGTATCAACTCATTTATTGAAGTGTAATAACCTTGACACTATATGTTGACTGAACTTGACTCAACTTAACTCAGATCATTTTTAACAGTGTAGTAGATGTCCTACTTTATTCACGCATCTTCCTTGGCACCCTAAGTCATGTGCACCTGGTTAGTGTACCTGCAGGCATAGCTGAAGTCAGCAAATGTGTCTCTGTTACAATTTCCTCTCAGACTGCCATTGACTCCATGCAGAGTGCGATTGACACAGTTGATCTATCTGCACTTACAGCCCAGAAACAAGCTAAGGTTCGGTCTCTATTACAGAAATATAGTTCTGTGTTCTCAGCTCATGATGCTGATTTAGGTTGTACCAACCTCATCTCACACACCATCCCATTACTAGATGAAGTACCCGTGTGGCAGCGGTACAGGCGTATACCCCCTTCAGAGTATGAGTCTGTAAAAGTCCATATACACCAGTTGCTAGAGACGCAGATTATCCGGGAAAGCAGTAGCCCTTATGCCTCTCCGATTGTCTTGATTTAAAAAAAAGATGGCAGTCTCCGGATGTGTGTAGATTATAGGCAGTTCAACCAAAAGACCCGCAAGGATGCATTCCCCTTTCCCCGCATTGAGGAATCGCTGGATGCGCTGTCTGGAGCCCGCTGGTTCTCGACCATGGATTTAGCCAGTGGGTATAACCAGGTACCAGTGGCTAAAAGTGATAAGATGAAGACCGCCTTCGGCACACCATTTGGGCTTTGCAATGCTCCAAGTACAAGGAGCGGATGTTTGGTGCTCAGCACTGCAACTCTCTATTATTGTACTTGGATGATGTTGTTGTGTTTTCTTCCACTGTAGACAAGCAGGTGGAGTGCCTTGACTTGGTGCTGGGGCAGCTGAAGCAGGAAGGCTTAAAGGCCAAGCTGGAAAAGTGCTCTTTAAAAAAATTATTTGGGCCATGTTATATCAAGTGCGGGTGTGTCTACTGACTTAGGAAAAATCGATGCTGTCGCTAACTGGCAGCAGCCTAAACACATCGTCGTTTCTCGGATTCGCCTGCTACTACAGGCGTTTTGTGGAGGGGTTTGCCAGGCTGGCTACTCCCCTGCACCGCCTGGTGGCCACGCTGACTGGGACGAAGACTAAGAAGGGATCAGGGAGGCTATTAGTTGAGGTATGGACTGATGAATGTCAACAGAGCTTTGACAGCATTAAAAGCCGGTTGGTGTCAACCCCAGTTTTAGCATATGAAAACTTCTCCTTGCCGTTTATTCTGTAGGTGGATGCTAGTTACAGTGGGTTGGGAGCGGTCCTTTCTCAGGAGCAGGAGGGGAAGGTTAGGCCCATCGCATACGCCAGACAGGGTCTCAAACCCCCAGAATGAAATATGACGAACTACAGCTCCATGAAGCTTGAGTTTGTGGCTTTAAAATGGGCTATGACTGAAAAATTTAGGGAGTATTTACTGGGTCAAAAATGTATCGCAAGATCGCCAAGATAATAACCCCCTCAGCCATCTCAATACAGCAAAACTGGGGGCTACAGAGCAGCGCTGGGTCGCTCAACTGGCTGTCTTCGATTACATCATCAAATACCGGTCTGGCCGAAGTAATGGAAATGCTGACGCAAGGCGTGCCACAACCACCCTAGACAGAATTGTTCCTGGCACCCCGGTACCGGAGTGTTTACAACAGACACCTCTCATGGAACAGGTCCCACAGGTAATTCAAGCTACCATCTCTGCTCTACCCTCTCATTCTCCCACTGATCTCTGTGCTTTGCAGGAAGCTGATTCCATCCTCTGCAAATTCCGCAAGTTTTAGCAGACAAAGGGAGGTCCCAACATGGAAGAACGACATCTGCTCCCCAAGCCCATCCTAAGGTTGCTGCAGCAACGGGATCTGCAGCAACGGGACCGGGTGGTTGAAAAAGAGGGGGTGCTTTATCACCATATCTTCCGGTCCGATGGGGGGGGGGGGGGGTCCTCCAGTTACTCCTTCCTGAATCTCTGAAGGGGGAGGTGCTGCAGCAGCTGCACCATGAACACCGTCACCAAGGTGTCGAACGGACCATGGAACTAGTGAAACAAAGGTGCTACTGGCCTAGCATGTCCCAAGATGTGAAGTGATGGTGCCAGAAGTGCATAGTAGCCAAGAACATATGGCCCCAAGTGTGAACCTTTATGGGTCACTTGCTTGTCTCAAAGCCAAATCAGATACCCGCCATTGACTTTACATTGCTAGAACCCTGTCAGGATGGGAGGGAGCACATATTAGTGATGACTGATGTATTCTCAAAATACACCCAAGCAGTCCCTACCTGGGACTAGCGAGCTTCTACAGTGGCCAGGGTGCTCGTCCAAGAGTGGTTTTATAGATTTGGCGTACCAGGCAGACTCCACTCTGACCAGGGGAGGAATTTTGAGAGTGCTCTCATTCAACAGCTACTTGGCCTCTCATTCAACAGCTACCCGCACCACCCCCTACCATCCTGCCGGGAATGACCAGTGCGAGCGGTTCAACCGCACATTACATAATCTCTTGTGCACCTTGCCCTTAACTAAGAAGAGGGACTGGACGTCCTACTTACCACAAGTTGTCTTGTCTTACAATACAGCCGCCTATTAATCCACCTATGAGTCCCCCTTCTATTTGATGTTTGGTCAAGATCCCATATTGCCTGTTGATTTTCTTTAAGGAAGACTTGAGGAACCGACAGAGACCAAGCGCCAAGATCGCCAAGATAGAGCCCCCTATGTTTATATCCACATTGTAATAGTAAAATATACAATTATATACATATATAAACTCCTCAAAAAAGTTTGGAAACGTTATTTTGGTCGATTATTCCTCCCCTTTAATAATACCAATTGGTATTGTATTTTATATCGCTGGAAAGCCTGATTAGTCACCTTTACAATGAGGTACAACTTGTAAGGATCATGCATTCGTGGAATGAGCAACACAGCTAACCGTGTGGGTAGCGGCCCAAAAAAATGTGCCAAAATCCCCTGCAATATTCTTCTGTTGGTATTCACTCTCGTTTTGAGTTGCTTGGTGGATTGGATGATTGCAATCTCCCACAGTAATAAGGAAAAAACAACACATATTGGCCATTTTTACACTTTATTCATTTTACACTGTCAGGGACCTCAGTAGCGTGTGGAAGATCCATACGCAGTCACAACAGCTTGGCACCTCCTCCTCATGCTGGTCACCAGCCTGGTCACACACTGCTGTGGTATGGCATCCGATTCCTCAACCAGGATTTGCCGCAAGTAAGCCAACATGGTTGCGTTGGTCACTCTGGCACGTACAGCACGCCCAAGCTGATCCCACAGGTGTTCAATTGGGTTGAGGTCTGGACTCACGGCAGACAATTCCATCCTCTCCACTCCCAAATTCTGGAGGTAGTCTGTGATGATCCTGGCTCTGTGGGGGCGAGCGTTATCATCCTGGAGGATGGAGTTAGGTCCCAGATTCTGGAGATATGGGATCGCCACTGGCTCCAGAATCTCATTCCGATATCTCACTGCATTGAGATTGCCTTCAATGATGACAAGTTCTGTTTTGCCTGTGAGAGAGATACCACCCCACACCATGACACTGCCCCCATTGAAAGATGTCACGCGATCTGTGCAGCAATCTGCATAGCATTCTCCACGCCGTCTCCATACTTTGATCCTGCCATCCAGCTTCCGCAGACAGAACCTTGATTCATCACTGAACATGACGTTGCCCCACATTCTTAGGTTCCACTGTCGGTGCTGTCGACACCAGCGCAAACGGGCCTGACGGTGAAGGGCAGTCATTGCAGGCTTCCTGGCAGCCTTATAAGCACGAAGACCGGCCATGTGCAGTCTGTTCCTCACCGTCTGATCAGAGATCTGTCTGTGGTACCGTTGTGCAAATCTTGCCTGTAAATCTCTGGAAGAAAGCCTACGGTTCCTCAGTGAAGCAAGGGTGAGGAACCGGTCTTCTTGGGGTGTTGTCTTCCTGGGACGGCCACTTTGTGGTCTGTCTTTGACTTCACCAGTCTCACGGAACTTGGTCCTAAGTTTGGAAATGGTACCAGGGCTGACACCAAATAATGCTGCCACTCTGCGTACCGGAACACCAGCTTCCACTTGCCCTATTGCACGGGCCTTATCCTGAAGGGACAAACGTGGCATGTTTATGTTTGGAGCACACACAAACTCAACAAAGTTGCAGGACCCATGCACACAAGTGCTGTCAATTAGGTGCCAATCAGGTGCCAGTCACACACCTGTGACTGGCATACACCTGCCAGCACCTGAAGCTCAAAACGAGAGTGAATATCAACAGAAGAATATTGCAGGGGATTTTGGCACATTTTTTTGGGCCGCTACCCACACGGTTAGCTGTGTTGCTCATTCCACGAATGCATGATCCTTACAAGTTGTACCTCGTTGTAAAGGTGACTAATCAGGCTTTCCAATGATATAAAATACAATACCAATTGGTATTATTAAAGGGGAGGAATAATCGACCGAAATAACGTTTCTGAACCTTTTTTGAGGAGTTTATATATATATATATATATATATATATATATATATATATATATATATATATATATATTTATACTACAGAAACCATTAATTGTTAATAAAATAAAACTTTTTAAATTATTGCTTTCATCTTGTCTTGTCACATTTCCTTTACAGCCAGTTGCAGCCTTTTCATTATCTAGCTAATTGAGTTTCATATTATATTTCCAGTCATACTATTAAATATTTTCAATAAATTGAATCTTGAGTTTGAATCACGTCTCTGTCTTCTTTATATTGTTGAACATAAGGGAACCTGTATTTTGTAATTGCAAGGTGTCTGAACTATCTCCTTTTCAATCCTATTTCCTTGGAAAATGCCCAAGGTGGCGTAGTCTGGCTAAGTGTTGGTTATTCAACAACACTCACCCTCCTGTTACATTCAGTTTGAATGGATGGCAAGAATGTGGCAATGGCTGGAAGAAGACTGGGCTTGCCGACTTGTCCCACTCCTAACAGAAAAAGCCCTAGAGGTCTATTCAGCAATGGATGAGGAGTCAGACAGTTACCCGGACCTGAAGGAGATGCTCCTGGCACAGTTTGACATTTCTCCTGAAACCTACCAGCAACAGTTCAACAGTTCCGAGGATCAATAACACCACCAGGGGAGACACTGATAGAAACCTACCACCATCTCAAGGGATTATACCACCAGTGGATCCGCCCAAAACAGCACTCCAAGGAGGAGATTGCTAAAGCTATCATACTGGAGCGGCTGTTGTGCGACTTCTCATATGATGTCAGAGCCTGGCTGAAGGAACATGAGCAGCAGAAAAGACTGAGTGCAGAAAAACCTCAACACCCACCATGGAGGCTCTCCAAAACCCTCCAAACCCCACAACAGTAGGGACGTCCAGGACCATAGAGGTACCTCCGGGGCAGTGGGAAGGGATCAGGAAGAACAATCTTACAGGCACTGTGAGTAATGGACTAAAATGTTGCCTGCAGCCAGGGCACAGGGTGTCTGTGTATCCGGTGTGAAAACCAAAAATGTCTCTGCAAGCACTGTTGGATACAGGGAGTTCATTGTCTTTGATAAAGCAGGCTTATGTATCCAGTAGTAATATTGATTATGCTAATCAGACCCTGATCCAATGTGTTTATGGTGATCAAGAACAGTAAGCCATGACAGAAGTTACTGTGGTAATAGAGGGCCAATTGTATCTCCTGAGGTTTGGGGTAATTGAATGGCTGCCTAGTGACATGATTTTGGGGCAGGATCTGCCAGTGTTACCTGACATACTGCAGAACATACCGCATACAGAAAGTTCTACTAATGTACAGATTACATGCCCTGTTATCACTACAACCTAAGAAAAATGGGGTTATGACCTCTCCCCGGTTTGTGTGACAGCTTGTGTGACGGGGGCAAAATAAAGGCTAAAAAGTCATGCCATCAGAGGCGCCTTGAAAAACAGTTAGGGGTGCCCATTCCAGAGGTTGAGGTGTCAGGTATTCAAGCATATACCAGGGAGACACCGAAGGACATTCAGGAGTTACAAAGGACTAACACATCTCTTGCCCCATTGTTTGAGCAAGAAAATGGGGAAAATGTAGTTTGAATCTTACAGTGGGGAAAAATACATAATTGAGAATGCTCTGTAGTACAATAGAGTTAGATCAAGACTTGAGCCCTGTAGTTTTTTTAAAGTTTTTTTATTTGTTTCTGATTTTTCCCCATTTTCTCCCAATTTAGTAGCCAATTGAGCCCCTATTCTAATCCAATTCCCCTGTGTAGCAACCGCTAGAGAATCACCGCTACACAACCCGTCAGGCGGCGGTAGGACGGGAGGGCGCCACGTCCTCTTCAGGGCGCGACTCCTCCTAGCTCCTGACCGTGATTCCAGCCCGCCCAGGGCCGCTATGCGCGCAGCGATTCTCTCCGAGCCCCTCCCCCCACCCGGAAGCAGCCGCCAATTGCTGCTCCCACAGGGCACCGGCCATGCTCGGATCTGGCAGGACCGGGGCGCGAACCCCGATCCTCGGAGCACAACCGCACCGACTGAAAGTCGGCGCTTTTACCGCTGTACTACCGCGATGGCGAGCCCTGTAGTTTTAACCCAATCAATCCGCGTGGTGGCGCTATAGAAATACAAATGTTGGGATGGCAGGTATGCCATCCGCTAAGTACACTATCTATGCTTAACAGGCCGTCTACCTACCCTACCAACTGGGAAAGTTCCTGTAGCTTAGAGGTAAAGGCATTGGACTGCCGTGTAGTAGGTTGGTGGTTTGATCCCCACCTGATCCCAACTTTTTTTTGAGGCACACAATGTGCACATCATGCAAAGAATGTTCTTTTAACATAAAACAAGTTTTTATTGCAAAGGCTAAGAAATTTCACAATATTACCTGTTATCTGTTTGAATGATGTAGTCAGTAAGCCAAAACAATCTGTTACCGCAACACAAAAGTCTTATTTGGCCCCCACATTTCTGTTAACCTGCTTTAGCCTAGTGGATACAATCTTGGCTTTCCATGTATGTGGTCAGCGGTTCAATTCCAGCTTGGTACCAATGGCTAAGTTAATGTTTGGCAAAACTATTGTGCAAATGCTATGTTTCTTTTAATGTTGATTTCACATTAAGAAACACCTTTTTATTGCAAAAGTTAAGAAATGTAACCGTATTAACTGTTCGCTGTTTCACTTGTACTTAAAAGACGTAATACGCAAGCCCTTACTGGATCGGGTTAAGATACCATCAACAATGGCAAAAGCCCTGATTAGAAACAAATATTTGTATTTTGGGTCAACCCTGTCTAGAGTTGTCTACCATTTTGCAGGTTCTGTGTTTGACAAATCGAGCATAGCGTCAGTTCAGGCAGGTCACAAGAGTGAAACCCGGCCATAGTTAATCAGCTGACAGCTCAGCTGAGTAGTGACGATTCACCCATCAGTCCATTCACATAACAAGGCGGTCTATTTAACCACCTCGCCCTACCATGGTGGATCCCCTGCCAGCACACCCGCTGCACACAAAAACCTGCACACAAAAAAAAAAACATCTTCTGCGCTGCACATCCTGCTTGTTCTACTACACGCCGGGGAAAAAGAATCGGAATCCTGCAAAATTCTACGTAAAAGCTAAGTGATGTCAAGCTCTGTATTCTTAAGTGTTATGCTCTGTTAGACAAACGAAAAGGGCGATATATTGAAATAACATTCGGTTTTTCGAAACCTGCTTCCCTGCATGCATGACTGCACACTGTCAGCGAAAACGAATAGGATTCCTGAATTTGTTGCTAAAGCTAAGTGACTGCAAGTATCGTTTAAGCTTATGGTCCGCTATGGAAACTGGCGATATTCAAATAACATTTCCCGGACAAGGAAGGGCGATATTCACGTTGCGTAAGCTGGCTATTTAAAGCGTGTGTCTTGTCGTGTAACCCGGACCTTATTGCTCGTATTCGAAACCTTTCAACAGGATTGCTAGCTGACATTAACAGTCTATATTGGCTTCAGAGGCATAAAACGCGCGGTAACCTTTATATGATCCTTGGGCTAACCTAAACGGTAAGCATACACCCTGCCCCGGATTATTGGTTGGTCATGTTCGTATACTCGCTGCCTCGTTCTGGAAGTGGGAGACCAAAGAGATCTGATACTTCGTGGACGCGGTCCGACTAGGCTAATCATTGAGCTGGCTTCTGATACGAGAGGTTCGTGGCCGTTCACGGAGGCTGATACGTAAGTGGGGAGAAAATGAATAAATAAACAAATGCGACAAATGAGTAGTCTACATAGTTCACGTCCTAACGCACTGCTGCTCCAACTATTATCGTAACTAGTTCTGCGTGTGTAATCGGTAATGATGTGAAGACTAGGCCTACCGTTAACCTGGTATGTAATTATACATTCTATATCTTGCACGTTATTGCGTTGGTCGATCTGTATCCTGCATGGTATTTTAATTTATCGGGACATAATTGCGCTCGTAGGCCTACTGCATCTGCGTAGCCTACTCGGATACCTAGCTAATAGTTTTCAGGTTGAATTTAAGTGTTGTAGCCTATTCATCATTATTACGGCTAAATTATATCATTGCCAGGGATTTGTAGGCTATATTACCCTAGCATACTACTGATTGCAGACAACCCTAATTCACATTGCAACATTACGCGTGTAGTTTTTGTGGATACTACTAGGGGAGAACCGGGACGAAAGAATAACATTGATTTTCGCGAAAACTACAGAAACCCGAATACCGTAGATCAGTCAGTATGTGACACGTGTAATCATTTCACTCTGCAAAGAACCAGTGATGTGCGTCCCGTTTTTGCGGAGTGCTAGACCAAAGTTATTTTGACCGCTGAAAGTAAAATATCGAAACCGGAAATGTTTTTCGGTCGTATAAGTGTGTTCATGTTTGAATTTTCCAAACATGCATAATTTTCTTAATACAACTGTGGACTAAAGGACAGCATAGGTTCGAATGTGATGCTTGCGAGAATGAGCTGATAGCCAAGTTGAAAGCAAGCGAGACACGAGCGGGACGAAAGACACACTGTTAAAAGGCAGTGGTGAAAATAAATGCACAACCTTGGAATACGTATTGACCCCATCAGAACCGAGTATTCAACAATGCCGTGGTATAAATGAATGTAATGTATAATAAGCATTAATAAATGATGTCTGGTAGCTATTAATAAAGGTGAGTTGCTATTAAATCATCAATTTCAGACCGTTTAACGTTTGCGATGCAAAATTCAATTAATTATGCAACATGATGCTCTCGACGCATGGTTGATTTTCATGGATTTTAAACTTGTAGCAAGTGGGTAGGCGGAGCAAGAGGTCCAATTTCGGGGCTGGAAGATTCGCACTTGGATTAAAGCCTTGCGTTTTCATAACGAATACGTCGAAACATCAGTTACTTTTAAATTCTTTACCGACGCAGCGCTTTCTATTGCTTTTGGGGGTTTATAATACTATGGTTGCAGAAACATGGCCTAAAGAGCTGCAAACTCTGCCTCGCAATATTCAATTTATAGCTTTGCTCGAACTATACCCAATCATCGTTGCTTGCATCCTATGGGAACAGCTGGCCAAGGAAACTAATTTTGGCCTATTGCGACAACCAAGCCACCGTCAACATCATTAACAAAGGATGCTCGTCTGTCCCTTTCATCAATAGGCTAGTAGACGCCTGGACTGGATTGCGTTATGCATAATTGGATTTGGACTTGCGTTATGAAAAATTTGCGCTGTTCTTGCATATACTACAAATACAACTTCAGTAGTTAGTATGGCCCTAGGCATACGGGCGCCATGAAGCCAATGTTACGCACAGCATCCTCCCTGACGTCAGGGAGAAGACCAACAGGCGTTGGTATGGTATTAATTGGCATTTGACCTGAGGGATGAAGAGCTTCTCCCCATAAGCATGCCGGCTTCATCAGTAGCCGAAAGGTCACACATAGCTTTTAGGTGGTTGGTACATATACATATACTACAAATACAACTCCAGTAGTTCGAATGGCCCTAGGCATACGGGCGCCATGAAGCCAATGTTACGCACAGCATCCTCCCTGACGTCAGGGAGAAGACCAACAGGCGTTGGTATGGTATTAATTGGCATTGACCTGAGGGACGAAGAGCTTCTCCCCATAAGCATGCCGGCTTCATCCGTAGCCGAAAAGTTCACACATAGCTTTTAGGTGGTTGGTGCATATACATATACTACAAATACAACTCCAGTAGTTCGGATGGCCCTAGGCATACGGGCGCCATGAAGCCAATGTTACGCACAGCATCCTCCATGACCGTTAGGGAGAAGACCAACAGGCGTTGGTACGATATAATTGGCAGTGACCTGAAGGGATGAAGAGCTTCTCCCATAGGCATGCCGGCTTCATCCGTAGCCGAAAGGTCACACATAGTCCTTCATCACTACACATAGAACTCCCCTGATTAGTTTTGCTCCCATGGAAGTCCAACAGGCGTTGGTACACATAGCCACTGATCCACGTAATGTTAGAAGACCGAGAGCTGGAAGGTCTCACAGTTTTTCATCACTACACATATAACTCCCCTGATTAGTTTTGCTCCCATGAAGTCCAACAGGCGTTGGTACACATAGCCACTGATCCACGTAATTTTGAAGGACCGACAGCGGTAGGTCACACAATTTTTCATCACTACACATATAACTCCCCTGATTAGTTTTGCTCCCATGGAAGTCCAGCGTTGGTACGCATAGCTACTGATCCATGTAACGTTTAAAAGGCCTCGAGCTGAAGGACAGGATGGCTTCATTGGTAGCCGGAAGGTCACACATTGTTCTTTATCACTGCACATAAACTTCTTGGGGTTAGTCATACTATACTCTGGCACACGGGGGAGTCCAACAAGCGTTGGTACACTTAGCCACTGATCCATGTAACGTTAAAGGACCTTGTGCTGAAGGACAGGATGGCTTCATCGGTAGCTGGAAGGTCACACATTGTTCTTTATCACTGCACATAAACTTCTTGGGGTTAGTCATACTATACTCTGGCACACGGGGGAGTCCAACAAGCGTTGGTACACTTAGCCACTGATCCATGTAACGTTAAAGGACCTTGTGCTGAAGGACAGCATGGCTTCATCGGTAGCCAGAGGTCACACATCGTTCTTTATCACTACACGTAGAACTTCCTGGGGTTATTTTGCACTGCTTCTGGCACAGGGGAGTCCAACGGGCGTTGGTGCACATAGCCACTGATCCATGTTACGTTAGAAGGACCTTGTGCTGAAGGACAGTATGGTTTCATCGGTAGCCAGAAGGTCACACATTGTTCTTCATCACTACACATGGATTTCATGGGGTTGGTCAGCACTCCGTCTGGCGCACGGGGGAGTCCAACAGGCGTTGGTGCACATGACATTGATCGTTGTGGTATTGGGGGATCCTTGAGCAGATGGACAGATCGGCTTTCTCCAAGGCGAGGGGTCGTTGCACGGTCATCACATGTGCACATGCTGGCAGCACTTGGCGTATGGTTGTTTTTGGGGTTGTGCAGCTGCCCTCGCCGCCATACCCATGCTTGCTCGCGTGGATGGGCGGGAGGGCTTGGTGAACAGAACCATACCGCCAAACCTAAAATGTATTGTTTCATAATGTCAATAAAGTTATTTGAACAACAGTGGCCTGACTGAAATCGAGCATAGCGTCAGTTCAGGCAGGTCACGAGAGTGAAACCCGGCCATAGTTAATCAGCTGACAGCTCAGCTGAGTAGTGACGATTCACCCATCAGTCCATTCACATAACAAGGCGGTCTATTTAACCACCTCGCCCTACCATGGTGGATCCCCTGCCAGCACACCCGCTGCACACAAAACCCCCCCCCTCCACCCCAGCTCCATCCTCTTCAGTTTCCCATTGCGCACATACACCTAGCCTATATCGCTCCTGCATGAATCACTAACATTTTCGAGTGCCTACTAATTTCTTTTCTCTTTCCTTCCCGCTTCGGCATCCGCCGGAGCGATAGCTATAGATCAACAAACATCGTTCTCCAGAAGCAGACGGTCGGCTCCAGCTCCATGCATGTACCCAGCTATGATGTACCTGCCGGGCTTCAATCAGTCTTCCTCACCGGCTCCTTATACATTGACATTTTCATATGTTCGGTCTACAAATTTCTATTCTGTAATCAGCATTTAGTAACCGGTGCCAGTCAGCGGCGGATGGACTTCCCCCTCAGAGTCAGGTTCTGCCCAAGGTTTCTTCCTGCTAACAGCAGGGAGTTTTTCCTTGCCACCGTCGCCTTAGGCATGCTCTACGGGGTTTCAGGCCCGGTTCCTTGTAAATTGTTGTGATAATGACACTTAAAAGTGCCATTTATATATATATATAACTGACTGAATGGATTCTGTCAAAACCATTCTCAGTGCTGCGGTTCTGTTCTAGCGTAACCCTAATGGGGGTTGTGCAGCTGCCCTCGCCGCCATACCCATGCTTGCTCGCGTGGATGGGCGGGAGGGCTTGGTGAACAGAACCATACCGCCAAACCTAAAATGTATTGTTTCATAATGTCAATAAAGTTATTTGAACAACAGTGGCCTGACTGAAATGCTGCTCATGTCGCTCGGTCCCCGGGAATTGCTGCTTGCAGCTATATTTTATTTTTTGAATTTTTTTCACTGATTTGTCTATGGGGCGGGGTTATTGTAAATAAAATGCCATTGTACTTAAATGCTATTGTGGCTGTGGTATAATTTCTGTATATGGGGAAACAGTGCCTGGAAGACAGGGGGTAACATTTGATGGCAGTGGAGGGATGGCAAGCCGCAAAGGGCTCCGTTCCCAGAAGCTACGTCTTAGAAGGAGACGTCTGAGGAGACAATAAAAGCAGTATTGTGTGGACATGAAGGTGGCTTTGACAACCAAGCTCAACTTAAATAGCTTCAAGCATAGTTAATTAATAAACACATCTGCCAATGAATCAAAAAATGCAATAAATCATGTGTTTTGTCGTGCACAAGAAAACCTTTGTTTTTGACTTTGCCTGGTTTGTGTTATTGTACTTTTGCCGTGTCTTCCTGGTTTTTGATCTCTGCCTGTCTACTGACTACGTCTTCGCCTCATTCCTGGGTTTCGACCCAAAATTAACTTCGGTTTATTTTCACGTGCTGTCTGCGCCTGAGTCCCTTCCACACCCCTGACAGTACGGACTCGCCAGGATGGATTCAGCAGACAGCAGCCAGCTCCGGACCGTCCTGGACTGGCAAGGAGTGCTCTTAGGGGCGTCATCAATCTCAGCAGAATAATCTGTCTGCCCAGTTTCAACCGCTCCAGCTCGGGTGTGATGTCCATCCACGCACCACAGTGATGTCTCCCCAAGGCTCAGCACCCACTCCGGGAAGGGAACCCCGCCTACCACCTCCTGAACCCTACTCTGTAGAGCCGGGTACCTGTCGCTCGTTCCTGTCTCAGTGCTCCCTCGTTTTCGAGCTCCAATCCTCCACTCGTGCCAAGATCGCCTACATAATCACCCTACTCACCGGAAGAGCCAGAGAGTGGGGAACGGCGGTGTGGGACGCCCATTCTCCTGTCTGTTCCTCCCACGCCACATTCGTGGAGGAGTTGAAGCGGGTGTTCGACCGCTCCCGGCAGGGTCATGAAGCGGCACGTGAGATGCTCCAAATTCGCCAGGGGAAGAACACCGTTTCCAATTACGCCATTGACTTCCGCACCCTAGCCACCACCACGGGCTGGAATCAAGAAGCCCAATTCAACACCTTCCTTCATGGCCTGGCCGACAAAGTCAAAGATGAGCTTGTTACTCGGGAGTTGCCAGTCGGCATTGATGCGCTGGTGGAAACGGCCATCCGGATTGACCAACATCTAGCCACACGCCGCAGAGGGAGGTCGGTGAGGGGTCACCCCCTCCGAGGAGAAGCAGAGGCCTACTCCAGTCGGTGTTGGAATCAGCACCCTTACCCGGCGCACCTGAACCCATGCAAATCGATCGCACGTGACTGACCCCTGCTGAACGTCAGCGCCGAACCATATCCCGCGCTTGCCTGTACTGCGGGAACCCTGGCCACTTCATCATCAACTGCCCTTTAAAAGCCAACGCGCACCCATAGCCAGGGGATTACAGGTGAGCATTACCCATTTGCAAAAATCCTCTAACACCCGTTCTTTGCTGTCTGCCTCCCTCCTAGTCAACGGTCTGATCCTGGTGGTCTCGGTGCTGGTGGACTCCAGCACCGATGGGAACTTCATTGACGCAGACCTAGTCACCCAACTACACCTGCCCAGCATCCCTCTCCAGACACCTTTGGAGGCCCTCGCCATCACCGGTGCCCCACATCACCCATGTCACGCCCCCGGTGAGTCACCTGCTATCAGGTAATCACCGGGAGGTCATCCTCTATATCATTGAATCCACTCGAGCTCCTGTCATGTTGGGACACCCCTGGCTTACCAAACACAACCCCTGGGTCGATTGGGCTACTAACTGTATTCTGGAATGGAGTCCCTATTGCCTGTCACACTATCTCCGAGATGCTCCAATACCTGCTGCTCCACCTCTCCACCTGAGAGAGACCGCTGACCTGTCATCAGTGCCTCCTGAGTACCTGGACCTGAGAGGTGTTCAGTAAGTCCAGCACCACTTCTCTCCTACCAGGAACATCACCCCCCAGAGGCTGCCTGTTCTCACTCTCCCGCCCCGAGACCAAGGCCATGAACAAGTACATTCAAGAGTTGCTAGCTGCAGGCTTCATCCGCCCATCTTCTTCTCCAGCCAGGGCGGGCTTCTTCTTCATGGGCAAGAAGGATGGCGGGCTTCGGCCATGCATCGACTACCGAGGCCTCAACGCCATCACAGTAAAGAATCGCGGTCTCACGGCGCATGCTCTGCTGCGACGACTCTGTCTGTACACCTGTTTGCCTTACATCGGTGTGTTGTATGTCTAACGTCAGTCAAACTTCTAGACAAACGTCTAGTTTGTATTGTTTATTTAGTAATGTTACTGTTCGTCGCTATCTGTCGCTATGTTGATTAAACTGTACAAAGCGATCGGGATTGCATTCATCGCTCTGTGGATTATCACCAGGGAGAGTTGCGCTTTACTACCTGAGTCACATGGCAACTATGGACTCACCTATAGCCAAGAAAATCTGCTACAACTCCGATCTTCCATGCCCTGTGGAATTAAACCATCCAGTGTCCTCCCGATGGAGGAAAAGGGGGAAGCAGGGTGGGGTGCGTACCAAGTTGAGGAATCGACCGTATAAACCCCGTCTCCCCTCCATCATCCTGTCCAATGTACGGTCTCTCCAGAACAAAATGGATTTACTCCATGCAAAATGCAGAGCGGAGAGGACCTACAGGGAGGCCTGCATCATCGCCTTGACCGAGACCTGGCTGGATGAGACTGTCCCCGACTCCGAGGTACACCTCGACAACTTCACCATCTTCAGGGCAGACCGTACGAAGGCATCGGGTAAGGAGAGAGACGGAGGGGTCTGCATGTATGTCAACAACCTGTGGTGTAATAACATCAAAATCCACAGCATGGTCTGTACTCCTAACGTAGAGATGCTGACACTATCCCTTCGTCCGTTTCATCTCCCAAGGGAATTTCTCACTGTTGTTATCATCTGTATTTATATTCCACCCAGCGCTAACATCAACGCCACAGCCGAGCTAGTAGCTAATGACGCTAATAGCATTCAGGGGAAATATCCTGAGGCCCCCGTGTTCATTGTTGGTGATTTTAACAGCTGCAGACTCGACAGTGTCTTGCTGTCATTTCAACAATATGTGGACATTCCAACAAGGAAGGGAAACATTCTGCTATGGAAATATTACCGGCGCATACATCTCCCGTGCTCACCCACCACTCGGCTTCTCAGATCACAACACTGTAATTCTTCTTCCGCATTACAGACCGGTACTGAAACGTCACAAGCCACAGACCTACAGCGCCCTCCAGTGGACGGAGGACAACATTGTAAGTCTGCAGGGCTCACTTGCCTGTACAGACTGGGACATCTTTGTTGGCAGCTTAAATGAGAGGGTCTCTATCATCACTGATTACATTAAGTTCTGTATTCACACAACCATACCAGTTAAAATATTCAAAAGATATCCTAACACCAAACCCTGGATTACCCACCACATCAATCAAAGGCTAAGGGAAAGACAGGAAGCCTTTAAAAGGCAGGACTGGGTTTCACTCAAAATCATAAGCCGTCAAGTCAAGAACAATATCCTCCAAGCCAAACTCAAATACAAAGAAAAACTGGAACAGGAATTCAGCACCATGAACACCAAAGAAGCTTTCCAAAAAGTAAGAACACTCACTGGATACGAATCAAAACCCATGCCATCTGCAATAACTGACCCACTCTCCTTCGCTGAAGATCTGAACATCTTCTATGCCCGGTTTGACACCACCAACTGCTCGGAGGAGTGCAGGGCGCTGCTGGAGACTCTACCCATCCCGGAGCCAGCACACCCTGTCCCCTTCACAGTGGAGAATGTGCGCTGGCAACTGAGCCGGTGCAAACCAGGCAAGGCTCCGGGGCCAGACAGCATCCAGGCGTGGGTACTGAAGGAGTGCTCAGCGGAGCTTGCTCCCATCATGCACTCCCTCTTCTGGGAATCCTACAAGACTGCCTCAGTGCCCACCCTCTGGAAAACATCCTCCATCATACCGGTGCCTAAGAAACCCCATCCATCAGAATTAAATCATTACCGGCCAGTTGCACTCACATCTATACCCATGAAATTCCTGGAGAAACTGGTAATGAACATCCTCCATCCAGTCGTCAGTCCACATCTGGACCCCAACCAGTTCGCCTACAGGGTCAAAAGGGGTACTGAGGATGCTGTGGCATGCCTCCTCCACTCCCTCCTACAACACCTTGAAGCCCCCAGGAATTTCACCAGACTCCTCTTCATCGACTTCAGTTCTGCCTTCAATAACATCCCGCGCCACCAGATGATCCAGAAACTCCACCACTTTGACGTCCCCCCTCTTCTCATCCACTGGGTACACAGTTTCCTCAGTGACAGACCTCAAACAGTCAGAGTGGGTACTACAACATCCTCCACCACCATCACTAACACTGGATCCCCACAAGGTTGTGTCCTGAGCCCCTTCCCATTTACCCTCTATGCCAATGACTGTGCCAGCCCTTCACCCATCACTACATACCTCAAATACTCAGATGATACTGTCATACTTGCACTCCTCACTGACAATAACTCGGTTGCAGGCTATCAAGACTCTATCTCCCATTTCACTCAATGGTGCCTGAACAACCACCTGCTACGGAACGTGGCTAAGACAAAATAACTGGTATTCACCCCCAGCACACTCAGCGCAGCCCACAACTACATCCACGACCTTACCTACATCAACAACGAAGCTGTGGAGATGGTAGAGAGCTACAAATACCTTGGACTCACCCTGGACAATAAACTGAGCTTTAATCGACACACCACTGACATCCATAAAAGCAGCCAACAAAGGCTCTCTGCCATCCACAAAGAGCACTCTCCGTTGCCCCCCACCTCCTACTGCTGCTCTACAAGAGCATCATCCAGCCCATTCTCCTCTACTGCTCCCCCTGTTTCTTCAACATGCTCACTGCCCCTAACAAAAACAAACTCCTACACATCACACACAACGCCACAAAAATCATCGGCCTCCCCACTCCCAATCTATCAGACCTCAACAACAAAGCCATCACACGCAAAGCACGCACCATAGCACATGATCCCAGTCACCCCCTCAGGCTCCAACTTCCCCACACCGTCCGCTGCATTCACCCCACCTTCCATGTCTCCAGAATCAAGCCCGTCATCCACAGTCACCTGAACTCTGTCCCCAAAACCCCCCCTCCCCCTCAACTCATCGATGGGTCCAAGGCATACACTGCGCTGCCTGCTGGGGGTTCGACGTCGGGGATGCGGGTTCCAGTCAGTATTTGAACTTGTGTTGTATTTTCTGTTACTTCATTTTCGGTCATGTTCGGTGTTGTTCGTGTGTTTTTGTTTTCATTCTCCGTCTCCCATCCATGTGCTTGTGTTTTCACATCCCCATTGTGTCAGCCCCGCCTCTCATCTCAGCCCTTGATTACCAATGTGTTTCACCTGCCCCGCTGGTCACCTGTTTCTCATTTGCTTGTTAGTCCTGTGTATTTAAGTTCCACTCTGTCTTGTATTCAGTGCGAGTTCGTCACAGTTGCCCTCTTTGCCGTTTCGCTACAAGCCTTTTCTGCCCGGTGTTCTGCTAGTTTCCTCGTGTGCCTGATTTCTGTTTTCCTGACTTTTTAATTTCGGTTTCTTGACTTCTTCTTTTGGATTGTGTTTTTGTACTTTTGCCGTGACTTCCTGGTTTTTGACCTCTGCCTGTTTCCTGACTTCACCTGGTTTGTGTTTTTGTACTTTTTTTTAGTATTTAAATGTTACTGCTTAATTTAACCTGACTGAATTGGGTGCAGAAACTGAGATTATGGAAGTAGCCTATAGAAATGTCACGTTTCAGTCGTAGGCTACCCGTTGATAATCCCTGGGATTTCATAAGTAAATTTGAGTGAAATACTGACTGCGTTTATCTCCTGCGAATGTGCCACATGAAACCCGTCGGGGGATAATTCCTAAATCATATGAGGTCAGCAGGTAGCCTAATACCCTAGTCCAGTGCGAATAGGCCATTTGACATCCCGGAGAACACAGACTTTAAGCGTGCAGCTTGAACGGAAAGGTAGCTCAGTCAACGGGAAGGTAGCTCAGTCAACTCCCTGCTCTTTTATCCAAATTTTTACTCTCGTTATTCCCCTAAATGACAGCTCACGACGACCCTAGAATCGCATCGATCAACCTCTCAGGAATGTCATGTCACTTTTCCGCACTAACGTGCACCTTCATCAATAAAATGATAATTCTCAAACTCAATTTGCACGGTTACACTACTGACATGCTCCTTCGATTTTACATTCATTTTAACAGACCTGTCGAAATTACGTGGCCTAAATAATGAAAGCCATCTCTCGCAAACATTGAACATCTCCTGTAGCAACACACTTGGTTAAAAAATAATAGGCTATCCTTTAAACAACACACCTGACCAGCAATACATGCAATTCTGTTAGCAAGGTGCCTGTAACTAATCCGCCTTGACGTAGGCTACCACAAGCATTTAACGTTAAAGCTCTGACTTACTGAGCCCACTCACTGGATAAAATTGATAGGAGGCTTCGGTCTGCCATCTGCCTTCACTTGCAATATTTCTTCACTGTTTAAGGATTGAAAATAACGTTACGTTAATTCCGCAGAATCCGATCCAGGATGTTTACATTCACAGGTTCCATTTTCTTTCAAATGCAGCCAAATGAAATGGCAAAAGCTAACATTACAAAAAGTGAGCTAGTTTAGGCCAATGTTAGGCAACGTTAGCAATTAGCTAGCTATTAGCACTACAACACAATAAATTTTTTTTACTATTTACGATACAAATCACCACTGACAACGCCACAACCATAAAAATGTTATAAATTTCTCTCTCGCTCCCTTTCTCTCTCTCCCTAATACAGTAACACAGGAATGGTCTACTCGAAATTGGCGGTGAAGATGATTATATATTGCTGGACATCTGAACTCATGTTCTGAATGGTTAGACAGTATGTCAATCATCAGAATGAGAATGCGCACAAGAACACGCATGATTGAGATACTTTAGTGAGGCTCTGCTTCACGAGTGGGCTCAAAAATGTGTCATAATCCACTATCCAATCATGTTTCATAAAGTCATCAATTGATTTGCAATGGTAGAGTGAAGCAGACGATAGCTTTCCCTCACTGAAGTTCCTTTAAAAGTCTAAGGGTGGCGCTGTTTTTCACGATACAAGCACAGAACTATATAAGATACAAGGCATATTTTCGAATCCAGGCACTTTTTTTTTAACTTCACAAGGGAAAGTTGTTGTGGTGATGATTCAATATTAAAGAAATATCCATATCTACTGCATATCTAGCAGCAGAGTGATGGTTTGAGGCTTGTTTGATACCTCAGACCCTTGATGACTTACAGCCAATCATTACATTTTACCAATCATGTATTCCATACTGTTCCAGCATAATTTACAGCTAAATCTAGTGCCACCCCCCAATTCGCATAGAGATCCATTCAAATGCAGAGACGTTATAGTATCGCTTTTAGGAGTACCAGAAAATAAGATATCAAGAGTCTTTTGATGTTGTTGGGTCACAGACATCAGGAAGTCATGGCATGCAAAGGATATGCGACCAAATATTAAAAATTTAAAGGCACAGCCACAGTGTATGTAAACTTCTGACCCACTGGAATTGTGATATAGTGAATTAAAAGTGAAATAATCTGTCTGTAAACAATTGTTGGAAAAATTACTTGTGTCATGCACAAAGTAGATGTCCTAACTGACTTGCCAACACTATAGTTTGCTAACATTAAATATGTGAAGTGGTTAAAAATTAGTTTTAATGACTTCAACCTAAGTGTATGTAAACTTCCGACTTCAACTGTATACAGCTAGCTTACAGTTTCGTTTTTTTGAATATTCTAGTAAATTATAGTAGGCTATTTTTGCTATATTTTTTATAGTTAGCTTGATAGTCCCTTGTATTTTGATAGTTTGTTTTTCTGTTTTTCTCATTTTAGCTGGACATTACATACATACACTGCATCAGCATACATACTGTACATCTTAGAAGCAACTATATAGAGACCAAGGTCAAAATTTTCTAGTCTTTTATTTCAAATGTCCTGCAATCTTGGCCTGTGATATCCCTTTTTAATATGCTGGCTATGCTCCAGTTTACCTTTAATCTCAGTCTTCTAGTGCTTTCTTTCATCACTGATTGTCCATCTGCTGTACAGAAGCAACTGTATATTACTGTAGGAGAACAATCTGGACCCTTCATGGTCCATCTCAGACTCTCCTTCACGGGCATCGCTGCTGGAGGTATGATCACGTTATTATATGTGGTTCGACCTGAGAGGACAGGAGAACAGTTCTGTCCTCGAACGGATTGAAATCTGACAAAAATATTTAGAACAGCAAAGGCCGCAGCTATATTTAGCTGAAATATAGAAATTTGTTCAGTTGAGTCCCCTCTTACAGTAATTGTGTGTTTTGAAATTGGAATACTCAGACTCCCTGAAATGTTGTTAACATACTGAATTCACTAGTTTTAAACTGAGACTTCAAACTTGTGTGCTTCAAGTCGTTGTTTTAAGAAGTCTAACTGCAGATAGTACCTGCCTTACCTGCAAATTCTTTTTAATTGTTTTATGATGTACACTTTCCGTTTCACATTAGTCATTTCATGCAACTGTGAGCTTACATTTTGACCCCTCGACCCATTCAGCATCCTGTGAAGTAATTAAATTTCCTCATATTGACTCTTCATTCATCTGAGCAGGTGAGATCTCTGCTCCATTATAGAGCACATTTGTTAACCAAATGTTATCACATACAAAGGTTGGAAATGGAAGAAGCTTGTCCCTCAGTAATTAAAAAGTGACTGGTAGTGTAGGTAGCATGCTGACAAAGTTGTGGGTAGTCTCCACTCCTAGAATTTTTATTAATGCATTTTGAAACCATTATAAAGTAAAACTGCAGAAGTAATGTGCCATTAACCTTTTTGTTGTGCTTTAATTTCCACTGCCCAGTGGATTTATGTAAAAAGCCTGGAAACAACCTTTGGGGTTTAAAAATGAATAATTATGGACGTATTCCTCTAAATCAATGTTACAATAAAGTGGCACTATCTAGGTGATCACTGGATTTGAATAACATGTATCGCCTGTCAGTCTCTCACAAACATTTCAAAACCTTAGTCTCTTGTCAGCCCTCAATTCAAGTCTGGTGACAGCTTCTATCTGATATCTGTCTTTTTGCCTTTATAGAATATTTTATGCACTACAATCAGGGCAGTGCACATATTTTCTAATTTGGCACCACTAAGGGATATGTCATGTGTTGGGTTGCAAAGCAACACAGTCTTTGCAACCCAACACATGACATATCCCTTATAAATCAATTATCTATAGTGTTGTCAGTGGTGCCAAATTTGAAAATATTGCTTTGGCTGTTATCTACCTGAGTAAACAACTAAAAGTGTAAGGATTCATTTTTGAAGATGTGAATAGGTAATACTGAGTGTACAGGAGTGAAGACCTATAACAAAGTAGGACCTGTTTAAACACTGTTATAAACAGCATAACCGGCAGGTGAAATGGATAGGAGCAGTGATTTCTAGTTGGCCAAGAGCCATGCCCAATCCAATTTGTAAGCAAATATGCTTCCCACAATAATTAAGGGATAATAAGGGGGGGATAGAGAATTATTACTATCATCCCATAATTCATGCGAGCAGCATAGGAACGGGGTAAAAGAATCCTGATGATGAACCAGGTGCTCTTTGAGAGGCGCCATCTGGCAGCTGAACTGACAGCTTATGGTCTTAAACGGTCCGCTTTCTGAAACTGCAACCAGGTGCACCTGTACAAGGGAGGAATCTCATATGAGCATCTGTGTAACTGCCTCTTCTGGCTTCTCTATGACAGCACAACATCTCTTTGTTGCGTTTAAAAGATTTAAATGAAAAGCCATTTCTGTTCCATATCTAGCATGCAGCTTCACATTAATATTAATTGTCCTAATGTGTATGCGGTATTGGATGTATCACAAGTGGGAAATGAAGGTGGGAATTGTGTTTGACAAAGCCATAGTTCCATCCATCAGTCTTGAGTACATCATTGGTTATGCTGGTGCAGTTAGGTAGGTGTCCTGCTGTGTTATATTTATAAGGTTTGCTTCTTCGGGTCTTTCAGTGCATTACATGATTACCAGGTTTGCTGTTTCCATCTGCATTTAATTCAGTTTGTGTTTCATCCATATCTTAATTTCTTCCTTCACAGCTTACTTGAAGTATTTTCAATAAACTGCACTATTTAGAAATCTGCATGTAAGACCATTTCATTTGTAAGAGAGACTACTTATTTAATACAAACCTTTATAGTACCACAGAAGGTCCTATGCTGCTGTTGTTCCATACATTGTGCTTACATTTCTCACAAAATTCATTATGGAAAAAAGTATTCCATTGGTTTTATATATTTTATAATATTTTTTCTGTGAACAACCAAATACATGGAACATACAAGCAAAATCATTCTTTAAACATTAATTCTTAGTTAAATAAAGTATTGCATACTAATTCCATAAAGGCTGGAACCTTTCATTATTCTCAAATGTCTTGTTTTTGCCTCACCTTCAGTACTGCATTAAGACAGGAACTCTGGGCTTTGACTAGCTTATTTATAATCTTAAATGAATTTTGTGAGTTCACAGGAACTCTAATCCACTCACCCCACCTCCTCTGAATATGCAATTAAAAGTAGAACGTTAAATGATACAGTTTGCTGTTTCATTTTGCATTTCTCTTGCCTTTATCCAGACATTCATTTTATGTCTGAACAAAAAGGACTTTAAATATAACACTGTACATCTCATATGACATGGGTTGGTTTAGCTCTGTCTCTGAGTGCCATGGCTTGATATCAGATGACTCTTGTAAATGTATGGTAAAGGTATGTTTAGTACAAACAGGAGCACTTGATCCATGGCTTAATCTCATGTCCGTAAACGGGCTTCAGAAAATACAGCAGTAACACCCCTAGACATCTGTAGTCTTTAGAGGAAAAAAAGATCTAAAGGTTCTAACTTTGGAGTTAAATCCATAAAAGCAAGTTCGCTGTCATATTCTATCATGAATGTCACCTTTTTAACATGCATGAAATCAGAAAGATAACAATGGCTGCTTAAATAAAGACTTACTTTTATGGAGCACATATTCCTTGGTGTATAAAATCAGTGTATTTGGCACAGACTGGAATTTTGTAATTACTTGAATTAAAGATGGGCCTGGTTAAAAAAAACAAAAAAAAAACAGCACTCAGTCAGTAGAAGACAGAACACAGAAGAGCTGGACTGCCACCCTCTGGTGAAACTAATGTAACTCAGTTTCCCATATTTTCATATATTGGAAAATGCAATTCGATGTAAATACTCTTGAACAATAATGCTGCCAGTTTTTATTGGAATCTCCATGCAGCATGTGTGTTTGTGTGTCTGTGTGTGTGGGAAGGTAATGAAGTATCAGCCTCTGGTGTCAGTTCTGGAACAACTCAACTATAAATGTAGGTTACTAGTTTTTATATTTGGTAGCCTTGGTAACATTCACAGACTAGTGGTGAGGGGTCTGAAACTGGCTGGAATGCTAAAATTGCGGGCAAGGCAATTGGCAAGATATGAAGTGATTTAAGTGGATTATGCAAATTAAGTAAAGTTTTAAAGCCAGCAAGCGGTTTTTTCCCCATGGACAGCTTGTTGATTGATTTTACTCTTTTGATCTGTTCACGGATTTTCTTCACCAAATGACTGCGGTACTGCTAAAATCTCTCTGATTTGAAATACAGGACTACCGCTGAGATATTCTGAGTGTAACAAAAGAAACAATCTAATAAAACAAGAAAACACATCATAAATGCCTTTCTGCTCTGATTTCCCCTTTGTTTCAGTTTAAGAGTGTACTGTGGAAATATGAACTGTGGAAATATTGAAATCTTCTTCAGGTCATCAACTGCAGTGATGAAAGTCATAGGAAACAAAACACAGCCTTTTCTGACACTGGTCAGGTAATGAGTGGGCAACAGAGCAATAGGGTAAAGTTTAGAGACACACTAGCTATAAGTAAGTAATTTATTCTCTCTATTCCACAGCAATTTTTAGCAGCGTAGAACTATTAATTCTGAAGAAATCAATCATATCATATAATTTTGCACTTTTGTTACAGTTTAATCTCAGATGACCCTGAGGAGTGCCTTTTATGTCATAGTTTATAAAACGGATATTCCGGATGCTAATTGGTCAATACAGCGTTCCAGCCGTGCAAAAATGGGGACGTCCTGTTGAACACCTTTTCCGGTATACTGCTAAATACTATACTAGCGCATTTCATCATAGACGGCAAAAGCAACAGCTTAATTTCTGTCAGTACAACTCGCATAGTCAAATTACGTACATATTTTAATGAATGTGCTGTATAATTATTTTGGTTTGGCGCTGAATGGATCTGCTTTAGGTACTATTCTGGAGCACAGGAATCTCTCCCCGCTAAACAGGAGATGATCAGAAACCGCCCGTACTAAAGCAGATCCAAACAACAGGTGGAAGCTGGGTTGGTGGAGGGTGATAGCGAATTATTTTTAACACAGAAAAGCCAGTGAGCAGCACAGGCCAGGGAGGACTGATTGTTGGTTTAAAAAGGGCACTCCATTAGAGGTGTGTGCATGTGATTGGTTGAGTATGAGACACATGGTTGCTAGATGACCAATGGTCGGTTACGGCAAGAGTTTCCTGACAGAACTTGCTTTGTTCACAACGCTCATATCAGCAAATGAAGCATTGAATCATTCTGCAACCACAAAATTACAAGGCTGCACATCATCAGCAAATGATAGATATGCAGATTTTCATTACTTTAAATATGTCATAATTGCGACCAAATCAGATTTGTGTACAAAATACAACAACTACAATGACTCTTGGGATGTACCAACATAATCATGGCCATGGGGTTATTTTTCCCCTCGAGCTTGACATCGTTTGCATGTTGCTAGTCTTCTCTACATGGCCAGATCTCTAGTTATTTTACCCTCTAGTCAAGGGCTGTGTCCGAATACAACCCCTACACCCTTTTGAGGGCGCATATTTGAGTCCACTTCGTCAAAAAGCTTTTGAGTAGCCGACTTTTTCTCACAAATGGGGGCACTTAAAATACCAGGATGAACCCCTTATTTCCGGGGTTTTGTTGTGGGAATTCAGGAGCACACTCATCTGCAGAACGGTGCACTCATCCGACAATTTCAGTAAGTAACCCGAAGTAAAAGCGTAAAAGACATAGGGCCCTATCTTGGCGATCTTGGCGCTTAGTCTATGCACATGGCGCTAAGTCCATTTAGGGCGTGTCCAAGTCTACTTTTGCTATTTTAACGGCGTGTTTTTTGGGCGCTAAGCACGGCGCAAGGTGCAACTGGGTTGAACCTAGTCTTTTCATTAATTATAGGTGTGTCTTGGGCATGACATGCAATAAACCAATCAAAATGTCATATCCCATTCCCATTAAAAGCCTGCTTTTCCACCTTGGCGGATTGCTTATGACGGCGAAACAGACATGCTCGTGCGTGTTTAGTGCGATCAAGGAATCGGCTATATGGATCAGTAGCAGTAGTAGTATTATGAGTTCCCGGTAATTCCTGACAGTGCTGTTTACAAAATAAATGCTGTTAAATTTCGTTAAAAGCACCTGCAACAGCTGAGAATAAGCGACCAATTGCTTCCTTCTCACCTTAGAAAATGCCAAATTAGCCTGCTTGTTTAACGAATTTCGTTTGATTATGCAATGAACTCATGTTCAAGCTTCATCCGAAGTTCATTAGGCTACCTGCATTCTAATTTTGATTAATAACATAACTAACGTTATTTTGCCTTAATGATGACACTAAATACAACAAATCTGTCAGGTTGGCAACCCATAGGTCCTGTTTAACTGGTAGCGTAATACTTTAAAACTATTCACTTTCCCAGGAAGACCGTGAAAAGTGTGATTTACAGCAGGGGAAACTCATGTAAAGCGAACATGCAGATAATGGAATTAAAATGAATTGTAAATTAATTGTGTAACGTGCTGCAAATTTCGTTTCTAATTAGACGCTTAGTTCTCTTTAAAATCTTTTGTTCAAGTTATGGAATTACAGGTGAAATCAGCGGGGTTTTAATAAGCTGAGGGTATGGAAACCTTGTCACTGTAATTAAAAAAAATATGAAGGACGAAGAATAGCTAAGGTTAGCCTACAATTCAGTTAACATGATGACATTTATCTCCGTTTTTTAACCATAGTCTATCTAAAAAACATTATGCACAGCGGGTCCGCTGTAGCCTAGGCTATTTGAAAAACAATAAAAGCAATATTCACTGGACAAGGTTTTGAACTTTTTTCAGTCACAAACCATTCTATTTACTTACAGGTTGTATTCCTAGATAAACAGAGCTGTATTGTAATGACATCTGAAGCGCATTTTCAGAACGCAAATGTCCGTCTATTGCAGTACGCGAGTTTTCCATTGAATGACAATTCACGCATTAGGTGCAAATGACAATTCGCGCATTAGGCTTAATATAGGTGTTATCAGCTCCTTTTTAATGGATAGCCCTTGTCCCGTACCATCGCACATCGCCTGGATGTTGATGGAGTGGGCTGAGAGCAATGTAATGTGGCATCGTTTCCCTTCGCTGAGGGAAAGGTATGTGGACCTATGGAACCTTTTATTATTATGCATTTTTGATATAGCTTACACAATAATAATATTTCACATTGTGATCTAGATATTTTAGTCATGCTTGTGCACGCCCCTGTGTGTAACAGACAGGAGGGTATGCGCGTTGTGCACACGCCTATGTAGACGCACTTATATGCGCCGTTAAAATAACATGTAAACAACTGCGACATGACTTTAGACCAGGTTTGTGGTGGTTCTAGCGCAAGCGCTTTCTGCTGGCTCAAGATAGCAATACGCCAAAAAGAATCCTGGCCACTCCTCATCTTAAGACCAACACACCCAGTTCACTTGTGATGGCGCAAGAATACATGCTAGTTAAAGGACATAAGCGTTAGGCGTTATTATGGACCTAGCGCCGGGTGTAAGATAGCAAAGTCACTTGCGTTTGGGTTAGCGCCGCTTTGCGCCGGGTGTAAGATAGGGCCCATAGAGTGTATATGCATATCTATGGTACAAGATAGGTTCATATTACAAACTACTCTTTTTTTTAATCTTAATCTTAATTCATAATCTACACTTTGTAACAATCGTCATATGTTAACTGATTGATATTCTCAATAAAAAATAAAAAATAAAAATAACTATTAAAAACTACTTCCTCACTAGTTTTGCAGGATTTCTTTCACACACTGCTTGCAAAGTGAGGGGACAGGGCACATAGTAGACAGGGAACAGGGGTCATATTCGGACACAGCCACACACAAATTTATTGACTGAGTATTTTGACCACATTGCTACCATTGACTTACATGGTGAAAGACCTATACTGGAGCCAGTCGCAGTGGCGCTAGTGAGCAACAGCATAATTGCCGCTCCCAGCCCAACCAGGAAGTGAGCTTCAAAATGAAAGCCCAGTCTTGGCCCCTTGCTATCACACCCACAGCTGTAATAGGTTGCTGTTGTTATGTAAAAACACACATATTTATGCGTATAAATACATTAGGCTACATATTTTTTGCACTTTTATGCACAGAACTGTTCTGTGGTGATATGTAAGTTATATAGGCTACTGTAGTGTACTGTGACGATTCTGTCATTATAGCTAGCAGCAAGTTTTTTTATGTGGGTCAGATCCATAGATATAGACCACTTGTCAAGAAGATGCATGTCCCATGAACCATATCGGGAAATTGACCAAATTTTGAGTTCGGTAAGTAGCTAGCCATACCGCTAGCTACTTAGCTAGCTACTTACCGAACGCTAAATCTGGTCAATTTCAGTTATTTGATGTGCTAGCCAGCTAGCTCTTCCAAACATGAGCATCGTAACACTCAACAGTACATTTTCACCGGTGAATGCTCTTAGTGGGAGATGCAGATATGATAATTCACCACTCTGACCCGCGTTGAATTGCTAAACATACGCAGTTAGCTGTACCACTCTGCCCTGACCAATCAAAATACCATACATCATTTGCAGGTGCGGGACCCCCAAGCAGATCTGGCACCAGAGCAGAACTGGTACCGACAGCGACAAAATCTTTTTGTCTTTTAGGCTCGGAAAAAAAACATACTTCCAGAACAGTAACCAATTTCTTTTTGGGCTTGCATTCAAAAAGGGATTGCTGGGATTGTGTGATGTCAACTACCAGTCTCCTATGGGGAGGTAAAGTAGAAGTCCCATTGAACGCCTTTTCCGGTATATTGCTAAATGCTATGCTAGCGCATTTCAGCATAGACGACAAAAGCAACAGCTTCATATAAGGAAATGAAGCATTGAATCGTTCTGTAACCAAAAAATTACAAGGCTTCACATCATCAGCAAATGATCAACATGCAGCTTTTCATTACTAAAAATGTTGTGGTTACAAATGAACGATCAGATTTGTGTACCAAATACAACAAATACAATGACATTATCCATCCTCTGCTGGCCTGTCTCTTGGGACGTACCAAAATAATCGCAGCCAAGCCATGGGGTTTTTTTCTCCTCTACTTGACTAGAGTTGCAAAGGGAGGTAAGTTTCCAGGTAACTTTCGGTAATTTTAGGCAATTTTCCAGGGTAAATCACCACTCACTGTAACAATATCATGCTTAAACATAACTAATAATTCACAAAAAGTAAAAAAAAAATAAACAAACAAAATGTGCTGAACAGGCCCAGGTCCTTCCTGGTGAGCAGGATTCTGCGACATATGGTACCATCATTGCACAGCACCTTAATCTAGATCAGGGGAATGTTCTTATGTTTGGCAAAATTTTTCAGTAGGAAAGGGCTGTGGAGTGCTGATGCCATCTGGGAGGCAGCCAAACACATCAAGGCATCAACCTGGTGGAAGGGACTGTTAAGTGTGAAGCCATGCCCCTTTTTGCTTCAATTATTGTCCAGATCCCTCCAACATCAGCTGCATCAGAGTGCAACTTGAAACTCTTGAGCCCATCAAAGAAGACACCACACAAATTGAATCTGAGGAGGATTGTCCAGTCTCTTTCTGAAGATGAAGCTAGCTGTGGTTGAAATAAATAATTAGCTGAGGTCAAGCAAGTCAAGTTAAAATTTTTGTTTAACCTTACTTTCGTCAAAAGATGAAGTTACTCCTAATGTAATATGAATAACTTCTTCCTTTGACTAAAATAAGGTTAAATAAGGCCTATCTAATTTGCGGTCTTAGATGGAAGGAAATTATTAAAATATATTCTTGCATTCATGTCTCCTTTTTTAATATCCTTTTTTTCAATGTTACTCCCTATGCTGCCTCGTGAGTGTGCTCCTTTAAAGGTTGTATCAGCGATTTTGGGTGGAAACATAAATGATCACATTCATCTGATTTTTCCTCACGATCCGCTAGCTGCCCGCCCCATAAGCAGGCCGTCAAAAAACCGCGTCTCTGTAGGCAGCCTATGCTCCGAGATCGTACACAAAAACAATGGTACTACCAACTACTCAAAACCAAAATAAACAGTATTCCAACCAATCACAATGATCTGCACAAACGTGACGTCACTTCTGAAGCGAAATCCCAAACAAACATACTTATGAATAATTATGTTATGTTTTAAAAAATATTGTTCAAGCATCCAGAATTATAGCCACGTTAATAACGTTTGTAAGAAACCAAACCGTTTGTAAATCCGTCAAGATTTCAGCGAGATAAGAGTATTAGCGTTTGTGCAGATCATTGTGATTGGTTGGAATACTGTTTATTTTGGTTTTGAGTGGTTGGTAGTACCATTTGTTTTTGTGTACGATCTCGGAGCATAGGCTGCCTACAGAGACGCGTTTTTTGACGGCCTGCTTATGGGGCGGGCAGCTAGCGGATCGTGAGGAAAAATCAGATGAATGTGATCATTTATGTTTCCACCCAAAATCGCTGATACAATCTTTAATTCTTTGGTATGCTAGCGAGTTTCCTTTGGCTCACCTGAGTCTTGATTGTAAATTGCCGACACCTGTTGTGGATTTTCCCGAGAGCATGGGTGTTTCTCAATGTCTGTACTTGCGGACTTGTGAACTTGCGTGACGTAATATTTAACGGCCAAGTTCTGTTCCAAGAACGCGAGGGAGCATCGGATGCACCCTCTCCCAACACAGAGTTGCCAGACTGGGGGATTAACCCCTAAATGTAGGGGATTTTTAAAAAATGGTGTCAATTAAAAGGAGTCAATGGTGGATTTTAAGAGGAATGGAGGATAAATTGTGAGAACATTGTATGGGTGTCAATTGAAGATGGGGGTTTTCAGAATTCTTTTGGGGAGGGGAATTAATTCAGGCTTCTGGCAACAGTTGACGAGAACGGACTTGGATATCCCATTTCGTGATGGCAAATGAGACGGCACCATAGGGACATAACTAAAAATGTAGCCTAGCCTAGTTGTAATAAATAAATGAGACTGCAATCTTTCTACGAATGAAAATGAGGCAAGAAATATGTCTTACAATAGCTGGATTTTTACCTAATTTTAGACATGTTTGTATAACTAAGCAGCGTTCTGTCCTTCAGAGCAGGGGTGCACAAAGTAGCCCAGGTATATCGATCCATACTTTCCGCAACCAAATTAATTAGCAACTCATTGTTCAACTGCTGACAATAGCCATGTTTTAATAGGCTACCTAAAAGCTAAATGAAGGCGGAAAAGTTGCTGAAATTATCAGGAAATTCATCACAAAAAGCATATAGTGAAATTAACAGAATTTAAGGCTTTATCAATGAAGCATAATGGGGGGGAAAGTGCTCAAAGCTGCAAGACAGAAAACTGTAGGATGTGTAATGATATTAAGCAAATAGTGTTTGCTGTGTTCGACTAGTTGTGTCTGGGGACGGAGAAATACTTACGTGCATTACGTCCATTGTGGAATCAGATTGAACGTGAACCGGATGCTGGATGTAATGTGGTTGCCTGCAAGAATGAGAAGTAAAGTTTGTTAAGCTCTTTCAATACCAAAGTGTTCATTGAACCCACATAATATAATCACGACATGATGTCAGAAGTGATGGATTGGAAGAGCAAATAAGATGAAGAAATGAAATGAAAAAGACACGAACTGGCCGGGAGAAGATTGCTAGCGCGAGCTCGGAGATAGCGAGGCTAGACAATAGGCTAACAGGTGCAAAGTTAAGCTAGCTAGCTAGTATATGCTAGAAAACGAACTGAAATGGAAGGATTACACCCACCGTCAAAACTCCAGCTTACTGGGAATGTAAGCGAAAACTGGAAAAGATTCAGACAAAGGTTTGAACTGTATCTCTCTGCGATTGAAGCTGACAAGAAAAGTGAGAAAATGAAAGCGTCAGTGTTCTTGCATGTCGTCGGAGAGGAGGCACTAGATGTGTACAACAACTTTCAGTTTGGAGAGGGTGAGCACCTAAAGTTGGATAAAATAATGGAGAGGTTTGAAGGGTACTGTAATCCAAAACGCAATGTGACGTTTGAGAGGCATAGATTTTTCACATGTACCCAGAAAAGCGGAGAAACCATTGATCAATATGTGACTGAATTGCGCAGTAGAAGTAAGACGTGCGAATTCGGCGGGCTGACAGATTCACTGATCAAGGACAGGATTGTGTGCGGAATACCAGATAACGGGCTAAGAGAAAGGCTGCTACGAGAGCAAGACCTGGACTTGGAGAAAGCCATAGCGCTGTGTAGGGCTGCAGAGACAGTGAAATCACAGGCAAAAGAACTGCTTAGTGATGGGAGTTGTACTGTAGATGCAGTAAAGAAACAAGAGGCACACAGATCAAAATACAAGGGTGGCTATGTGAAAAAAGGAGCGGGTTCAGTCAGAAACAAAAAGGAGTCAGACAGTGACAACAAGAAAGCATGTGGTCGTTGTGGAACACAACATCCTCCCAAGAAATGTCCAGCATATGGGAAAATTTGCAATAACTGCAACAAAAATAACCACTATGCTCGCTGCTGCAAAAATCAAGGTGAACAAAATCAAGTGGATGCATTAAATGAAAGTGAAACTGAGCAGGTCTATGTAGATGCAGTATCTCAGAGAGCAGGAGAGCAGAAGGAGTGGATCATTCCTTTGCAGCTGAATGATACAGTGGTTCCTTTTAAACTAGATACGGGAACACAAGTGAACGTGATCTCAGAGACTGAGTTTAAGAATTTAAGACCAAGACCAAAACAGAAAAACTGAACGTGATACAGAAGATAGATGAACCGACTGAGTGGGTGAGCTCACTAGTCATAGTGGACAAAAAGAATGGAAAACTGAGAATATGCCTGGATCCCAGAGATCTAAACAGAGCCATCAAAAGAGAACTTCAAGCTACCGACACGAGAGGAAATCATGTCTCAGTTTGCAAACGCTAAGTACTTCAGCAAGTTGCACGCATCTTCAGGATTTTGGCAGTTGAAGTTGGATGAGGCCAGCTCAAAACTATGTACTTTTAACACCCCGTATGCCAGATACAGGTTCTTGAGACTACCATTTGGCATTGCCTCTGCTCCTGAAGTGTATCACAAAACTATACATATGATATACGAGCACCTTGACGGTGTAGACACGTCAATGGATGACATCATCATATGGGGGACGTCCAAGGCGGAGCACGATGAAAGACTGAGAAATGTGCTAGAAGCAACAAGGAAAGCAAACCTGAAACTGAACAGAGAAAAGTGCCAGCTAGGAGTGACAGAGCTAACATATGTTGGAGACATCATCAGCAGCGCAGGTATCAGACCTGACCCAATGAAGATTTCGGCTGTGGAGAACATGCCGACACCACAGTGCAAAAAGGATGTCCAGAGGTTCAATGGAATGGTAAACTACCTCGGAAAATTCATACCCAACCTCTCTGAAAAGTTAGCTCCTCTCAGAAGGCTGACGGAAAAGAAAATGGAATGGGAATGGAATCATGAAGACGAGAGTGCATGGAATGATCTGAAAAAACAGCTGACAGAGGAACCAGTTCTGAGGTTTTATGACCCAGCGAGATCCATCAAGATATCATCAGATGCATCACAGAGTGGGCTAGGTGCTGTTCTTCTTCAGCAGTATGGCGACAACTGCAACCAGTAGCATATGCATCTCATTCAATGACTGACCCAGAGACTCGATATGCACAAATCGAGAAAGAGCTGCTCAGCATCACATATGCTTGTGAGAGATTTAATCCGTTTGTGTCAGGACAAGATATCAGCGTAGAGACTGATCACAAACCACTGATAGCTCTGTTCCAAAAGTCACTAAATGACTGTCCACTCAGAATTCAAAGAATGATGATCAGGTTACAACGTTATGCTCTGAATGTAGCATACACACCAGGGAAGATGATGTACACGGCGGACACTCTTTCCAGAGCTGTAGACCCAAAGGCGCCAGTGAGCACCAGAACAGAGAAAGACGTGAAGGCCTACGTAGACATGGTCACAGCAGCACTGCCAGTCGCAGATGCAAAGCTGGAAATAATACGGACAGAGACTGAAAAAGATGAAACTATGAGTAAGCTGAAAAAAGTCATAGTAAATGGATGGCCAAACATGAAGCAGGACTGCTCACCAGACCTTTCGGAATACTGGAACTGCCGAAGTGAGCTGACAGTGGTCGAAGACATAGTCTAAGTAGGGGTTGACCTGTTCACATGTCAGGGGACAGATTATCCTATAGTGACAGACTACTATTCCCTCTATCCTGAAGTCTGCAAGCTTACCACCGCCACAGCTGATGCTGTGATAAGCTGCATGAAGTCCATCTTCTCTAGACACGGTGTGCCAAGCGAGGTATTTAGCGACAATGGTCCGCAGTTCGCTAATGTCAAGTTCATGGCATTCAGCAAGGACTGGGATTTTGTCCACACAATCCTCAAATCAAATTGTTGTCTCCTCCTGGGGGAGGGCCTCTGATGTGGTTGCCTGCCAGAACGAGAAGTAAAGTTTGTTAAGCTCTTTCAATACCAGAGTGTTCATTGAACCCACATAATATAATCACAACAGGATGAAACCAAATATTTTTTATTAATGTTACACTCATCATCAGTGCATCTCTTTTTGCTGGGATGTAGCCTACTTTATCCATTTCCCAGTGGAAAACAAGAATACATGCAGTTAATATTTTAATATGGATTGTATCTCAAAAGCACAAAAGGACTGGATCGCGATGCTTAGCTAAAGCCGTTAATATCATGGTGTTGTAAGAGCAATATACAAGTAATAACCAGCTAGCTTTGTAACACAGACGGCTGCTACTGTTATCAGCTTTTTGGCAAATCGGTGCCATCTCCTGGAGCGCAGTAGGAATGATAGGCCAAAACAAGATTAAATAAAGTAGGCTTTTACGCAATCATATGAAAGTCAAATGTGAACAGTAAAAAAATGTGTGAAATAATTTAAATTTTTTATCATTTATTTTTACAAATACAGTATAGCATTATTAACACTGGCAGCTACCACTTTATATAGACCTGATTGCATTGGAATGTAGCCTACACATTTGTGTACAGGAGAGCCAGTTTGGGTCACATATCAGTTTGTGCACCGTTGCTTCAGAGCTCTGTGTCGCTTGTTTGAGATGCAATGCGTGCTTCTGACGTTTGGACTGTGGTTTCGCTATACAAACCATAGACTCTCTAGAAAATAGCTACAAACCGATCTATACTACAAACCAGACAGCAACTTTTTCTGACAGTCCAGTATATAAGCTTCCCCCGTGTCATATGTCATCGATTTGCGCAATGAATGATGGGATATCTAAGTCCGCGTACTCATTTGGCGAGTTTGCATCCGATGCGTCCTCGAAATTTGGGGCGGATCAAGTACATTTCCGGGATCTTTGAGCATCCTCGCCTCTTTGCGTTCTTGCCTTTGGAACAGAACTGGGCCCGTTATATGTCACCATATTCACAAGAATGTGCCCTTTTGTCGGGAGACTTGACACTACATGCGTCACAAGTCCAGAAGTCCATACTTGTGCGGACTTGGTATTGAGAAACACCCCATATGTAGTTGCAGCGTTCTCTAGCTAGCGATTGATTCATTTTCCCTTTGTTGGTTCATTTTTCCCTTTGACTGTTAGTCTGTCACTTTGGTTAACTTCATGCACGCTGCCATGCTGAAGCTTATTTTTAAACAGTATTGTGGTGTTAATTTCAGGTTGTATGCAGTGCTTACTATATTTTGTAGTTTGTCGTAGTTGTTGCCGTGCTGTAGGGGTGTGCATTTGCTAATGGTATTTCTGCGTGATTCCCCATTTGGAAGCCACTTTGCTGCATTTTTGCATCTTTTGTATGCCACTTGGTTAAATGCAAATGGTTGACAAACTACTGTAGGGGACATGCCTCTACCATCCTTATACAGCTGGTGGCGTCATAGTATAATAAATTAGTCTCATAAAATTTCATATATTATTCTCAAAATAGAATATGCTAACTAACAATGGGCAACTTCCATTAAAAATTAAATTAATTATCAATAAAATGACACATTAATAATTATCTTAACAAAATCACAATATTATATATTCAGTTGATACCGAATTAATATACAGTAAATGATTCAGCAAAGAGCTGAAGGCATTTTGGGAATTCCTCCGATTAGCAGTGGCTGACTCAATTCAACACAAGAGCAACATCAGTACAGACAATCTTGGAAAATGTAATAAAGTTTATTGAACACAAAGTACCAAAAAGAGCAAAGCATGATTCACTACTATGATGTACAACAAACTATGTGCGCGCGTGTGTGTGTGTGTGTGTGTGTCGGGCGCACACGCGCATCAGCATGTGGGGGTTTTTCCATGTTCTCCTACGTGTTGGGGGTTGCCTCGGACACATGTTCAGAGAGAACAAAGAAACTACCATGGAGGGAGATTTGAAACTAGCAGGAGCTTGTTAACAATGGCGCATGAACCGTACCGAACACATAAGGGATAATGTGATCATCGGGATCAGCATGCAGTGTTATGACCTGTTAGTGTTTAAGACAGATCACATGCAAGATATTTTCTGTGCATGATGTATTAAAAGTAACACAGCGTGGTAGATGGCTTAGAGCCATCCAAAAGAAAATAACACAAAACTTTTAACAACAAACATTCAATAGCAGTTAAATACATCCAGTCTCAAACATGCCACGGTTGTTAACTGATAGGCTATGCCCAATGTTACAGCCTTACTTGAGTTGAGCCCTTTGAACGGTTTCTTCCGCATGTCGGGATTGCAAGTTCGCAGGGTTGAGATGGATAGAGGATCTGGTCGCCCCATCCTTGGGTCCCTCGAATCGATTCCTCCGCCAGATTGCGAAATTCCAGGGTGTAGTTCATAGGATATGATAACGGAAACTGCTTCATCTTTCCCAAAATACGCAGCATGATCCTTGTGCAGGCCACTTGCCTCTTGGGAACTTACATGAAATGCTCTGCTACAGGATCAGTTGGTGTGTGGCAGTGGTTCTTCTTTGACCAACGATAGGCTACTCGCGTTGCCTCTTAGCGTCTCGTCTCCGGTTATACGTGGCTAATAGGTAAATGAGCCCACCTCGCTCAGTTGGGTCGGTGTCACGGATGGCCGAGGCTTCCTTGTGGAGTGAGGGTGCATTTCCCCCGCAAAGTATCGCATTACAGTGCGGAAATCACAACTGGGACAATGTCCTACGTCACTTGCAACATGGAGGAGGAGTTTCCTGTATGAAATTGTACTTCTTTTGGCCCTACACTACTCGTTTCCAG
The DNA here is from genome assembly GCA_029718625.1 of Synaphobranchus kaupii. Taxonomy (NCBI): domain Eukaryota; kingdom Metazoa; phylum Chordata; class Actinopteri; order Anguilliformes; family Synaphobranchidae; genus Synaphobranchus; species Synaphobranchus kaupii. Next base: position 38,856,376 of record CM056379.1, read on the forward strand.
AAGGAACATTTCGGTAGTAAGCTGCTTATGGATTTGTGGCTTTACTGTGTTGTAGTCTGTCCCTCGTGTAAACTACTAGTGTTTGTATCCTACTACTTTTGTCTGCTTGATGGGTGTGATGCGACTTGGAACAACGGAACAACCGAGGAGGCAAAGGCCAGTGGAGGGACTTTTAACCTGGGTTTTGTTTTGGAGAACTTTGTGTCATTCTTGTGATGTGATGTTCTCATTTTGGAGAGATTGGATGCAGTGGTTCCCACGTTTAAAACTGCCGGCCGTCATGTCTCACCGTCAAAGTTCTTTGGATTCTCTATCTCGTTTTTTGTTGAAGACATTGGAGGCAAATTGACTGGGGTTTTGTTTAGGAGAACTTTGTGTCACGTGCAAATAAAAGAAAGAAAAACAACAAAAAGTGAAAAAGATGGTGTGTATGTGATCCTACCCTAGGGAATCCTAACAAAAACAAACTGCATTTGAAAAGAAAAAAAATACAAATAAATGTGTTCACATTGTGGTAAACCAACATCATGCCAACCATGGTTTTCTCCCAAACAATGTGTAGTTGCAGTGATCCCTCAAATATGCCCAATACATAAAAACCAAAGACATACTTACGATTTATATATTATGAAATATTATGAACATAAATTCCCAAAATTAGCTAAAAAGTTCAGAAATTACCTAAAAATTCCTCAAAAACTGAAAGTTTCCCTGAACTTTAACAACCCTAAGCTTGATATCGGTTGCAGGTTGCTAGTCTTCTCTACATGGCCAGATCTAAAATGATCTTCCCCTCTAGTCACAGACTGTGTATAAAATAATTTATTTGGAAAATGATCACTGCCTTTAATCAGGATTTTAAATCATGCGGGTCTAGACAACAGATCACTACAGATCTGGTATTAGAATGGTCCAATACAGGATATTTCATCAATATGAAAGCGAAAGCACTATGAGAATCTCTGATCTAAAAACAAAAATTGAAATGCCCTCAGATTCAGCACACAGAAATATATTTAACCATGTAACACATACTTTGAACCCAGACTCATATTTAGCTTTTGTCGCTCTATTTAATAGGGTGGAGTAGATAGATAGAAAGATAGATTCTTTATTGTCCTCCTTAGAGGACATTTGTTTTCACAGTCTGTACATACACAAACAGTTAGGTAACATCCAGCAAACACAGAACATAGCCACAGGGAACACAACCCCTATGGAAAAAGAATATGCTGCAGTATATTGTAAATATATCAAAATTATCTTCACAATATATTTAAAATATACTGCAGTATATTACATTTCCATAAGGGAAAAACAGTCACAAAGGTACAGTACCAGTCAAAAGTTTGGACACACCTACTCATAGAAGGTTTTTTTCTGTTATTTCTACTGTTTTCCACATTTTGGAATAGTAAAGACATGAAAACTATGAGATAACACAGATTAAATTATGCAAAAACCAAAAAAGGGTTAAACAAATAAAAAAAAGTCTTATATTTTAGATTCTTCAAAGTAGCCACCCTTTGCCTTGATAACGGCTTTGCACATTCTTGCAACTTCTGTGGTAAACAGGTATTCCACAGGTAAAAAGGTGATGCCATCATGACTGTATAAAAGGATATCAAAAGACTCCTGATATCTTATTTCCAGGTACTCTTAGAAGCGATACTATAACCTCTGCATTTGAATGGACCTCTATGGGAATTGGGGGGTGGGACTAGATTTAGCTTTAAATTACACTGGAACAGTGTGGAACACATGGTTGGCTAAATGGCTCTAAGTCATCAAGGGTCTGACGTATCAAACAAGCCTTAAACCATAACTCTGCTGCCAGATATGCGGTAGATATGAATGGATCACTTGAAGGGTTGTTTCTCCTGACAAATTTTCCTATTGAACTCTGGAAAAATAAGTCAGGAGAAGAAACCCTTCAAGTTATCCATCCATATCTACTGTATTTCTGGCAGCAGAGTGATGGTTTAAGGCTTGTTTGATACATCAGACCCTTGATGACTTAGAGCCATTTAGCCAACCATGTGTTCCACACTGTTCCAGTGTAATTTAAAGCTAAATCTAGTCCCACCCCCCAATTCCCATAGAGATCCATTCAAATGCAGAGGTTATAGTATTGCTTCTAAGAGTACCTGGAAAAAAGATATCAGGAGTCTTTTGATATCCTTTTATACAGTCATGATGGCATCACCTGTTTAGCTGTGGAATACCTGTTTACCACAGAAGTTGTTTGAGAGAATGGCAAGAATGTGCAAAGCCGTTATCAATGCAAAGGGTGGCTACTTTGAAGAATCTAAAATATAAGACTTTTTTTTATTTGTTTAACACTTTTTGGGTTTTTGCATAATTTAATTTGTGTTATCTCATAGTTTTGATGTCTTTACTATTCCAAAATGTGGAAAACAGTAAAAATAATGGAAAAAAACCTTCTATGAGTAGATGTGTCCAAACCTTTGACTGGTACTGTATGCCAATCAAAAAAAAACACAAGCACAGAAATATAGCCAGAGACACAGGGGCACAGGTCAATTAAAATAACATTTTTACAGTTTGTTGAGGGCAGTGATGGCAGAGGGCACGAAGCTCTTACTGTAGCGTGTGTACCGGAAGTATCATTCAAGAAACGTTACCTCCCTATAGTCATATGAATCCAGGGAGCTAATTAAGCAGATTTGCAAATGCACTGATATCTGTTACAAGGTGATATTTGAACATCAGTGTGATCTCTTAAATATTCTGGATTATTTTATCCTTTTAATAAATGTGATTTAAGCAATTAGCATGTCATCCATTTGTCCCGTCTTTGAGGGACATTTACAATATAAGTGTTTGTTTTCTCTGAATTATCAGTGTGGATTTAATAAGATCGCCAAGTTACTGGATGAATAGTATGGTGTTATTTCTGCAGTGCACTGTGTACTGTAGTTAAGTTTTGGTGTTAATATCAGCTTCTCCCTCTAGCCACCCCTCCAAATTCATGGAGCCACCACTGCACTCAGTACATGATGGTGTTCTGTGTTTTGATTATTTAATTTGACCGATAAATAAATGCACAATGGCATAAATAAATGAAATATGAAGTCATTAAGCACTGGATGTTTGCCTCTGAACACCCAACAGCAGATTGCCAAGAACAAAAATATGCCATACAAATTTCGGCTTTCAGATATTTCTGTTTTGTAAGACACTGCTACTAAAAAAGACATCAAAGCACATGCATCTGTGTCAAAATGATGACAAGAATATTGTGCAATTAAGCATGGACTTCACTTTTGGGGGATAAAAATTGGTTCAGCACACATCCCTGTTTAAAGTAAATCCATTGAGGTAATCAGTCTGTCATATGGTACAGTAAGCTAGTGTCTAGTGCACTGCTTTGAAATTGGTTTGGTAGTAAATGTTTGGGTATTTTCACTGCGGCATAATGTGCCACTGCAAATTTGAAAATCATCAGCACCCTTATATTTGTCATTTTCTCTTAATTTCATTATGGTTCAGGTATGGGTAGTAACAATTATGTAGCCATACACAAAAGTGGTTTCTGCTGAAAAAATCACCATATCATCAAAATGTTGAATGTTCCTTTCATTGTTTCAAGTCACACATGCTGACGTGTATGACTCAACGTATGACAGCAAAGTCATTTTAACAGGATTGTCTGATAAATATAAAAATCATCAGACAACTAAAAGTGACATTGGCATGAAAATATTATGTATTGCGCCTGCAACAAACTTGCAACATGCTTAGATTATTTGGCATTTTGCACATTAATTGAAATGTCTAAATAAATTAAAAGCAAAAGGTTTTCCCTTAGAATCCAGAGAGTGGAGCACTCTTCCATTACTCTGGCCTAATAGGAAAAGCACAGATAAAGTGTAATTACTTTTAGAGGCAGAAGGCATTGAAGCAGAAAGCACCTATATACCTTTTACATATGAGGACACAGCTTACCATCCTTCACAATAAGATTACTTTTTTGGAGAAAAAAAGAGGAGAAATTATTGAGAGTTTTGTCTGTATTTTATTAAAAGATAAGAGATTCTTGTGCTTTATTTCAAATATTGAAGGACTAATTTAAGCACATAAAGTGGTAGGAGTTTTTTTATGAATGTCATTTTTCTCACAGCATTCTGGACCTTGACATGAAAGCACTGAGGTCGTATGAGACTAAGAGGAAGTTGTTGTTTAGAACGTATTTTTCTATCTATCAGAAGCTAATGGATGATTAAATTCATGGAACAAAATAGTGAAATTCTCCATTAGTTTCTACAATAAATATCTGCCCATAGCCTTGCAGTAGTCCTGCTGCAGTGTGTCAACAGAATCAAAGGAACTGACAGAATTCTCAATTTATGTGCAAGTACAGCTCCCACAAAATGAATGTGGATTATGATTAGCAAAATTGATTCAAATAAATTAAAAACGGTTTCTCATTATTTTAGTTGTTCATTTGTGAATATACTGATATATCAGTTCATTTAATAGTAATCATGAAGGTTTTTCATGCTGTAAAATTGAATGTTGAGTGCTGTAAATCAATCTATTGATATTGCTTCAGTCTAAACTGAGAGGATCTCATCACAATACCTTCAACAGTCTAAATATCAGAAAGTAAGTCATATCCGTGGAATTATTGTGCATTCATCTTGTGAGCTGTGTCGAGCTTGATCTCAATGCTACAGATGTGAAATGGTGCAACCTATCAATATTGCAAAGAACAAACTGAAATCCATCCATTGCCACTAAATCAGTAGATTGTACACTGCTAGGCAGAATGCTCCTTTCAGTGGGTATCCCTAAAATACTCCATGGATGTGATGGATTAATATTGGGACCCCAATGGAAAAAAGCCTGTCTAATTGGCTTTTTGGGTTATCCCAGATGAAATCAACTGTATACTGTTTTAAGTTTATTTTTGTTGATGAGCTAATTGTGTTTGTTGTTCTGTGTAGGCTACTGTCTTGTTGTGTGTATTTTTGATGTAGATTTTTTATCTGAATAAATAATAATAATAATAATAATAATAATAATAATAATAATAATAAATAAAATAAATAATAAAATATGGAAGCAACCCTGATGCGGGGTGGGGTGTCATCTATACCTCTTTAAATACCAGGTCCTGTAGCCACTCTTCCCTTTTCCTGAATAGGTATGGTAGGGTGTGGCAGCTGTTGTAACCCTGCATCACCTCTGTGCTCTGAGATTAAAGATATGTGTCCCTGTTGCCAAACAACACAATTACTTGGCCTACCGTTGACAGTAAATAATTAAATTCTGCTTGTTTTACTTGGGAAACTGTGGCAATGAAAGTATCCAGTGGCATCAGTTTCTCCTAGACTATTTAATTCTGAAGCACTTTTGATATCTATAAGCTAAAGTTTGCCCAATATGGAAAGCACAGTTTTTTTCTGATACCAACTAGGCCCTGTAGCAAGCTGACTGGCTTTTGATGACAGGCTTTTGTGTATTGTTACTGACAGAAATTTTGTGTATTGTTATTGAAATATCTTACCCTTTTGTAATTTCCACTGAATTTTCTTAATTAAACTTTTTAGGCAATTTCTGTATTGGAATAGGTTAAAGGTTATAGATATAACATTTTTATGGAGACACATTTTGTAATATATACGTATATATATAATACATCCACAGAGCTTGATGAAAGATGCAGAATAAACATACTTTAATGGACTAGGTTAGATAACTTGAAGGGTTTCTTCTCCTGACTTATTTTTCCATAGAGTTCAATAGGAAAATTTGTCTGGAGAAACAACCCTTAAAGTGATCCATCCATATCTACTGCATATCTGGCAGCAGAGTGATGGTTTGAGGCTCGTTTTATACCTCAGACCCTTGATGACTTACAGCCATTTCACCAACCATGTATTCCATACTGTTCCAGCATAATTAACAGGTAAATCTAGTGCCACCCCCCAATTCCCATAGAGATCCATTCAAATGCAGAGAGGTTATAGTATCGCTTGTAGGAGTACCAGAAAATAAGATATCAAAAGTCATTTGATATTGTTGGGTCACAGACATCAGGAAGTCATGGCATGCAAAGGATACGTGACTAAATATTAAAAATGATTACTTTATTCTACATTATGTCAAACTGTCCAATATTTTTGATGCTTGAAAATGGGGGGGGGGGGGGACTATGTACAAAAGGTTTTATAATTTCTAAACTGTTCATCTGATATGGATGAAAATACTCTCAAATTAAAGCTGACATTTTGCACCTCAACGTCATTGTCATTGTATCCTTTCAAACTCAAAGTGCTAGAGTACAGAACCAAAATAACAAAAAATGTGTCACTGTCCAATGAATTATGGTGCTCACTGTATATGTCATAAAATGAATAAAGTTAGTTTTGTCCATTATAAAGCATATCCATACATTTGCCCCTTCTGATGGTTTAAGATTAAAAAACATTGATATCACAGTGTTACATACACCTAAATATGTAGCCTAATCATTCACTCTTGTATCTCAATAAAACATCACTTTTACCTGTACTCTACAGTATGTATACTTTTGCCCCGGGATCGCATTTTTCTGGAGTTTTTTTGTTCGTTTTTTAATGTTCCCATTCATTTCCACTCCAAGAAAAATTTTGCATTAATATACCACATGTCAGCGCACAGTAAATTGGAATGAGCATTTTCCATGCCCTAAGTGTCAAGTATATGGGCCATTCTACAAAAGTCATGCAAATTGCTGTGCCTCTCTGATAAAAGTAAGAAATTGACCAATAAAATCTTTCAATGCTATATAATTCATTAGATCATGTTATGTTTTAATATAATCCAAGATATAAATTGCAGTAATAATAGTTACAATTATCCAAAATCAACACTTATACTCTTGGGAGTATAAATTCCTATTGGGAGATGGCTGTCCCCACTATCAACCCTTAAACTGGTGCATTAAAAAATAATACCCAAAATATTTTTGCCAATTATTTGACTTGTCTCATTCAATAAAGCATGTGAATTTTTATCAAATATAAGTTAAAATAATGCAATCTATTTTTGTAATAAAATTTATAATTCAAAAAATGCTGTCCCCAATTTTTACGTCACAACCGAAATGTACACTGTTTGAGTCTGTGCAGTGAACCTGCTTGTAGCCACATACCCCTTTTTTTAACCAGGAAATTAGACAGCCTTCATATGAATCAAGGCCATATGGTGAGTAGCTAGGTTTTAGTGTTTTGATATAATTGTCCTTCAAAGTATGAAAATTAGTCTGTGGTTTTAAGAGACGTCACACCCAAACACCCAAGATTTCATAACTGTAGATTTGATTACAAGGAAGGGGCATCTGCACAGAGAAGTGGTTGCTAACCATGTGGTTGCTAAATCTTTTGTTTTGTGGCCGAAATGAGCCAAAATTGTCACAACCGAAACAGTCACTACCGAAACAAATGGTATTGTTTTGACAGGCCTGTTTCGGTCGGTGACACTTGTCCGTAAATTCTTATTAAAGACAATAAATAGTGAGACAATCAATGCACATGTCCAAACCTCAATTCCAAAAAAGTTGGGACAGTGTATAAAATGTAAATAAAAACAGAAAGCAATGATTTGCGAGTCCTTTTTGTATTCAATTGAAAACAGTACAAAGACAAGATATTTCATGTTTTAACTAATCAACTTTATTCTACATTTCATTCTTTATTCAGCTCATTCTACATTTGATGCCTGCAACACCTCCCAAAAAATTTGGGACAGGGGCATGTTTACCTTTTAACAACACTCAGTAATCTTTTGGGAACTACAACACTAATTGTTGTAGTTTTGAAAGCAGAATTGTTTCCCATTCTTGCTTAATATGAGACTTCAGCTGCTCACCAGTCCGGGGTCTCCATTGTCATATTTCGGGCTTCATAATGCGCCACACGTTTTCAATGGGAGACAGGTCTGGACTGCAGGCAGGCCAGTCTAGCACCCGCACTCTCTGACGACGAAGCCATGCTGTTGTAACACATGCAGAATGTGGCTTGGAATTGTCTTGCTGAAATAAGCAGGGATGTCCCTGAAAAAGCGATTGTCTAGATCGCAGCAAATGTTGCTCCAAAATGCATATGTACCCTTCAGCATTAATGGTGCTTTCACAGATGTGCAAGTTACCCATGCCATGGGCACTAACACACCCCCATACCATGACAGACGCTGGCTTTTGAACCTTGTGTTGGTAACAATCGAGATGGTCCTTTTCCTCTTTGGCTGAGAGAACACAACGTCCATTATTTCCAAAAACAATTTGAAAGGTGGACTCGTCAGACCACAGCACACGTTTCCACTTTGCGTCAGTCCATCTCAGATGAGCCCAGAGAAGTTGGCGGCGTTTCTGGATGTTGTTGATATATGGCTTATGCTTTGGGTAGTAGAGTCTTAACTTGCATTTGTAGATGCAGCGACAAATTGTGTTTACTAACAATGGTTTTCTGAAGTATTCCCGAGCCCATGTGGTTATATTAATTACAGAAGCATGCCGTTTTTAATGTAGTGCTGTCTGAAGGATCGAAGGTCACGGGCATTCAATATTGGTTTATGGTCTTGCCCGTTTTCTCCAGATTCTCTGAATCTTTTACTAATATTATGGACTGTAGATGGTGAAATCCCTAAATTCCTTGCAATCGTGTGTTGAGAAACGTTGTTCTTAAACTGTTGGACTATTTGCTCATGCAGTTTTTCACAAAGTGGCGAACCCATCCTTGCTCGTAAATGCCAGAGCCTTCGTGGATACTCCTTTTATACCCAGTCAAGATAGCATGACCTGTCACCTATTCACCTATTTACCTGTTGAATGTTCCAAACAGGTGTTTTTTGAACATTCCACAACCTTCCCAGTCTTTTTTATACCTGTCCCAACTTTTTTGGAACGTGTTGCAGACATCAAATTCGGAATTTGCGTATATTTACAAAAATCAATGAAGTTGCTAAGGTAAAACATTAAATATTTTTTAAATATCATTTTCATTTACATATATAGACAAGAGAATTTACAAATCACTGCTTTCTGCCTTTATTTGCATTTTACGTACTGTCCCAACTTTGGAATTCAGGTTTCAGTAAGAGATGTCACAACCGCAACAATGTGGTCACAACCGAAACACCTGCTATTTTGTTAAAATTTTGAAATAATATGAATAATCAATCAAATATCCAAGATATTGTGCTGGTGAGGGTATATATAATCTCATAAATAAGAATCTATCAAATTCATGTGATCAAATCTGTTCATTTTATAGAGAACATTTGTACAGAGTTTTCACTAAATTTAATTAATCCAATGTTTTATTTGATTTAAAAATTCAGGGTAATTGATTCAAATTCAACAGCAGTCAAGATTGTTTTTCAAAAATGTCATTTTCAAAGGGGTGAATTAAACTTATCAATTGGGTATGTAATTTTATTTCAAAAGCAGGGATTACACCATGTTTCGGTTGTGACATATTTAGGAGCAGTCAGTAAATCATCCTTATTCTGAAAAAATTACATGTGATTGCACTGTACATCTAGTATATTTATGTATCTCAGATAACGTTTAACACATATATTATAAAAGAATTTTGCAAAAAGAATACAAATTTACACTTCTCCAACCCTCAATTTGCACAACTTCTGTAGAATGGACCATATACGCCATAGCCTATATTATGTACATAAAAAATAAAATAGTATTCCACCATCTGAAAAATGCTGCCAAATGTTCTATCTTCAATGAAAATCGGTAGTCTACCTACATCAAATGTAAAATGAAGGATTGCACTACAGTATGTGAAATGCACTGAAAATGTGAAAATAACAATAGACCTATCAATCATATTGGACAGGACAGTGTTCAAGTGGAAAAAGGAACATACATATGTAGCCAGCCAGACCAACCGCATATTAGAAGCAGTACTACTTACATATCGGGAAGGGAAAACTACCATCGGGGAATGCGTTTTCTGTAGAGCTTGCGAAATACTAGACTGTTAAAATGAAAACTGCTGTTACGCTGGGCTGTAAGTAATTGTTCGTAGCACCCAATAAGATATTTCATATACCGTTGCTAAGGTTATAATGTACTCTATTGGATAAAAGAGCCGACAATTAAACCAGAATGAAGTATAATGAATGAGACAGGCTTGCAGGGCATGGGGGAATTACCAGTCGACGTTTCAGACAGTGTAATAGCGGTATAAAGTGTTGTATATTTCTCTAATATTTTAATATTCTAATATTCTGAAAGGAACATCTCTATGTGTAAAACAAATGGTAGGATTGCATATTTAGTACCAGATATTGGTATTTATATTTATTTCATATTTAGTACCAGATATTCATAGTAGAATGACGTGGTATAATGAGACAATAATTTCACGTTTATTTTGCATTTGAGCAGGGCTTTTCACTGCTTTTTTGGCATACGATCAGGCTATTCTTGGGTTTATCTTGTTGCTATGACGGAATTCAAATTTTATATGATGAATAAATATATTTATGAACTCACACGCTAATGTCCACTATGTCACGCATGGGTAGGTATAGTTGCAGGCGATAGTTAGAAAGTCTGTATTCGGCAGAGTGGTCAGGAATCGTGTACCAATAAAGATAAAACACAGAGTTTGTGGTTTGCACTCATAGTTTGGCTGCAGGATCAACAAATGTCTCAGTTGAGCAAAATCTTGCAGCCGCGCCATGGCCAGTTTGGCCACTAGGCATCTGCACAAAGGGTTTAAAGGCTTCTTTCTGGCAACTCTGCCATGTAGGTCTTTGTTGTTTAAAGTACATTAAAGTATTGTTGTCCTGTGAAGACCTGTGTCTGCTACTCTTTTTCAGCTTTTTTTTGTGATGTGTGGGTTGTTCTGAGCATTTCTTACCAGGTATTGGGCCATTCTATCTGAAATTGTTCTTAGTCTTCCATATCTTGCCTTGACTTCAACTGTTCCATTTATCTTCCATTTTCTGATAATGTTTCTGACAGTGGAAATAGGTAGTTTGAAATGTTAAGAGTTTTTTTCTAGCCTTCCCCTTGATAGTGGAAGTGAACTATCTTGATTCCAACATCCTTGGACAACTGTTTAGAGAAACCCCTGGTTGTTAACACCAGACAGAACAGCCGTCAGATGCTTTAGAAGGTGACTTCAGAATAAATAGTTCAGCCCTGGAATTATATTCACATGACAAATTGAAGCCCAAATGAGTAAATCACCTGGGCCTGGGCCTTAGTAATCATCTTTTTAAAAAGTAACAAAGAATAATCCAAAAGGGTTCCCAAACTTTTGTACAAGGCCTTTTTCCTTTTTTATTATTTTGAAACTGTAAAAAATTAAAATAAAGTAAAGTATCTTGCTTTCAAATTTGAAGAAATGTGTCATGTTTAACTTTGTACCATTTAGAGGTCAGGTTAGCTTCTGTTCACTTAGATATTACTTGTAAAAGGCATGTTGACCAGGGGTTCCCAAATTTTTGCAGCCTACTGTATATAGGAGCGTTCTCTGCTGGGGCAGAACCCCAGGAAATCCAAAGTTTGATGTGAACTCCTTTTTTACCCGTTCTTAGCTGTCAGGTGTTATGGGGAATTGAATGTATTCATTGGCATGACAGACTAGGCCTGAGATAACTACATGTATGGCTGAATATGCAGCAGATTGGCATATGCCTCCAATTGAACTTAGGAGATGTTGGAACTACCCACTCGTAGTGCAGCCATTAATTTCACAGCAATGGAGAGTGCATATAGGGACAGCAGGAATCTCCAGCTCAGCTGCCAGGAGATGAGAGAAGCATGTTAAAACCTGGCGGGATAAAAGCAATTTAAGGTGGCTTTCCCCTTCGCTGAGGGACAGGTATGTGGTCCTTGACCGATGGACCCTTTCATTATTACGCATTTTTTGATATACACTAATAATATTTCACATTGTAATCTTGATATATTTTATGCATGTTTGTGTGCGCCCGTTTGTGTAACAGACAGGAGGGTGTACGTGTATTGTGCACACGCAGTGGCATAGCACAGTTTGACGGGCCCCCCCGCACGGTTCTCCCCGCAACCCCCCACCCACCCCACCCCCCGGCAGGCATCCGCATATGACATGTTGATTCACAGAGGCTGGTAACTCATGTGCCTAGCGTAGCAACCCACTGGATTTGCAACTGACTTGGCTGGTTACTACCATTCCTAGGCTGGACACTCACATACCTAGCCTGGCAACACACTGGAACACACAAACACTATGAAAAAAGAAACAGAAAAGCAAACACCAACTAACTCACAAAACAATTGTCTAAAATTGGCAAATGTAATCATGGTAAATTCACTACCATTAGGCTATGCAAGGAAAATTGTGCTGATGTCAGTCAACAGTAACACTAACAGCATCAATGTTTAGCCCAAATTCATAGGCTACAGCAGAAGAATTGGATACATCAAATATAAATCTGAAACCTCCTTACATTCCCAGCAATGTTGAATAGTAGGATTGTCCCTGTGCTTTCTCCCTCCATTTTGTGTCTCCACTTCCCTGCACCTGAATTGTTTTCTTATTTGTTTCAGCTCACCTGTTCCTCGTTGTTTCTTCCTTAGTTGGGTATTTCTGTTTCTCTCCTCTGTTTCTGTGTTTTGTGCCAGATCATATTGTGCCCTGCATTCATGCTTGTCTCAGTCTTTCCAGCGGTTATTCCTGCCTGCTCCTTGCCTGTTCCAAGTTCCTGTCTCCAGTCCTGTGTACACATCCAGTTCCTGTTCTCCTGCCTGTCCAGCCTGCTCCTGCCCTACCTGTTCCTGTCCAGTCCTGCTCCAGTCGTCCTGCCCATCTGCCCTTCCCCGTCCTAGCCCTGCTCCTGCCCATCGCCCTCCTTATCCCCTGCTCTGACGGATTCCCCGGTTTCTGACCTCTGCCTGTTCCTGGACTTCGCTTTTGCTCATCCTGCATTGCCCTGTTCAATGGACATTGACCCCTGCCTGGATTTGACTATGTTTCTGCCTGCCCTCTATTGCTGGACATTGACCTGTGTTCGTCAACTACGAATAAAGCCTATTCCTATTACTCCTGGTGTCTGCGATTGGTTCAGATCAGTTCACATAGCAGAACGATCTGGCCATGATGGACTCAGCGGATAGATCCACCACGCCATCGCCTGCCAGGGGGCAGTTATTAGTCAGCATGACCAACTACTGCAAGATGTTATGGAGACCCTGAAGTCTATCTCCGTCCAAGTGGGTCAGATGGGGTCCCAGGTCTCGCAGTTGTCCACTAGCCTACCTCCTCCAGTTCCTGCGGCACCACCCAGTCCTCCCGCATCTGTGCAGCCTGCAACTCCGCCGCTTCCCCAGACCAGAGAACCTTGCATTCCCCATCCAGAACGCTACAACGGCGATTTGTGGAGATGCAGGGGTTTCTTGATGCAGTGTGATCTCTTTTTCAATATGCAACCCGGTTCCTACCACACTGACCCAGCGAAGATCGCCTTCATGATGGCCTGTCTTGGGGGAAGTGCACGGGACTGGGCCACTGCGATTTGGGACAGCCAGCTCCCTGCCAGTTCCCATTACCTGACGTTCATCTCTGAAATGAGAAAGGTGTTCGACCACCCTGTATGCGGAAGGGATGCCACTCAACACCTCCTCCATCTCCGTCAGTGCTGCCGAGTTTGCGGTGGAGTTCTGGACCTTGGCTGCAGAGTCCGGCTGGAATGACGCGTCACTCCAGGGGGCGTATGGAATGAGGTAGGCTCTGAAGGATGAGTTGGCGGCAAGGGAAGACACCAGCTCCCTGGATGACCTGATTTCCCTGTCCATTAAAGTGGACAATAAGTTGTGCGAGCGCCAGGGGGAGAAGGCGGGTCATGTTGCCTTTACAGACCAGTCAACCAGCCTGCCCTTTCCTGTCCTATTCCTGCTCCTCGCCGATTCAGTCCTCCAGTTTCTCCTGAACCATCCGCCCCACCTGAACCGATGCAAGTGGATCGTGCCTAGCTCACGCCTCAAGAATGTCAGTGACGCCTCTCCAGTCATCTGTGCCTGTATTGTGGGGGTCCGGGTCATTTCATCCAAAACTGTCCAGTAAAAGCCAACGCCCGTTAGTGAAAGAGGAGGTCCTGACGGGCGCTTCCCAGACTCCATCCTCCAAATCCCGACCCACTCATCATGCTCTGCTCACCTGGAATGGGACCCAGCTACCTATTCAAGTCCTTATCGATTCTGGAGTGGACGCTAACTTCATCTGCCCTGCCCTGGTCCATCAGATGGGCATCCACACTGCCCCTATGAATACGCCTCTTCACACTAACACTCTTACCGGGACCCCTCTGGCAGTGATCCGAGAAATGACCAGCCCTGTGGAGATACTGGTCTCCGGCAATCATCGGGAGGAGATTTCGTTCCATGTTATGGAATCGCCTTTCGCTCCTGTTGTGCTCGGATCACCATCGCTCACCAAGCACAATCCCCAAATTGACTGGTCCCGGGGAATTATTACTGGCTGGAACCCCAAGAGTCACCTCACCTGCCTCAGTTCTGCTGCCAGTTCCGTGGGGGCTCAACCCCCTCTTAAAGAGGAAGTTGTCGATCTCTCCAAAGTGCCCAGTGAATATCACGACCTCTGCCAGGCATTCAGTCGCTCCCGAGCCTGGTCTCTGCCTCCTCACTGCTCCTACGACTGCCCCATTGACCTGCTACCAGGAACTTGACCCCCTAGATGCTGCCTGTAATCCCTCTCCGTTCCTGAGACTGATGCCATGGAGAACTACATCACTGAGTCACTGGCTTCAGGTATCATTCGCCCCTCCTCATCTCCAGCTGGAGCCGGGTTCTTCTTCATAGGCAAGAAGGACGGTTCACTACGTCATGTATTGACTACCATGGACTTAACGACATCACGGTCAAGAACCGTTATCCCTTAACTCTGATTTCATCTGCCTCCTCCACTCTGCAAGGCTGCAGCATGTTTACCAAGCTTGAGCTCCGCAACGCCTACCATCTGGTGCGGATCCGAGTGGGGGATGAGTGGAAGATGGCCTTCAAAACCCAGTCCGGGCACTATGAGTACCTGGCCATGCCTCTCGGGCTCTCTAACGCTGTGTTCCAGGCGATGGTCAATGACGTGCTCCGGGACATGATCTCTTGGTTTGTATATGTTTACCTTGATGACATTCTTGTGTTCTCCTGCACTCCTGAAGAACATATTAATCATGTGCGCCAAGTGATTCAACGCGAGAATCAGTTATAGGCTGAGAAGTGTGAGTTCCATCAGTCATAAGTTCAGTTCCTGGGATTCGTCATTGCCAAGGTGAGGCTGGAGATGGATACTGAAAAAGTGAGGGCGGTCCAGGAATGGCTGGAACCCAACAACCGCAAACAACTCCAACGCTTTGGATTGGATTCATCCACAACTACAGCTCTGTGGCGGCCCCCCGACAGCTCTCACGTCCACCAAAATGCCCTTCAGCTGGACCAAGGAGGCCAGCTCAGCCTTCCTCAAGCTGCAACAACGTTTCTCTACTGCTCCTTTCTTGTCGCTTCCTGACCCCAGCAGGCAGTTTGTGGTTGAGGTGGACGCTCAATGTGTGGAGGATAATAAAATGCACCCCTGCGCCTTCTTCTCCCATCATCTCTTGTGCGCCGAGAGAAACTACAACATCGGAGACAGAGAGTTATTGGCTGTCAAAATAGCCTTTGAGGAGTGGTGGCACTGGCTAGTGGGGGCCTCCATCCTGTTTCTTGTGTGGACTGATCATCGTAATCTGGAGTATCTTCGTTCTCCCTGAAGACTCAACCCTCGCCAGGCCTGGTTGTCGCTATTCTTCTCCTCCTTCCAATTTACTCAATTTGCTTCCAATTTGTCCTATCGGCCAGGATCCAAAAATATCAAGCCTGACGCATTGTCCCATCTCCATGAAGCGCCCGAAGAGGAGGGAGGTCCCGAGACAGTTCTCCCGCCTGACTATGTGGTGGCTGAGTCGGCCCGCACTCAAGCGCTTACCTGGGCCCACGCCTCCAAGTTAGCATGCCACCCTGGCGCCGCCCGTACCCTGGCCCTCCTGTCCCATCGGTTCTGGTGGCCTGAAATCTGGTCCCACATCGCGGTCGACTTTGTCACTGGCCTTCCGCCTTCCGATGCACCGTAGTTCTGATCATCGTCAAATGTTTTTCCAAGGCCGGACACTTTGTAGCCCTCCCCAAGCTTCCATCCGCCAAGGAAACAGCTGAACTGATGGCCCAACACATACAGTATTTCGCCTTCATGTTTGCCCCAGGAGGTCATTTTTGATAGGGGCCTGCAGTTTGCCAGCAGGTTTTGGCTCTCTTTTTGTGTGCTTATTGGAGCTATCCCTGGCCTCTCCTCCGGGTTCCACCCCCAGACCAATGGCCAAATAGAACGCCTCAATCAAGAGCTGGGTAAGGGCCTGTGCTGCCTCGCTGAGAGATCCCCTACCACTTAGTCCAGCTGTCTTTGCTGGGGGGGGGGGGGGGGGGGGGGGTACTGTCACGTCTCGTGCCTCCACATCTTAAGTCTACATCTGGTTTTTCTGTTTATATGTATTTTTTATCTGGCAGTCCGTTCCGTGTTTTCCCTCTCTCCCTCCATTTTGTGTCTCCACTTCCCTGCACCTGAATTGTGTTTTCTCATTTGTTTCTACTCACCTGTTCCTCATTGTTTCCTCGTTAGTTGGGTATTTAGTCTCCTCTGTTTCTGTGTTCTGTGCCAGATCGTATTATGACCTGCATTCATGCTTGTCTCAGTCTTTCCAGTGTTTATTCCTGCCTACTCCTTGCCTGATCCAGTTCCTGTTCTCCTGCCTGTCCAGCCTGCTCCTGCCCTGCCTGTTCCTGTCCAGTCCTGCTCCAGTCGTCCTGCCCATCTGCCCTTCCCCGTCCTAGCCCTGCTCCTGCCCATCGCCCTCCTTATCCCCTGCTCTGACGGATTCCCCAGACATCCCCTCTCACCTCTGCCTGGACATCCTGCATTGCCCTGTTCAATGGACATTGACCCCTGCCTGAATTTGACTATGTTTCTGCCTGCCCTCTATTGCTGGACATTGACCTGTGTTCGTCAACTACGAATAAAGCCTATTCCTATATTACTTCTGGTGTCTGCGATTGGTTCCGATCAGTTCACATAACAGCTTTATCGGTTTTGCTTGATCCTTCAAACCTTTAAACAGATTTTTAACGTGGCAATGAAACCAGTGGACTGTAATTAATCAATTAGAAGATAGGGGTTTTAGTTTTAATGGGGTAAAATGACATGTAGTCTAAATATTTAAATTTGATGAGCTGGTTATGAATCTCTTATCCACGGTGGCCCCCTAGTGGTAGTCAATTACAGTATTCATGTTTCTCTGAAATTCAAAATTACAGCTTAAACCCCAAAAATTCTGCCTTAACCATCAACTTGCCACAGTCAGACAATAAAATGAATTAAATTCACTGTTTCTACATGCTAAAAAAATACTACCTACTACCTACGTAGATACATAAACAGGGCCTTCTCAAGGGTGGGCCGGGCCCGGGGCGAGTCAACCTAAGCAGGGCCCAGCTGTTAATGCGATGACATCATAGCTAACCCATCATAGGCTTAAATAGTATCTTTTATATAACTATGAACAAAGGATTTACAGGCTACAACATCACACAAACCAACCATATAAAACCAACCAATTTAAGTAGGCTATACCATTACTCTGCCCTTTTAACAATAACAACTCGCCACACTTTTGCTTAATTTCTCCAATTAAAATAATAATACTGTGGGTTGTGGTATGATCATAGCTATGAACCATGAATTGTAGATTGTTTTATTGATTGAAGTGGACCATAAAATAATAGTAAAAGTTCACAATGTTGAACACTAGCTTTTTCATTGTAAAGAGAGGTAAAAAGCAGGCAGAGGGTGGAGTATATAAATAAAACTTTATAAATACTGACAGCATATTAAGAGATACATCGCAGCAAGTCTTAGATTCAGCATTTTTTCACGCATATTTCTTTGGGTGATTCTAATCATTATTCCCATTATAGTAGGCCTATGGTTCTGACAATGTTTGTGAAGACATATGTGTTCGACGTGTAAACATTGCAGAGTAATTTTCTTGTGTTGCAGTGTCAGATCTTGCACTTTGCTTCGTGACACTTGAATGACATCCCACCCTCTGCCTGTATTTTGCCTCTTTACAATGAAAAACATCGTTCAACATCGTGACTCTTTGCAATTATTTTATGTTCCACCACAATCAATAGGATAATCTCCAATTTGTGGTTCATAGCTATGCTCGTACCACAATCCACAGTATTACCATTTTTAAATGTTAACTGGAGAAAATGAGCAAAAGAAAAGCACAGAGCATATTGTGTTTGACGAGCGCATTCATGTGAAGGGGAGTTGAAATCTGCAGGGGAGTCGAAAAACAGCACGGCTTCTCATTTACCACTGTCGGCCTCTCATTTACCAGCGCTGGCTTATCAGCTCCACAGGCCTCTTAGCAGTCTGCGCCAGCCTCTCAGCAGTCTTATTTTTGGCACTTATCCTACACCATAAAAGACAAGGTAAAAGTCTAATTAAAGTCCCAGTGACCAATAAGAAAGAAGTCTTTTGGTGATGTTATCGCTCCCCTACGGTCATGTTTGAGTCCGTCCATTGATCGTTGATATTATAAAATACCCTGGTTTTCCCACCCACACTTTCAAAAGACAAACTGTAAATCAGAAAATTTGAGAAACAAGTTTGAATTCTCAATTTTCCTATTATTTGAAGGATAGAAATTTTTTAATTTAAATATTAAATCCAGTTTTTCAATTTGAGGTATATGCATCAGGAAATCAAACTGATAAGCGTTACACGGACCCCACAAATATCCCATTTATTCAGCTCTCCATTCCAATCCCACCCCAATCCCACTGCCTCTTCTCAACCCCCGACTTCCTTTCCTAGATCGCTAGATGAAGTCACACGTAATTAGCATATTAGTGACATCATCACACACTTGTCATGGTTTTTGACCCTTTTTCCCTTGTGGTCGGTTTCCTTGGTAGCCGCGCTAGGGCGCTGCCCTTTTAGTGGATGTTTGCTCCGCCCCGTCTTGATTGCGGAGCTTCTTTCAGCATCACACCTGTGCGTGGTTACCTTGGAGCTATTTAAGCCCATGTTTTCCTCCGTTCTGGGCTTTGATATTGTTTTGTATTGTCTGGCATTATTTACACTGTTTTGTCTGTGGTATTATTTTGCCCTTTTGATTGCTTAGCCAGTATGATTAGGTCTAGGTTTTTTAGGAGACCATTTTTGCTCCAGAGTGTTTTATTGGAGTAATGCGGGACTTGCCTTTGTGGATATATTAGGACTCTTCCCCCCTGGCTCTTTTCTGTCTCCGCTTCCTGGTCTTTCCTTTCTTCCCTTGCCTAGACCTTTTTGCCTTTTCTGTCTCTTCCTCCTCTCTCTGTCTGCTTTCTTCCGTGAAAGCGAGAGGAGTCTTTGTTTGTTTGTGGGTGTATTTGTATAGTAATTTTCTTACTAAGAGACCGGGCGTTTTTATCGTACTGACAGGTAGGGCTTTATTTATTCTGAGAGGCAGGGCAGGGCGTGTATTTTCTACTAATCCCGCGTTTAGTCATTTAGCCGGTAAATGTTCGGTGCAGCTGTCCTGTTCGTCCTTTTCGGTACCTGTCTCCATACATGGAGCTTTGGCGATTTTGTTCGGAACTGTAGTTCCATGCTTTTTGTGACACAAACTGACGGCATTAATAACAATTCACTATTGTTAAACTGCTGACAATAGCCTTGTTTTTCATACCTAAATGCTAAATGAAGGGACAAAGTTACTGAAATTAGCAGGAAATTAATGACAAAAACATCAATGAGGAATAGTAGGGGAGAAGTGCTCAAAGCTGTTAGATAGAAAACGTATTTCCATTAACGTTACAATGATCATCAGTGCATCTCTTTTTGCTGGGAGTATCAGTATCGTGGTGATTAACTAAAGCTCTTACATTGCATGAGCAACAAGTAATTAGGTAGCTGTAACAAACTGTGTAAATATAGCTATATTGTAAATATAGCTTAGACAACACACAGCAAGTTTAAAACCACCTGATATAGGTTGACTGTAGCTTCTCTCTCCGTTCACTAACCAGCCGCTGTTGTGAGCTGCACGTTACAGCAGCGAGCGTAGGAAAGACTGCTGACCCACCGAGGAGTGCTCGCGACTGTTTCCAAGGAAAATAGCTGATGTCTGTTCCAAATGTCGCTAGATTTGTCGCTAGGCTCTTTTTTGAAATAAAGGCGCTAAAAGGGTCTGAAAAGCCACTAAATCTAGCGACAAAGTTGCCAAGTTGGCAACTATGTTTCCAGTCCTCTCCTCCACACCTACATTTGTTTAGTATTAATGTTAAGTTAGAAATTCATAAGACAGTTAATGAGGGTTTTTTTCCAAGTTCATGTGCTAAGTTAGAAATATAAGAAATATAAGAAAGTTACAAATTCATGATCAATGTAATATGTTTTTGTTATAAAAAGTAATACATACACTTTTGTTTTTCATGTATGGACATGGAGTTGATAGGCTTGAATAAATAAGCAAATGTTTTAAATACATATATTAAAATTAATTTAATCTTCAGGTCAGGAGGCTGGCATTCCAGCTTGCCAAACAAAATGCTCTGAAATACCCAAAGTCCTGGGACATCCACGAGATGGCAGGGCTGGTTTACCGCCTTCCTAAAGAGGAACCCCACTGTTTCCATCCATAAGCCCCAGCCAATCAGCCTCTTCAGGGCAACCTGTGTTAATCGGAACAACGTTGGAAACAATCTTTGAGAACTACAACCTTGTCCTTCAATGTGAGTGCCTGGAGGCCAAAGATGTATGGAATGCGGATGAGATAGGGGTGACCACTGTTCAGGCACTAGAGGAAATCATAGCAAAGGCAAATAGGTTCCATGACTTCTGGTGAGAGAGGTACCCTGGTGACTTGCTGTTGCGGTCAACGCCCAGGGCAATAGCATTCCACCTCACCTGGTCTTTCCAGGGAAAAGGTTCCATCCTCATTTCATCCGGGACGCACCCACAGGCTCCATCGGCATAGCGAATAGTTCCGGGTGGATGCAGGAGCAAGACCTCCTCATCAAGATGCTCCATGGAGAACAAGGTCCTCCTCCTCCTGGACAACCAATTTGTCCAACATGTCCATCACAGCCATTGACTTCTGAAAAATAAATGGCATTATTCTTCTTAGCTCCACCGCCCCCCTCATTGTCCCATAAGCTGCAGCCCCTGACCCCGCCTCCTCCCTGGTCCTTCCCGAAGCCACAACCTCACCTTCTTCATGGTACTTCCCCACGCCATCAACCTCACCACCCTGGTTCACCCTACTCCTGCCATGGCATCAACCTTGGGCTTGGCCATTAGCTCAGTTGACCTCCGTCCATTCACCAAGGTTGAGCCAAGGAAGGCCACAAGGAATGGCAGGAAACGAAGAGCCACCACCATTCTCACAGACACCCCATAGACACAATATTTTGTGCCCTACTCACTCAATTGTAAAATAAACAAGTGAAATTCTTGTGTAATTATACCACGTCATTCTACTGTCAACATCTGCTACTAAATATGAAATACATATACAATCCTACCATTGATTTTATGCATAGAGATGTTCCTTTCAAGATTCAGTGGTCATTTTTTATCTTGAACAATCTGTTTGAGAAAGAAACACCACTTTATAATGCTATTACACTATCTGTGATGTCAGAACCGCAGAACCCTGTATGCTTTACCTGCAGCTGTGAAGTATTTCACGTCATTCCTGTTTTACCGTTTTATCTGATAGAAGACAGTGTATCCTTGTCAATGGTGTTTGCAATTTCTTATTGGATGCTTTGAACAATACCTTACAGCCCAGTGTAACAGAATATTTAATTTTATCAGTTTAGTATTACGCAAACAACTACAGAAAATGCATTTGCTCGGCAAGGCGTAATTGTTTCCTGATTTTATTACAAGCTTTTACTAATTTGGCCAATTCATCATCATGGCTAGAGTAATCCCCACCTTGTTTATATGGATTTTGGGAGTGGGTCAGAGGAAGTATTGACTCTATCATAGAATAGGCTATGCCTACGAACATGGCGGGAGTTTTTCCACTTCGATATGTAAGACTGCTTGTAATATGCGGTTGGTGTCGGTGGCTAAATATGTATCTTAGTTTTTCCACTCGACCACTGTCTTGTCCAATATGTTTGATATTGTTATTTTCGTATTTTGAGTGCATTCACATACTGTAGAGTAAGCGTTCCTTGGTGGCCCAGTCATGTTTTATGTTTGATGTACCGATTTTCATTGAAGCTAGAACATTTGGCAGCATTTTCCTGATGGTGGAATATTATTTTATTGTAATCTTATTTTATCGTACATAATATAGACTATGGCGTATTAGTCTGTTCCTGGGCTATACTTGTCACATTGGGCATGGACAATACTCATTCCAATTCACTGTGCGCTGATATGTGCAAGATGAATGTAAAATTTTCCTTGGAGTCATTATGAATGGGAACATTTAGGAAAAAAAACTACAGAGAAATGTGATCCCAGGGCATGCAGCAAAAGATTACATATGGTAGAGTACAGAAATAGTGTTGTTTTATTGAGGTACAAGAGTGAATGATTAGGCTACATATTTAGGTGTGTGCAAATTAAGAGCTTTCAAATTTTCATGTTAAAACGATGTAATGAATAATGTCAAAATAACAAGATCTTATCTTGTTATAACAGAACACTTTCTTGTTATAATGACATTTTTATTTTTAGAGTGGGAGCAATATGCTGCCGTAAACATTAATTTCAATGGTAGCTCTTGTGTACCATTGAGTTTTCAGAAAACAAAGAAATAAAACATGAGTGTGTGTTGGACAGAACAGAAGTTGGATGTTATTAAAGAAAAGGGAAAAAATAGGCACAAAAAAAAATTGTCAAGCAAATCCAGACAGTCATTCATGATGATCTGGTGCTTTTTACCCTCTATCGTTACTGGTGACGAACTGCTGTGTCATACCCATACGTAGTAACTTCTGGAATTCTCTGGTGAACGCAAGTTGATGACATCAGTTGGAACAAAGATGGTTGGGGAAGTAATAAGAAATACATGTTATAATTAAATCAATGCGAGTTGTTATCAGCTCGTAGTACACCGGGGAAATTAATGGACATTCGCTGAGGTCGAACTATTTTAACATGATATCTACATGAATATTTAGGCAGAACGTTAAGTGAAACAATGATATTTAGAGCTAACTAGAAGGCAAACTAGCTAGCGACTACTTCCCCTGCCTGTTGTAGCCTAGTTTGTGCGGACAGAAAATGCAGCGGATTATGCATCTTAATTATTCCACGGTCTTTGGTGTGAGTCATCAGAGTGCGTTTTGTAGGAGGGGCCCAATGAAGCTAAATAACAGCTCGCAAGCTCGCTACAAGCAAGTGAAGGAAACATTTTGTGACAGGTAGTTTGTTGATCATTGTTGTAACGTTATATAGAAATAAGTCTGTATTGTCCAGCGGGTCTGTTGACTACTCTAGCTCAGAGAATATATATACATTGTTAAAATATATTGTTGTTGTATCGAGTGACTAACGTTCCTGTTGTTGGTAAGTACATCGTAAACAATATAGTTAACGTTAGTCTATTTCTGTGTTCAAATGATCTCGGGAGTCCGAATATTTTGTGACTTCCGAGAAGAAAAAAACTATTTGAACGTGACAATATGTCACGTTCAAACATAGACTTCGTCATTTTAACACTGCATATAGCTAGCTAACCTGAACTTGAGCAATAGGGCTGGTGGTGTTTCTTACTATGCCTGGTCCACTCCATACTGAATACAACATAACATTCTTTAGTTAGCAAATTGGCTAACGTTAGCTAACCTCGGAAACTAGTTGTTAACGTTCGCTAAGTTACATAATTTTACGTAGCTAATGTGACTGCATGCTTATGTTACTTAGCTAAAGACTAATTAGTGAATTAGGTAATGTTAGCCAACTTAAACTGACCTAGGTCATATAGCAGTAGTCTTTCTCAGTTACAAACTTGATAGTTTCACGAATCTGAGGGAGGGAGGTTAATGTTCGCTAACGTTAACGGGTAGATGAGAATTGGTCGACAAAGCCGTTTTACTCCGTTCCCTGGTTTACCAAGTTAACGTTAGATGTGTGTGTGTGTGTGTGTGTGTGTGTGTGTGTGTGTGTGTGTGTGTGTGTGTGTGTGTGTGTGTGTGTGTGTGTGTGTCTAGCTAGCGAGATTAATTACCCGTTGCTAGAGCAGAGTAGAAACTTTGCACACTTCCTAACTTGGCTCATGTTCACTTCTTAAATTTAATTCAAACTAATAAGTACGTTAACACTGTTAAGTTAGCGTTTGTTGTCTGACTGGTTGTGATGTGATGCTTGGCGCCTGCTGTGATGTTCAGAAATGTCGAGTCAGGCAAATGCTTTGGGGAATTGGGGTGCGATTTAAAAAGTAGTTAAGTTAGCTAGCGGTCGTTTAAATTGATCGGAAAGTGGAAATCACTACTGAGCTAGCTAATTATGAACATGTAAAATAATGAGGGAAATGGGGCGGGACTATGATAAGCAGGCTGCTTTTTCCCGTATCCCTTTTCGGCAAGTAATGTGTTTTGTCAGGGCATATTACTGAAATTGTGATAAAGTGTAAATATATGCATGCCGAAATAAATAAATAAATCAAAATAAATCAAAATAATTGGCTAGCCAAGTTACATGATTCAGCATTCCTAGGAGAAACTAATGCATCGTAACGGCACGCTAATTACGCAATCACACTGATAGTGTGCCAACTGGACTACTGGAGGTTTAATATTTAATATTTGAGGTTTAATTTTTCAAATTATGCCCCTGCTCTATTATTGATTGGAGACTAGTTTAATGGTATTTTGTGAACACATTCATTTGACGTTTCGGTCATTCTGGGGGGAATTTTAAACCTTGATCTCTAAGATCTTTCTGATTATAATATATCATCAACCATTTGATTAATTGCTGTGGTAGATCCCTCATTACTTTCTGTTACCATCCATTCCACCTTTAGTTAAGGCCGGCCAGCAGAGGATGGGCTCCCCCTCACTAGCCAGGTTCCTCCCGAGATTTTTTCCCATCGGGGAGTTTTTTCTCGCCCCAGTTCGAGTGTTTTTGTCCCCACAAGGGTGTTTTTACCTTGGTTGTTTTTGGGGGTTCAGGCCTGGTTTTTGTGCAATTTTCCTTCTGTTGTTTCTGTACAGCATCTTTGAGACAGTTCTCTAAAAAGCGCTATACAAATTGAATTGAAAATATTTGACACCCATATAATGTAACCTTGGAGTAATGACCATTGTTATACTTTTGAGAGAAAAAATACAAATGTAAGAAAACAGCTCACTGCTTTAACATGAATTAGGAAATGAAGCGTGTCCCTTTTGTAAAAATAATTATTATCCATACATGTATGTTCACCTCACAAGTAAAGTGCCATAGCTCAAAGTAGCCCTAACCAAAGAATGTTCTTTAAAAAAAAACATTGGCCTACATTTACCCTTAAAATATCATTGAGAAAGTACAGAAAATATACATCCGATTCATTCTAAACTCTGCTACATTTAGCTGACAAACGTGCTTTCATATACTCACAGGAACATTATAGAGCTGGTGTTTGCCACCATAGTGCCATGGAGTTTCCAGACCTGGGAGAACACTGTTCAGAGAAGACCTGCAAGCGTTTGGGTAAGCAGTACAATCAGAAGTGTTAAGCTACTCTTGGAGTCTGTGAGTTTGATTTAATCACAAAAAATATAATTTGGTTAATTATTTGTAATTGGTTTTATATAGAAATTTTATTTATATATATATATATAAAGCTAACATATGATTCATCTGAACACCTATCTGAGAGTTTGCTTGCTAGCTAACACGTTAGCTTACTGGTCGAGTAGAAAAGTGTCCATCTCCGCGTCGCTTCTCAAGCATTG
Source organism: Synaphobranchus kaupii (assembly GCA_029718625.1). NCBI lineage: Eukaryota > Metazoa > Chordata > Actinopteri > Anguilliformes > Synaphobranchidae > Synaphobranchus > Synaphobranchus kaupii. Next base: position 38,882,399 of record CM056379.1, read on the forward strand.
TAATTCTTTGAACACCTTCCAACGACCAAATGTCGAACCAAGGTTGACCCTCGTCTTGCTCCGGTTCTTGTCATTAAAGGGATAGTTCAGAATTTTGGACATAATGTCTCAATTACGACTTACCCATGATGTAGTTGATTGATGGAAACCATTTTCAGATAATTCCATGCTGTCCCTTCTTTTGGACATACACACATTGCTAATGCTAGCACAACTCTGAGGTATCAAGTAGCATCCACTACCAAACGCACTTAAACACTCCAAGGTGCACCCAAAGCAAATAAAATACGACGACAGTCTATCGTAGTGGAGCAGCTTAGCTCAAAAATATAAAGGAATTGTTCAGTTTGTGATAAAAGCATGAAATTTGGTACACTTATAGCCAAAGGCATTCCCAAAAGAATTGGATATGGAGGCATCATGAATTTGAAATTGAAAATTCAAAATGGCCGCCATTTTTCAGCTGTGGCGTAGACTGGTTAGATATGGATGATCTCAGTGTCGAATTATACATTTTTCTTGATGCAGAATTTGAATTAGGAACTTTAGAATTTCTAAGAAGCTTCCTTCTATCTCACAAGACTCATATTAAGTGAGGCCCTATCACAGGGAAGACTATTCACATTCACCTTCACAGAAACAGAGGGCTGTGCACTCTAACTGAGCTTTTTTGCACTTGCACTGCCCAACACAACCCTTCTTACATTTGCAGGAGACAAGTTCATAGCTGGACTGGCCTGCATCTGGTAGGCATGTCCAGAGGGGTTCATAGTACCCCTCAGATGTCTTTGACCAGCCCCATCTGCACGGTGAAGGTAGTTCTGGTGTGGACACCAGCACCTGACCCCACACGTGGCCTCCTTGGTACACTGCTCTCTTGACATGCTCTTCTAGGGCAGCCTTTGTCGGAGGGATTGACTGTACATTGTGCCTCTTCGCAAATAACTTCCTCCTTGCCGTATCTATTTCTGTGCATGTGCTGGTTCGGTCATAGAGTAAGATAATAAACCTCTCAATTGTGGCCATTACCTCCTGTGGTATGTCATTTGGGGCTGAAGACAGTTTCAACAGGGCATGTGTAAGCTCAGGAAACACAGCCCATACAGCCCACGCAGTCTTTTTCCCGTGGCCAACAAAGCTTGACACAGTGTCACAGCCCGTCAATGCATGGAACACTGGTAGTGCACGTGCTTTCTCAGGCCCTAGCCCTGCTGCAATTTCATGGGCTGCTAAGTATCGGAAATTCTTTCCAGTTCCAAAAGCCAACCAAAGCTCATCTTCTGGCTGTAGAGTCTGAGCCACTGCCACAGCTAGCACCACAACATCCGTATCAACCGTTTGAATCATAATTTTATGATGGCCATTTCTTGCTGCATGGGCCACATGTAATAACATGCGACTATCAGCTTCCTCATGCGTACAAGGAGCAATCGAAGACCTATCTGGGAGTGGTGGCTTGCTAAGGACTTCCATATCATTAGTGACAACAAGCTGTTTATCCTCCTGCACAAACGATCTGAGCAGAGCATCTGAGAGCAAGGCAAACAACTCAGTCTTATTGCTGTCAACTCTAAGAAAGTTTTGCCAGTTCCTGGGAATGGCTGCAGCACCTACCACACGTCTCTGAACCCCTGTCCCACGCTTTGCTCTTGTAGCAGCTTTCAGAGACTCAGACAAGTAGCAGTCCCACACCAGATCAAGCCTGGACACACTTTCAAATTTTCTGGTCAGATATGGAATGAAGATCACATGGGCATAGTCATTGAAGGTTTTTACTGAACTTGGTTTCAGCATCTGGATGATGGCTGCCCCATCTACAATAGTGCAGGTAACCTTCGGACTGGCAGAGTATGCACTATGAACTTGTTCCAGGCATGGAAGCAGATCACTCTTCAGTCCCAGACGGAGACCTCCCCCATCAGACAGCGCTGGTGGACATGATTGGTTCTCGTGTCGAAAGAACTCATGTAGGTTTCCATCTCTGGTCTGGCAAGCAATGTACAATCTTGAAAAGAGCTCCATGTCCTGTTTGAGAGAGACCAATTTCTGTGTGTGTTTTGATACTCTCCTCACGGTTGAAGTACCGAACACCATCAGCTTATTTCTTGTTATGGTGTCGTCCACTGGCTTTGTTCTCTCAACAAGGCGCTCTCTAGTGAAAGCTTCAAATTGGTGCTCTCCTGTCTGCTTCACCTTTCTGACTGCCTCAGCAGCTGAAGGTCCAGCAATTTCCTTTGAGTGGAGTACAATCAGGTCCTTGCTTTCCTCTTCAAATGGGTTTCCAAAATGTTCCATTGCACTGACCAAAGAGCGTACATCTTTGATGAACGAGACCTGGACACTTGTTGTTTGGTCATGGTGACGTGTGTCATCTGATTTTTTGGAACCAATCTCAAACTCCTGTATGGATCGGGCAACTTCTGGTCCTGCTACCATCCATCGCAATAGTGCAGATGGGTTGTCAGTGAGGCCCACAGCACCACCATCTCCTTTGATGCAGGCATTCATCTGCTCATGGGCCTGGTCAATGGCCATGGAGGAAAACACCTTTTTGGTCTTCTGGACAGTGAAATTGCCTGCCCTGAACGCTTGAGCTATGCTCGGGTGTGTCCTTGGGAGTTCAGCCATGTCTCTCAGGTGAACTGGAATCCATCTTGCATAATGGGTATGATCCATTGCATGAAACCATTTGGCTAGTTCTATTAGTGCATCAAGGTACATGGAGAAAGATGCCTCTCGCAATGACCGCACAAATACCAGCACGAGCAGCTCTAGCTCAAGAACAATAGACCAGTACTGAAACTGTGGGATGTTTTCCACTCTCTGTCTGCACCAAGCTTCAAACGCTAGAGGAACTTGATCTGTTTGTGTTTGACAATAGCTGTCATAAGCCCGGTGCTGCAGAACATTTAGAGCTGCTGCTGTGATTTGATGGGCTCTCCTGGTGCGAGATACATGGGCTGCTTTGAGGAAGGAGTCAGCTGTCCCTGGAGATGAGATGTCAGCTTGCACTAGTGCTTCAACCGAACCACTTCCTTGTAACCAGTTCCCCAACATCTTCAGTGCCGCCATCTCAATATGCAGCCCACCAAACATAACCACCAGCTTGTCTTCACCATATTTCTCTGGCCACTTAAACTGGATTTGTTTTGCCAGGGCATATAATGGTTGGTCAAATGTGACCACAGGACTCTGGCCAGGATTCAAGTGTTCCACAGCTTTACTTATGACATCAAGTGAATGCTTGATCATGGCCACAGTGTGAGCACTTTCCTGAAACAGTGGAAGGAGAACAGTGGAACATGTGGCACGAATTCCTAGTGGCTGTTGGCTAGCATGGAAGGCAGCCCAAGAGGTATCCAATGAATCATCTGCAGTGGTTTTGTTTTCAATGACGTCCCTTGCATTGTCCAACCACTGGTACTCTTCCTTGGTATGCTGGCTGTAGCCATCTCTAGTGAGTGATTCTACCCTGGTTTCTGGAACCTGTGAGACCTTCATATTGCTAGCAACAGGGGGGACCTCAGTGTAGTACGCTGGCAAGCGGTCAATGGTCTTGGAACATTCTCCCTCAGGCCCACTGAGTACAAGAAGGCTTCGGTCAGTCCCTTCACCAACAAAAGACGGATGCTGGATCAGAGAGATTGCCGTGCCATGGAAAGAATCCCTAGCTGTTGTTGAACTGGGATTATGATCAATATTGTCAACAGCAGCAGTGGTAAACACATGACTGCGCAACTGTGGAGGGCATACCACTTGCTCTCTATGAAACTGCTGGCAGACGTTGTTCCCCATCTGAGTTGAGAGCTGAAGAACACGATCATAGGATATGCTCAAGCCCAGATGTGCCATTCTATCTACAAGTTCCTTTTTACGTGTGTGGGCATGCAGCATCAGTCCTATATATAATGGAACTGGTGCCTCTTGTGCAGTACTGTGTCTGACAACAGCTGCTTTGTCTGGTGCCCGCTTGTGCTTAACACTGTTGAATTTTAGCAACTGAGCAATCGCAAGTGCTGCAGGAGATGTTGCTTCTTCCATCTGGTCTTTGATGCTGGGTCCCTCTAGGACCATGTTCACAAGGGTAAGCAACAGCTGTGGCACAGAGTCCTCTTGGCATCGTTCGGGGAAACCATTAAATGGTTTGGCCTCACCAAATATGTGACGGCGGACAATCTGTGCAGCACGTGCAATGTGCACAGCATCTTTGTTGTTATCCTGCTCACAGGCTTTGGCAAGAGCAGTGCCGATGTCGTCTTCAAAGGCCATCAGGACGTCTCTTCCCTTGGTGTAAGCTCGCATATCAGGGAACTCGACAAGAAGCTTCTCTTTCAGCCGTGTAGAGTTAACTCTGTTATCAACCTCTACTCCTAGCTGTGCCATTCGTGACTTGTAGAGCTGGGCAAGTTCAGCTAGTTTGAATACAGGTGCTGACCCATCATGTTGTCTGGTCTCTTCTATGTAAAGCACCAGCTCAGCAAACACAACACCAGAGGTTGATGCTGCGTGTACCTGGCCATTATCTTCAAGACCTTCTAAGTTAGCCTTTCTGGCGCGATTATAGAGACCTACTAGGCATCTGGTGTGATACTTAGCTTCAATGGCCACCATGTCCCCAGCACTAAGTCGCCCAAGTAGTTCTGTGTCTTGAAGTAGGGTTGCAGCAGTGCGCACCCGTTTGTCCAATTGAAATGTTGTAGCCTCATGAAGGCCATCATTGCCAGCAGGCTGTCTGCAGAAGAAACAGGTGTCCTGTCTCATTTCAGGAGTCCGACTTGATTGAAACCTTCTGAGTCTGCATTCTGTCTGTTGATCAGGACTTTCACTGTGTGTTCGCTTTTTTGCTCTTTTCAGCATGGTTTCATTGTACTTCAGCCTGCATGTATGATGGTATTGAGCTTTGTTCGCAACCATGGCTGCTTCAATACCTTGGCCCTCATCCAGTCTTCCAATTGGAAATGTTGAAGGGAGCTGGCCAAGTTCATTAAACTGGATTAAATGCTCTGCAAGTGAACTGTATCCACTCCCCTTGTCTGCTCGCTTGGACTGCAAAGGACATCTCAATGCCTCTGCCGTGTGTTCTTGGCATATAATACAGAGCTTCCAGTCAGTCTTGGCTGTGCAAGAAGTTGATGGTCCTTGACCATCAAGATTCACAAGTTTGAATTTCTTCGACATTTTCTCAGACAAGAAAACTATTTTTTTGCAGTAAAGGCCGAGGGACTATCCTTTTACCACCTTTTACCGCAGGGAAACACATTCAAGTATGGGATACAACTAGGTTCGGATAAGAAAATTGCCCTACACCTAGCCCGATCGTTCATCCAGTACCATTTCATTCCTGTGCGATCTGTACACCATCCGGGTAACTATATGAAAGTCATATAAAGCCCCGTTACCCTTGGCTCGGCTCTCCCGCACTGGCACATCCTGTCCATTCAGGTGCGGCTATCTAACTACATCTAAATATGTAAACTATTAACTAGATGTGGGGCTAACATTAGATAGCATTTAGGAAACTAAACTACACTACCACTAAACTATCACCACAACCAGCACATTAATTACAGAAAATATGGCATTATTAAGCAGAGTGTATTTAGCTGGCACTGAACCCCATGCTGAGTTTCACAGCAGTGGTGTCACCAGTGTGCCCTGGCTGTGCTTCGACATCCACTCTATTACATTTCCATTCATACAATGGTTCAGTTTTCATTTTGCAGATATAGGGATTTTTGAGTTTATTGGATCAAAATTCTAATTCAAATAAAATAGATACTAGCTCTATTTTATTGCAATTACAATTTTGATGCCCGCCATGGCTGCCATCTTGAAAGAAACAGCGGTCATATTCAATTGTGAGGTAGAAGGAAGCTTCTGGCCAATTCCAAAGTTCCAAATTTGAATTCTGCATCATAAAAAATGAATGATTTGACACCGAGATCACCCATATCAGACAGTCATACCAGTTATGGCTGCCATCTTGAAAAATGGCGGCCATCTTGAATTTTCAATGACAATTTTCAATTATCCAAAAGACAATTACCAAGTACTATGTATGGTAAATAAATTCAACTAATTTTGTCTGTAATATCATATTATATCCATCACTCATAAGAAAACAGTTGTTGCTGGTGGCCATTTTGAAAAATGGCTGCCATGGGCGCCATGTTGAAAATTCATGATGCCTCCATATCCAATTCTTTTGGGAATGCCTTTGGCTATAAGTGTACCAAATTTCCTGCTTTTATCACAAACTGAACAATTGTTTTGGTTATCTGCCCCACTATCGGGGTTATTTTCAGTGATTATACCATCATTTTTCAAGTCAAACTATCGTTGAATCCTTTACTTTGTGCTCACATTTTATAATGTTTTCCTCAAAAATGTGATTAAATGCACATCACATTGTACAGAGAAAAGTGCAATCACATGCAATCTCAAGTTTCTTCAGAAACTCTAAATCTAGTTCTAGTAGATTTACAAAAATCTTGTGGATGCACAAATCTGGAATTATAAACTAGAACTAGATTTAGAGTTTCAGAAGAAACTCTTGAGTTTACATGTGATTGCACTTTTCTCTGTACAATGTGATGTGTATTTATGCATTGTGTTGTGTAGTACTGTATGATAAGGTGCAAAATGTGTCTTGCCTACAGAGACAAATATATGATAGGCTATGATGCCTTATTGTAAGGGTTAATTTAGTTAAGTATTATTATTATTATTATTGCTGTTAGTAGTAGTAGTAGTATTGTATTTTTGATGTACTGTTGTTATTATTACATCATTGTTGATGTAGTATTATTCTTCATCATATTCTTCTGTAATAATAATAATAGAATAAATAAATAAATAAAGCACCTTTCATACATGTGTTGCAATATAAGTGTCGTTGGATGTAGCACTAATTAAGAATAAAGAGTTGGCATGCTAATACGTTTGTTAGGCCTGTAGTAAAGATTAATAGAGGAGGCAGAAAATGGAAAGACTGCTCATTCTGTTGGTTATTCTATCTAACAGAATAATATTTTAGTATCTGTCTGGTAAGCTCTGTCTTGCATTACACTAGCTGACTGGACAAGTGATAAAGCTAACGTTATATTGCTTTTAAGGCACAAAGTACTCACTTTATATAGCTGTAAAGAGTAGCTTAGACAGTAGCCTAGACCTTAGGCCGATAAATCAGAAGGTATATTTGTTTTAAGGCTGCTACAAGTCTAGATAGTTGTTTCCCCCAACATGTAACTGTAATATGGTCAAATGGCCATCACAATTCCTTATAACATGTTTTTAAATTATAATTTTTTTTATCTTTGACAGATTTTCTCCCCGTGAAATGTGATGCCTGTGAAGAAATTTTCTGCAAAGACCACATTACTTATGATAACCACAAGTGTACTTCAGCTTATAAAAAGGTACATTTAATCTCCTGTTTCTAGAGCTAAAGCAAGATATGTGTGCATACTTAAAGTGTTTAAAAATATTTGAATATATAAAGGACTGAGCCGAGTGGCTCAGTTGGGGTCGGCGCACACCACAAGCACAGGCTGGTGGTGAGTGCCGAGCACTGAGCTAATTGCAGGTGGGACTCAAAGATGAGATGCCCCTGACAGCACCGACTGTTGCACCAAATTAAATTAAATTAAATGGGTCTGTCAAGTGGCTTGGCCTACAAACACAGACAAAGTAATCTTGATATCTAGTTATTAGCCAGGTCTGGAACTATTGCTAATATTAATCAGGTGAATCCCTGTTTTTCCTGTATAAGTTGCTCTGGATAAGAGCATTTGCTCAGTTAATGCAATGTAATGTACCTCAAGTTCTTGCCTGGGTCTTCATGCGCAGTGGCTTGACACAATTGGCCTCATTCCACTAATAGTAGGCCAGATTTCCTCTCGTTATCATTATGTTACTTACCCTGTGGGTGCCTGCTGTGTCATTGAAAGTATCTCCTCTTGTATGTGAGAGATATGAGTCCTCTAATTGGAGGTAAATGCTTAATGCAAGCATTGTTTAGAACCAGATTTAGGGTAAGGTGATTGTGTATTTCCACAGGATGTTCAGGTTCCAGTGTGTCCTCTCTGTAATACCCCCATCCCCGTTAAGAGAGGGGAAATGCCAGACATTAAAGTCGGAGAGCACATAGACCGAGAATGCAGATCAGACCCTGCGCAGAGGAAGCGAAAGGTACTCAAACTGGCCTACTTTAACCTGAACTACATTTTACTGCTAAAAACCTAGCTTTGACGAATCAAGTAATTTTGTCTTTGCTCTGTAGTGTGAAGAGCTAAGAGCTGTCCAACTTCTTTACTCTAGGTCTTTACAAACAAATGCTCTAAGGGGGGTTGCAAGCAGAAAGAAATGATTAAAGTGACCTGCGACCAGTGCCATTTGAATTACTGTCTAAAACACCGGCACCCCTTAGACCATGACTGTAAGATGGATGGCCACTCCGTCTCCAAATCTGGGTAAGTGCAGCTGTCTAGCACACTGACAGCTCTCGGATGCTTCCCCGTCTCCCAGAATACCGTCTTCCGTCCAGTGGCTAGTGTTCTGACTGTCGCAGTGTCTTTTGTTTTCAGACATGCTGCTCTAATGAGGTCTCAGGGGGCCTTCTCCAGCATTGCTGGTCTCTTTTCCACTCAAGGTGCATCCAGGTCTGTTCCCAATGGCTTGAGCGGGAACACCAGGGCCCAGCAGTCCAGGTGAGGAACTGCAGCAGTAGATGATGCGGTTCAAATCTGCATTCGAGATCGGCACTGAATCACTCCTACAGTATAGTACGATTAATGTGCGGACATTTTACTTAGCTTCTGCTTTTCTAAATGCATGCCTATTGCTGGTTTTCATTGAAAATAGGTAGGGAAAAGGAGTAGCAACATTCAACAAGCTGTAACATATTCAATATTTTCCTGATTGGTGTGTATGATATACCATTTTAAAGACTTTGATGAAATGTTAGTTCTGATGTTGTGGAAGTTTTACCATGATGGGTCGCATATATCTTATTGTGGTCGTCAGGCCCTGCGTGATAATAAGATATTTTAAAGCTTAAAACTTCTCAGCTTCGGCCTCACTTTTTGACCCACTATAAGTTTGGTAGCAATACTTCATTGAATTGTCATCTGCATTCCTAGATATTTTAGGATTAGCTTTGATGTCATGTGGCTGTAAATTAGAATTGGTGTTAAATGGTAAAAGCTGATCGGTGATTATTGATTGGCCAAGGAGAGTAACGATGTAGCTGAGGAATGTGTGTGGGAGCAGTGCTAATGGTGAGATTGTGTCATCCTCCCTCCCACTCCAGTGCTCAAAGGAGCCCAGCAGCTGCCTCGGCTCCCACCCCAGCACCCCCTCAGGTGCTGAGAGGCATTCCACAGTCTGCTTCTTTACAGGCCGGTCTGGTACGCTCCCCTTACACAATCACAAATGCCGCCGAACCCAATGAAAAATCCTTCTACAGCGGTATTTGTTTTTCAAGAAAACATCCATGCAACTCATTGTTTCAGTTGCTTATAATTTTTATTGTTATCCCGGTTTTGAATCCTGAATATGAATGGCATTACATGTGTGGACAAAGCGCATGCTCTGAAATGGCCCTGTGAAACTGTACAAAATGTATATTCTAATGGCAGAGACGTTTAGCCGTACGTGCAGCTTTGGGTTCTGTCATATTGTAGGGTCATTCAGTATGACTGTTTTTAAATAATATAAAGTGGTTAGCCACCATCTACAGCAGGCTCACTTAACGCTGAACCTGGACGGCTTGTTTCCCAGTACCCTCGAATCATAAAACACTGAACTGGAAAATTGGAGGCTAGACGGGTTCAATAAAGACAGTGATGTGTAGAATAAGGTGTCGGAGTTGCTTGAGTCTTGACTAGACGGCGCCCGACAGACGCCGTGACCCAAGAAGCCCAGGGTTGAGTTAAATGAAGTGGCTCCAGCATAAGTGTGGCGATGAGGAAAGACTCTTGAGAGGTGGCCCAGCGCTGCGCTCAAAGCTGTGTTTGTTGTCTGTACAGAGTGAGGAGCAGGCTCTGCAGAGAGCTCTGGAGATGTCCCTGGCAGAGTCAGCCCGCAGCATTCAGCAGCCACTGAGGTAACCACCCGACCCCCTATTAAGGCCCATTTACCCTGCCTCACCTCCGTGTGCTGGGGCCTTGCACTATGGAAGAACTTACCACAGTGAATTTGTTTAGCTCAACACACAGCCACAGTACGCTTTCTAAATTGTGTGCGCGCGTGTGGATTTGTTTAGCCCAACACATAGCCGAAGTTCATATCATAGTGCGTGCGTCTGTGCTCACATTTAGGTGCAACGAGTGTACTTCACTGTGCGTTTGCATTAGTGTGTATGCATGTGCGTGTGCGCACCCACCTCTCTGACTCCTCTCTCTCAGTCCGCAGGAGCAGGAGGATCTGGCTCTAGCTCAGGCCCTTGCTGCCAGTGAGGAGGAGTTCAGACGCCAGCAGCAGAGACAGCAGGTATCCAGTACTCTTACCAGTCAGTAGCATGCTAACAAGACCTAACCTAGGTACTGCCCATGGGCTCTGTTCATACACTCATTCACTTCCTTCATTAATAATTTGTATTAAAAGACAACCCTGTTGGAAGAGTATACTACACGTTGTGATGAGACTCACTTTCTGCTCCTCGCCACTTCTATGTAACCATATTAAATTGATGTATGTTTAAGAATTTAATAGATCAAAAGACAAGAACACCAGTTTATTTTTCATTCATCCTATTTATTTCAAAGAAAGGATGACTACAATCAGAAGTATATATTGTAAAGAGTCCTGAGAAGATCACAGTGCTGTCTCTACCGGTTATTCTCCATAGAGCACATGGAGTAAGTGTGTGGTTGGTGTTGCCTTATGTTTGTATTTGGTTAAAAAATACTCTCCTCTTCACTTTTACAGGGAAGGGATTCCCAACAGTCTTACTGCAGCATGTCGTAACACTTCACCAGAAGTGCCTCAACGTGGGTCCGCAGATGCGCCATCTGCATGGGGACAACGCGGGGAACGTTCTTTTAATCAGGGATCCAGGGTTTCTGAACCACATTAACCTGACCAAATGATCAAGCCAAATAAGTTATTGCATTACTCACTGATTTGTCTTTGAAAACACTTCTTACAGATATGCATCATGTAATTTGTATCAATGGATCTTTGTAAATACTTTATATATTCTTGTCTTCTTAATCAAATCTTTAAACTGAGTTGTTGAATAAATTATTTTACACATTCTAATGCATTCATCTGTTTTGTTATATTAATTATTTCCATTATTCTTGTTCATTATTATTCAAAGGCCCAGCCACTGTAGGCACCTTGATTTATTTTCTAATTGGTTTAGAAATTTGGTTCAGGATAAATAGAATTGAAGTCTACTTCATTTAGCTGTATAGTTTATATTTGATGGCACTGTACTACCATTCATAAAAATAGACATTTCTGAAATAAAAAGAAAACACAGACTTGGGGGGCTTTAGATGGCCAGGAGAGGTATGCAGTTTATAAGGAGCCATTACATAATTAACAATAAATTCCAGAGGTTGTATCATACAGAATACACGGTGAGTAGGCAACACTTATACAAACCCCAATTTCTTTGCAGGGAACTAGTACAAACTTCTGAATTATGAATGAAAAGGTGCTGGACGCTTGTAGCATTACATTGATTTTCTCCATAATGAAAGGGGACATCTAATGTCAAAATTGGAGATTTATCTGCTAAATCTGGAGATCTGGTTTGTAGAGTCGCCTGAAGTTACTATTTTGCACAATAACAGTTTCTCCATTTGTAAACACCAAAATCCAAACCGTGGTTGCAAAGAACCAAGTCTTTGTGCTGCAGGTTCTTCTGTTTGAAGATTATTATTATTACATTCATTTAGCAGACGCTTTTATATAAGTGCATAAGAGTGCATACAGAGACGTCATCAAGGTCACTACAGAACAGACAAGACAAAGCACATCCTTCCCAGCTATCCCTATTATATTTGAAGGTCATGTCCTGGCTAAAACCTGGCTTTCTTTCAATCTGCCACCTAATCATCCCCCAGTTTATTTGGCAAAAAATTGTTCTCTGCCTCTCCACTTCAGCTCATGTGTGGTGAGAATTCTGGTGCAAAATGGCTGCCATTGCATCACCCAGGTGGGTTCTACACATCGGTGGTGGTTCATGCGAGCTTCCCTCATTCTAAAGCGCTTTTATTATTATTACTATCCTCCTTGAAACTCATCATGGACTGCTTTAACAAACGCACTTCACTAGGTGGCAGACTGATACCACAAGTGTGGTTATTCAGGTCAGTTGTACAATGTTTTCACCACTGAATGATACAATACAGCGCCTGCACAGTTGCTTGAAATGGACTGAAAATGGGGGTAAACGTTTTAGAATTAAGTGATTATTTGTCAGTATTTTAGTATGAACAAAAAACATTTTTTTAACCACTTGAAATCTGAATTGATGACTAATTCATAAAACTGAGTATTCAGCTCCAACATGTCAGTGATATCCGCACATTGTCAAGAAAATTGGATAAACCAATATTATAAACCAATTACAAATTAAATTTCAACATCACTCCCACATTTATACCTGCAGTGTCCTTGAGGATGTCATAATTTAGCTTTTTTACCCTTGGAACTACAAAGTGTACTGCAGAAAATATATTATGGAGTGTTATAACTAAACATTATTTTCTGGAACTAACCCTTATTATTTGTATTAGATATCTGGTGTATGTCTCACAGACTGTCTTTCTGTTTTCTTATTTTACCTTTGTTTTATTATCTCTATAAAGCAACTGTTTGAAAGGTGTCATATAATGATGTCTATTAGTATGAATACTGAAAATGAGGGAAGCACCGGCACCTTTTTTTTTTCAGACCAAGTACGAGTACCAAATTATTTGGAATGGGTACTTACCAATACAAGCAGCCTACTTTAAATAATATTGCATTTTTCTGTTACCATAAAAGTGAGACCACTGGTTTGAAGACCCTGGAGTGTTTACTATTTTTCATAGATGTTTGTGTTCAGTCCTGTATCAAAAAGAACACAAAACTCTCACTGAGTTCAATAAAACGTACAGGAAACTGCCACTGAGTTCCAATAAACAAACATGGAACTGTCACTCAGTTCCAATAAAACATAACATGGACTTGTAACCAAGTTTCAGTAAAACTGTGTGAAGCTGTGAACAAGTTTCTGTAGAATAGATTGTGAAACTGTCCATTTTCAATAAAATGTTGCCTAGACCTAGTATCAACTTGGCATTTAGGGGAGAACAATGATGGTTGTCATGCTTTTTATTCTCATTCAAATTTCTCAATAACAGTATCATGGTTTTTCTGCATTGAAAAAAAAAATGTTCCATCATTTCTAAACGGTTCAACTGATATGGATGAAAATGCCCTCAAATTAAAGCTGACAGTCTGCCCTTGAACCTCATTGTAATTGTATCCTTTCAAACTCAAAGTGCTAGAGTACAGAACCAAAAAAATAAAAACTGTGTCACTGTCAAATGAATTATGGTGCTCACTGTACATTGGCATGCCAGGTGCGCAGGCCTTGTGTGCCCACATGGCTTACACAGGAGGCACTGCAGCCATGTGTCCTTAGGTCAGCTGTTACAAATGGCTCAATACACACCAGCCAAAAACACTCCGACTCATCTTCAGAGGATGACTCGTTGCCTTTTGTCTTTCTCTCAGACTTTCTATTCTTGGAGTGGTGGGATGTTTTGCAGCTTTCTCTTTCTGTGTACAGCGTTTTTTTATAGCTTTTCTTTTGCTTTGTCCTTTTCTTCTCGATTTTTTCCTTCACTGGAGTATCAGTGAGGATGGGACTCTTTAGGGCCTTTCTTCTCTGTGCATTCTTCCTTGGACCAGCCTTGGGGAGTAGCCTCAGCTGCTACAGTGTAGCTTCTCCTGCTCCTCCAGAGCTAGGGGATGGTGGCCCATTTGTGTTCACATCTTGGAGAGGCATGGCACTCTCATCAGCAGCTGGGATCGGGGAGGCATCGGGCAATCACATAGGAGGGGGCAAAGTCAGAATCATCAAACACCTCCTCGTTGAAGGGATATATGCCACTTGCCTGAAAACCTGCCTGGATGTTTACTGGGGTTGCTGCAAGAGGGAAGACCATGGAGACAATGCAGGGAATGCCATCAGGGTTTTGCCTGGATTTTGTAGCATCCAGGCAGCTGAGGCTGCATTCACCTGATTTTTAAGTGGTCCATACACCAACCGGTCAAGGGATTGTAAGCAATGGGGGGGCTGACAGTATTACAACACCATTCTCCTTGGCATAGTTTAGCCCATCTACCGATTGATGAGGGCCGTGGTTTTTCCATCAGCAGGAGGCATGGCCTCTCTTTGCTACCTTGTGGGACGTGTTTTAGCAAATCCAAAAAGTGTTCCTCCTTCATCCACCCACTTGCATTTGCACCTCCTTTGCTATCTGTGGGGGCATCAATGAGGAAATGAATGCAGGGAAAATTAAGTAGGGGGAAAAGAATTGTGTTTCCCATGCCAGACTGTGCAGGACAGGGTGATGAGGGTCCCTGTCTCTGCAGATGAGAGCGACCCGTCTGTTTGAATCCTTGCCGGGCAGCCACTTTGTTTGGTTTATGACCTGTGGTTATGCCAGTCTTACCCATGTTCCAAGTGGACTGAGGTTCAAATTTGTACCTCCTCATCACCTACTCGAAGTTGTTGAAAAACATCTTCACATGTTCTCTGTTAAAGCTGCTGGCACGTGCCAGACTTGTCGTTTCTGGTGTACGAATAGAGAGATATGGATGCCTCTGCAGGAACCCCGAGAACCAGTTGGTACCTGCCATCTCCTTCTCAGCCCATGATTTGCAAGCAGGAACATCATTGGCAACAGCAAAAGTATGGGCGAGCTTGTGGACCTCAGTGGGCATGAGTCCCAAATACATGTAGAAATAGTCAGAGGGACGGGTGTTGTAATCCACCAGCTGCTGTTCTTGCTCTACGGTGAAGACCAATCTGGTTTTCTAAACTTGATATCCTTGAATGTCAAACAATTTATGTTGAAGTCATGAGCAGTACTTCTAATGCTTTTTTTCCCTCAAGTTTAACTTGCCTCACTACTCTGAGCATTACATCAGTTACTGTCTGGCCATTGTCTGTCTACCTGACAAATTATCTCACCATCCTTCTGACTAAAAAAATGAAGGGGGCAAATATGTCATAATATGTATGCATATGCTTGCAAAGGGGTTGGTTTTGGTTGTCACATGTGACGACCGGCCCCCAAAAGAAATGTGACCATCCTCGGCAGAGCATTTTTGCTAGCATTGAAGCTAACAACCACATGTTCTAGCCTAGCAAAATAAAAACTATAGCTGTCCCTTCATACCTTTCAATGCTTATAATTGTTTAAAGATAAATTAATACCATAAAGTCACATCATACAGTTAAATTTTTTCTTTTTGATATGAAAAACATTAAATCCTCTCACCTCAATGATGTGTGACTCACATGAGATGGGTGAACTCTGAACATTTTGATACCAACCTTTTTGAACATCACCCTGTAGGGAGAAAGATATAGGCAGTGTGACAAGCAACCCGTGTGACAAACAACCCCATTTTACCATTAGTTTTTCCCGTGGTTTTCTTCCATCAAAAACCTAGTAGCTACGAATGTCGCACACGCACACACACACCAGTGTTTCTCTAGGACCTTTACTAGCAGCAACAGGGATTAATAGCTTTGCCTAACGTGATACCCAAGCATGGTTTAACACTGATATGCTACACGTACGATTACTCAATGAACATTTTGGTGTTAAATTTTATCTGCACAGGATTTTTACTGGGGAAGATGGAGTCTATAACAGAGCAAGTGAGTCATTTCAGTCCCAATTTCACAGATGGTGCGTCAAAAGAACTCAATCAAAAATAGTTTGTCTGACAACCCAATAGCAGAATCACAGAAATAAATATCAATACAGTATCTCTGATGACTGTTTTACATTAGCTAACATGAGTCTGACAATAATAGTAGTATGACTTTTAACTGTGTAATCCCAACACACATCTGACAGAGTTCGTGGAGTTTGACAAATTGTTGCGGCTCTGAGCAGAAAACCTTGAGCCATCAGGAATGGCCAATGAGAAGCAAGTGACGCACTCCAGCAGATTGATGATATTTGCAAACAACTGCTTTTCCTAAGTGCCCAGATGTTCACAAACCAAAACCTAGTTTTTGGAGAGTCAAATTTGAAATTGTAGCTCTTTGAAAGTTGAAAGGTTGAATAGAGCTCGCAAGGTTTAAATTAAGCTTTTAACTCAACTGAAATTTAATATTGAAAAAACTAAACTTCAAGGGGATCCCTACAAGTTTTTGAAATTCCGATTCAAATCACAGCATTCAGTTTTAAAACCATACACACAATTTCTAATTATGAAATACAAATTCAATGTAATCAAATTCTTTAAAACTTTGTATGTACATTTTAATATATATACACACATATACAGTATATATACAGATCCTTTCCAAAAAATTAGAATATCATGGAAAAGTAGTTTTTTTTCCATAATTCCATTCAAAAAGTGAAACTTTCATAGGTTATAGATTCATTACACACAAAGTGAAATATTTCTAGCCTTTATTTGTTTCATTTTTCATAATTTTGGCTTACAGCTCCAGAAAACCCCCAAAACAGTATTTCAAGAAATTAGAATAGTGTGTCGAAAATCAGCATTTACTTCAGTTATTTCAGAGAATGAATGTTTTAGACTGAGTGTCACACTATCATCTAATTTACTCAAAACACCTGCAAAGTTTATCTCAGTTTGGTTCAGTATGGGGAAGACTGCAGACTTGACAATTGGCCAGAAGACCATCATTGACACCCTCCAGAAGATGGGTAAGCCACAAAAGGTCATCGCTAAGGAGGCTGGCTGTTCACAGAGTGCAGTGTCCAAGCATATCAATAGAAAGTTTAGTGGAAGGGAAAAATGCTGGAGTCAGTGCTTCAAAAACCACCACGTACAGACGTATCCGGGACATGGGCTACAACTGTCGGATTCCTCGAGTCAAGCCACTCCACTCATTCTCTGAAATAACTGAAGTAAATGCTGATTTTCGACACACTATTCTAATTTCTTGAAATACTGTTTTGGGGGTTTTCTGGAGCTGTAAGTCAAAATTATGAAAAATGAAACAAATAAAGGCTAGAAATATTTCACTTTGTGTGTAATGAATCTATAATCTATGAAAGTTTCACTTTTTGAATGGAATTATGGAAAAAAAAAACTTTTCCATGATATTCTAATTTTTTGGAAAGGATCTGTATATATATACAATATACAAAGTATGAAATACAAATCAAGATTTACTGAATTCAAATTCAGTTGTCTGGTGGCAGAAGATTTACACCATAGTTTGCAGGGTGTGATTGAGATTGTCGTTTCATTTGGGGTGAGATTGGTTTCGGTGGCGTGAGAGTGTGTGACAGAGCCTGAAAGCAATTACTGTAAGACATAATCAACAAGCTCTTCTACCTCATCTTTGTTTTCCTTATCATCGAATTGAGAGATTGACAGACTTCATCAGTCATCTCACAAAACCAAATGTTTCTGTCTCTGAAAAAGATGCTTTTAAGACAGAGGCAGAACGGTGCGAGGCATTCATTCTGTCCATCAAGTGTAGTGACGATGCAGTCTATGTCTGGAATGTCTCTGCTTGCATCAGGCTGTGCAGTGACGTGAATACTGATGAATACTCGCCTGTTTGCCGTCCTTTTATCTTATAGTACTTCCAAACCGCTGACACTCTTTATCTCTATTTCTTTTACTTTTTGGCAGCAACCCGACGCTACGTGATGTTGTAGGTATCGGTTGTGGGTATCAGATCATTTTTAAGAGTACGAGAGTAGCCTGCATGAGCACAGTATCAGACATCATACCACATACCAGTATTGGTATCGGTGCATCGCATCCCTACTGAGGACTCATGCACAAATTTGGCTACACTGTAAAAAAAAAAGAAAAGTATATTTACGAGCAATGTACCTTAAAATTTCATGTTACTTAACATGTATTCCAATTTTTTTCTAAAAACAGTCAGTGACTTTAAAATGACAGTGATTGCCAGTTATTTAATTATGGTCGAGTTATTTTACAGTCAACACACTTCATGACACAAAACAGTCCATTTGTGAGTGATTTTACACAGTGACTGTATTTCTACAAGGAAATACCAATAAAAAATATATTCAATACTTTATTTGAAAATGCATACAGGATGTTCACAACTGCAAAGTAATGGCCATAAAGGCCACAATTACCAAAAAGACACATGGGGCTCTATCTTGGTGATCTTGGCACTTGGTCTAAGTGCATGGCGTAAAGTCCATTTTGGGCATGTCCAAGTCCACTTTTGCTATTTTAACAGCGTGTTTTTTGGGCGCTAAGCACGGCGCAAATGGGCTGAACCTAGTCGCTTCATTAATTATAGGTGTGTCTTGGGCGTGACATGCAATTCCCGACAGGGCTGTTATTTTACAAAATATATATGGTTAAATTTTGTTAAAAATTTACGTTTCTAATTAGACACTTAGTTCTCTTTAAAATCGTTTTGTTCAGTTATGGAATCACAGGTGAAATCAGCTGGGTTTTAATAAGCTGAGAGTATGGAAACCTGGTCACTGTAATTTAAAAAATATGAAGGACGAAGAATAGCTAAGGTTACAATTTAGTTAACATGGTGACATTAATCTCCGTTTTTTAACCATAGGCTATCGAAAAAACCTTATGCACAGCAAATCCACTGTAGCCTAGGCTATTTGAAAAACAATAAATGCAATATTCACTGGACAAGGTTTTGAACTTTTTTCAGTCACAAACAATTCTATTTACTTACAGGCTGTATTCCTAGATAAACAGAGCTGTATTATAATGACATCTGAAGCGCATTTTCAGAACTCAAATGTCGGTCTATTGCCGTGCGCGAGTTTTCCATTGAATGACAATTCATGCATTAGGTGTAAATGACAATTCGTGCATTAGGCTTAATATAGGTGTTATCAGCTCCTTTTTAATGGATAGCCATTGCCTGTACCATTGCACATCGCCTGGATGTTGATGGAGTGGGCAGAAAGCAATTCAATGTGGCATTCCCCTTCGCTGAGGGAAAGGTAGGCAATGGACCCTTTTATTATTATGCATTTTTTGATATAGCCTACACAATAATAATATTTCACATTGTAATCTTGATATTTTAGTCATGCTTGTGCGCGCCCCTGTGTGTAACAGACAGGAGGGTATGCGCGTTGTGCACACGCCTATGTAGATGCACTTATATGCGCCGTTAAAATAACATGTAAACAACTGCGACGTGACTTTAGACCAGGTTTGTGGTGGTTCTAGCGCAAGCGCTTTCTGCTGTCTCAAGATAGCAATACGCCAAAAATAATCCTGGCCACTCTTCATCTTAAGACCAACACGCCCAGTTCACTTGCAACGGGCGCAAGAATACATGGTAGTTAAACGACGTGAGCGCTAGGCGTTATAATAAACCCAGCGCCAGGTGCAAGATAGCAAAGACACTTGCGTTTGGGTTAGTGCCGGGTGTAAGATAGGGCCCATGATCTGGTTTGACTGTGAGTTATGTAGTCTACTCAGTTCAAGGATTTGTATCCACTCAGATGTTTTTTTGGGAGTGGCAGTTTTTGTTTTTTCATTTGCTTGTCATTATCAGGGTTTTGAAGCATTATTCAGGGTAAACAACAGCTGTAGCCAAGCTATAAACTGCCTCCAGCCCCACATCAGAGCATCATGTGCAATAAACAAGTGGTTCAGTGCTCGCATCAGTGGACAGCATCACTCATCCACTGACTGGAATGCAGCCCTGAGCAGTAATGTCTCCTGGTTTGTCAAAGATGGCCCACGGTAGCTTCAGTGCAAGATAAAACCACTATCCCAAGACCTCAATGAAATGTTTTATGTTGCATGACAGGTCTTATTTTGACCTTACCAGACATTTCTTGTGTGTAAAAATTATTTAAATCTCTACAGTTTGTGGCACGCTCTGGGAAAACTACTAATATTCAGTTACTATACAACAAAATAGTATTGCCTGTTTTTACATGCATACAGTGAGCACCATAATTCATTGGACAGTGACACATTTTTTGTTACTTTGGTTCTGTACTCTAGCACTTTGAGTTTGAAGGGATATAATGACAATGAGGTTGAAGTGCAGACTGTCAACTTTAATTTGAGGGTATTTTCAGCCATATTGGATGAACCGGTTAGAAATTATAGAACCTTTTGTACATAGTCCCCCCCCCCCCATTTTCGGGCATCAAAAATTATTGGACAGTTTATCATAATGTAGAATAAAGTAATCATGTTTTATATTTAGTCACATATCCTTTGTATGTCATGACTTCCTGATGACTGTGACCCAACAATATCAAAAGACTCTGGATATCTTATCTTCTGGTAAAGTATCCACAAAGTTGATAAGGTAAAACATTAAATATCTTTTCTTTTTGTACTGTTTTCAATTAAATATATGTAAAAGAATTTACAAATCACTGTTTTCTGCTTTTATGTGCATTTTACATACTGTCCCAACTTTTTTGAAAATGGGGATCGCGGCAGTGGTGATAGAATCATTTCCCATTGGTTAGGCAAAATGTCGAAGTCTGGCACACACAAACGGAGAGTTCGAAAAAGGTGAGAAAACAACAATGACCAAATATATTGTTAAAGATGTAGGAGACATGGCCTCCCATGGCCCCTCTACCAGCAGTCAGAGTTGATGAGGCTGCAGATAGAGGTGAGAGCAAGCGAGTGAGCCATAAATTGATTCAGAGTAGGCTATGTTGGTATTTCTTCAATTTCACCTCCTGTAGATCCTTGTTGTAAGTTTCAATGGTAGTGGCACATTGGTCTGGTTCTAATGGTCTGCCACTACTGTGCAGACCATCCTGTAGAGATCTGTGCAGTGCTCAATCAAGTCCAATGAGCACTTATTTATAATCTCGCACCATTTTTTTCAGAATTCTTTGTCATTGCAGCCCAGGGTTGGTTCTTTGTTGATCATCAGACCCTGGGGTATTCTTTTATTTCTCCAGTATTGTGATAGCGTCTAGCCTCCTTACCTCTAATTTCCTTCTTTTTCAAATGTTCATAACGCTTTGTTAATGAGGATACAGAATCTTGAACCATTTCATTGTCCCCTTGTGAGAAGAGAATCCTAATAGAATCTTGCTCTGAATAAGACAGAGTTGAGGCTCAAATTTTTATTTCATCAAAAGGCATGCTGCAGTTCAGAGGAGCTTCATCCACTTAAACTCTCTTAAACTAACAACAAAAAATAAACATTTATTTAAGCTTGCATTTTGTATGAGCAATTCTCTATTCCTAAATCAGCGGTTCCAAAACTTGAGTGGTTCCCTGCACCTTGACTTAATTCAGATACCAGGGTCCAGGAGTATGTGGTTCCACAGTTGCCCTTTATTGATGATGTCCTTCCCTCAGAGCTACATGCAGACCTCACCATAGACATGGCTCCTCATGAAACATTAGCAAGTAGTTTTCTTCATCACTGCTGTGCCCCAACAAGCATCCTTCTTTCAGTTACTGAAGTTTTGTCTTGTAGAAATAAAAGCCATAATTACAGGCAACCAGTCCTACCCAACATGTTTTGCTCACAACCATGAACATGCTGGGATATCAATTGTTTAATTAACTCAGGAACCACAACCATGTGGAAGCACCTTCCAAAATACTTTGTGTCCCTCATTCACTGAAGGGTTTCTAGTTTTTTTGCAGACTACTTGTATTTCTGAGATAATATGGCCGTGAGAGGATAAAAAATAATAACAGCTCAGTACAATCCAGGAGTTGCAATTATGGTTGGAACGAAAATCAGCATACAAATTGGGAACCACTTTGTTATGTTATCTTGTATAGTTGTTCAACAGTATGTTTTAACCATACCTACATAATATAATTTGTTAATTGAATCACTGAATTATTGATTATTATACCTTGGTGGGCTTTAGAGTATGCTACCATATCAATAATTCATGATCTTTTGCTACATGGACATAGTTGAATTAATGTGGAACATAGCACTGGCTGCTTGGATCCCAGAATCGTTGCTTGCAGCTATATTCTGATATTTCCTTGTAAGAGTCTGGAGGTCATACAGTTCTCTTATTTTTGGATACATATGATCAGCCCAACAATGTCTTTTGTCTCCTTCTGCCATGTATCAACCTATGTAAATGGATTCCAAAAGCCTGTCTGTCATTTTAATGGACAAAAATATTTATATGGATTGGGAAGACACGAGGCTACTGCATTGTTTTTTTAGACTGATGGAATATATTATTTATCTCACACACAGTGAGAAATCCAGTCCAATCATTTCCATACCATTCAATTATTTCTATTTTTACAGTCAAGCCGGAAAGTCTGCACACCCCTTTCACCTTCTCCACGTTTTATTACGTTACAGACATATTCTACAATAGATTGAGTTCATTTTTTGTCTCAAAATTCTACACAAAATAGCCCATAATGACAAAGTGAAAACGGGTTTTTAGACATTTGTGCTAATTTATTAAAAATCAAAATGTAAAATATCATATGTACACAAGTGTGCCACCCAAAAGTGAGATGAGGTGCATTTTGTTTCCACTGATACTGCTGGAGTCCACCTGTGATAAATTCAATTGATTGGACATGATCGGGGATTGCCAACACCTGCCTATATAAGGTCCCACAGTTATCTATAATAAGGAATTATCCGCAGACCTCAGAAACAGGATTGTGTCAAGGCATAGATCTGGAGAAGGGTACAGAAAAATCTCTGCAGCTTTACAGGTCCCAAAGAGCGCAGTGGCCACCATCATTCGTAAATGGAAGAAGTTTGGAACCACTAAGAATCTTCCTAGACCTGGCCGCCCGGCCAAACTGAGCAATCGGGGAAGACGGGCCTTGGCCAGGGAGGTGAGCAGGAACCTGAGGGTCACTCTGACAGAGCTCCAGCGTATCCTTGTGGAGATGGGAGAACCTTTCAGAAGATCAACCATCCAGGCAGCACTCCACCAATCAGGCCTTTATGGTAGAGTGGCCAGACGGAAGCCCCTCCTTAGTAAAAGGCACATCACAGCCCGCTTGGAGTTTGCCAAAAGGCACCTAGAGGACTCTCAAACCATGAGAATCAAGATTCTTTGGTCTGATGAAACCAAAATTGAACTTTTTGGCCTGAATACCAAGCGTCACGTCTGGAGGAAACCAGGGACCGCTCATCACCTGGCTAATACCATCCCTACAGTGAAGCATGGCGGGCGGTGGCAGCATCATGATGTGGGGATGTTTTTCAGCAGCAGGAACGGGGCGACTAGTCCTGATAGAGGGAAAGATGAATGCAGCTAAGTACACCGAGATCCTTGAAGAAAACCTGCTCCAGAGCGCTCTGGACCTCAGACTGGGGCGAAGGTTTACCTTCCAACATGACAACGACCCGAAGCACACAGCCAAGAGAACAAAGGAGTGGCTTTGGAGTCTGTGCATGTCCTTGAGTGGCCCAGCCAGAGCCCAGACCTGAATCAATTAATTAACACATTTCAACAATGTCAATGGGGGAAGTTAATTAAAGACCATGGATGTGTAATTCTTGCCTCAGTGATGCCAGATGAGAAAGGCAGTGCCAAGAGAGGCAACTTTTGCTGGATTTCTGGAGACAGTTTTTGACTACAAGAGTCCCGGAGTTTCTTTTTCAAAATCGTGGTCCACTGTCACCATATCAATTGATCTTAAAGTATTATCTTTTTTTACTTTTAAGCCATGTTTCCTGTTGGGATGCTAAGTGGCTAATGTAGCCAATGCCTCATTTGCGAGTCTCTGCTTCTATGAAGTGCCGGTGGCATTATAACCAGAGACCGTGACGACGTCGGTTGTCTACAACTGTGTCCTAACCTTAACGCCTTAACGGACCTCTGATATTTGTAGTTTGAGTCATCACAGAGCGTTTCTGATGACATCGCCTCCCATTCATTTTTGCAGAAGCTCACCCTCTTCTCTCTTTACACTCTTTGGCATAGACTCGCGAATGAAAGTGCCGTTATTTTGATCCAGCACACAAACGTTTGCTAAACTTTTTAATTCGAAATTCGGCTGGCGCTGGCTACATTAGCCACTTTTGATGCATAAACTATAAATAGCCTTGTGTTCGTAGCGAAAACGGAACCCCTACACATCACAAAAACGTCATCAATGCGCACCCAGATGTTGTTAAAAATCGCTTTTTAAAAAGATTTGCAGAATAACATAACAAGTTAAATACGTAAAGACGTTGGTTAGACCAAATGCATTCCAAATATGTTGCTCAATCAAATAAGCCTCTTGTACATTTACTCGTAAATGCAACTTGAAGGTCCGACGTCTGCATATTTTTCCAGAATTTATGACGGAAGTACCGCCTGAGCTTGCCGTCTCGCTCTTCTGGTCTCTGGTATGGTTTCTTGTCTAGCTTGAAGGAGAATGTGTTCCATGTATGTGGCCATTTGATTTAAGTCCATTGGTTCTGATTGTCTGATTTTTATTTTGATGTGTGTTCTGAATTGTTCCCAGTTTGCTTTTTTGTAATTGAATATTTTTCTTGCAGGTGGGTGTTGCAGTTTAAGGGAGAAGGATTGTGACGCTCTCCGTTCCTTTCTGTCCCCGTCCCCATTTGTGCTCCTTGTTTTACCCTGTTTTCGTGTTTCGTGTCTGGTTTTCATGTTCCTGTTTGTCTTGCTCGTGCTGCAGGCTGGGTGTGGTTTCCCTCTTTGTTGTCACTAGTTCCCTCTCGCATTTCCTCCGCCTGTCACGTTCCTTTCTCCACTTGCATTCCTCACGCTCTTTTCTCTGTTAATCACTCTCGCATACATTCTCACACTGCACGCATTCATTGACTAATTGAGTCTCATATATATTCCTCCGGTCTTCATTGTCTTGTGCAGGTTTGTTAAGTGTTGTTGTGACTGAGTTCGCTAAATGTTTTGTTAAGTTTAGTTTTTGGAAAAACTCTTGTCTTGTCTAGTATCAAGAATCTAAGCCTTGTCTTTCTCCTAACTCTAAACCGGACTTGCTGCGTTTCCTATTCGTACGAACCAGAAATGCAGCGACTGAATCTTTTACCTTACCGACTTCGTTGTCAACATAGCAAAGACAATATCGAAGTGTGGAAATGCGGAAGTCCTGAGGTATTTATAGCCGACAGGAAACGCAAAACAGGTGCAGAGAATAATTGTCGGGCAAAACACGAATACCGGAACGGAAGAGAAAAAAATCTGATAGAGCGTCCTGACGACGCCAAAAGGAAAACCGAATGTAGAAACAGCAGAGGCTGCTAGAAACCATGACAATTACAGAGGAAAGTAGCATCTTGGGGTCATCAAGTCTCCAAAACTACCATTAGACGTAACCTCCATGCCAACAAATTGAAAAAAGCCTTTCCTGTCATTTCACCACAAACGTAAGCGCCTGGAGTTTGCTAAATGCTACTGCAACTTTGACTGGAACCGTCTTCTATGGTCAGATGAAACGAAAATTCGATGAGGCAGAAAAAATCCGATAGAGCGTCCTGACGACGCCAAAAGGAAAACCGAACGCAGAAACAGCAGAGGCTGCTAGAAACCATGACAGTAAGAGGTATTTGTAGATGAACAAGTGCCAGTGAATGAGTCTTCTGGTGTGGTGCGATGGCCAGTCAACAAGGGAGTATAGGGTGCAGTGGTGTGTAGTGAAAAGGCCAATTCATAGTCGCCAAAAAAGTATGTGTACGGACATCCGCAGGGTCTGCGTGGACATAAATGACATCATAGCAGACCCAAAACAAACCAGAGCGGACGTCCTCCTAGGCAGTCCACGTAACAGTCGTTTTTTGTGTCCGCGCATACCTGTCCGCATGGACCTGTCATTTCAGCTACACGCTTACCGTCATCTTCTTCCATGAAGGACGCCATTGTTGTTGCAATTTGCATGCATCTCGCATTGGGAGATGTAGTCTACAAATGGAGGGTTGGTACACTCGACTATGAAAGGCAAAAGTCCGCAGACAATCCGGAGGACTATCCGTCCATGTCCGTGTCTGCTCCATATTTTAAACATTTTGTAGAAGCCAAAAGGGGCATTGGTGATGAAGCGGATAGAAGATGAAGTAATATAGTACATTGAGTTTGCTCAACAAAGTGTTATAGGCAGTCCGGTAAATAATTTCACAGTAATCAAAAATGGGAAGTATGGACATCTTGACCAGAATAAGTTTAGTAGTGGGGGTGAATTAACCTTTGTTGCGGTAAAGGAATCCCAGTCTAACCTTAACTTTGCCTTGTACAGTGTTGTAAGAGACGAATCTAGCCAAAGTCCAAGATAGTTATACGATGAGACAAATTCTAAAGTTGAGCCATCCAGGGTGGTGATTTTAGTGATATTTTCCAAGATGTTTTTCTTTCTGTTTCATGCATTGTTTTTTTTAGTGTTCAGTTTAAGGTGTAGATCGGTGAATGCATTCTGAATGGCAAAGAAAGCTGACTGAAGACTGGTGAGAACTGTGTGAAGTGTTCGGTGGGAGCAAGGAAGGTGCACTCATTAGGCGACTCTAGGCGGCCACCTAGTGCGGCACAATGTGACACAAGTCAGGAAGCGGCACTAGGCACCTGGACCCAGTTGCATAAAACACCTTAAGGGAAATTTAACCTCATCTTGTCCCTTAAAATACCCTTAACTCTATAAACTTCACCCCTAGTGGTTGAGACGTATCCGTCTCAATTACAGTATTTCACGTCTGAAATTATAAACTACAGCTTTAAGAAAACCCCGTAAATTTTGATGCAGTATTTTTTAAAAGGGTAGCCTCTTGCGAAAACCTCAGCTTCTCCAGTTACACTGCAGTGCAATAAATTAGGAGGGTGCTATTAATAGCCCAAAGCACTTACGACCCTCCTCTGGCTACAGCCACAGACTGTAAAATGCATAAAATGCACCGTTTATACACGCTAAGAAAATCATGTTCACGTATAGACACAATAATATTTTTTTTAAACGTTGTACAAATGAGCATTCGCCATTTTCCCTTACTGTAGTATATACATACCTGATGCACTTTCGGTTTCGAAGATACCTAATTTTTTTCTCCAAAATCTCTCGTAAAAATATGTTTAAGAAACCAAGTACTTACCAGTATATTCAGCTACAGCTGTTTTCTGATGAACCCTGAAGAGTTTATCTTGTTATATTTCGCCAAAGTCCCGTACAGTCAACATTTCCACAGCGACCACCCGTCGCACTTAGGGCTGAAATACGTTGCTATTCTTGTGTAAATACACACGCACTTTCGTACGTTATTTTTTAAACATATTTAAATACATTAGGCGACGTATCTTATGGTTATTATATATATACTGTATGTGACTATTCTGAAATAAATGTATTCTATAGCAAATTTCTGAATGATACAGCTTCTTCTTCAGTTCTAACTTAAAACCATGGATGTGCAGGGAATATTTTTTTTAATAAAACTAGTAGAAACCAGGTGGAAATTGCCTCTGAAGGGCCAAAGTAAATAGTTAACTTTAGGTGAGATGCAAAAAAAATTAAGTATTTATTTAAGGATTTACTGAAGTATCTCTCTTAAGAATTTGTTTCCCTTTAACACTAGAACAGCGGGAGCGCTTATGGAATTTTGAACGTTAATATCTCCTTCTCCTAGCAGGTGAGTCGCACTGCGGCCTCCTTTCATGACTTTCCCTAAATATGTCACATATACCTGGTCATGTTTTAAAATAAAAAAATTACTTTCTGGAAAAGAAATATTAAAAAAACACCTAGAACGACAGAGTAAAAGCGGTCAAATGAGCCCCCCGCTCCCTACCCCTCTCCCCATCACCCATTCATACCTAATGAGGATCATTGAAAGTTTTTAGTTCAAAACTGCTCAGCTCCATTGAGAGGACAACTATCACATTAGCAAGTAATTAGCAGAACACTCTTTTATCCATTTCTTTGATGACGGAGTCAAAAAACTTGAAAACGCATACACAATTTAAAAAAATTAACAATTACGCCACCTACTGCTTATTTAGCTACTAAAACATTTTGCACAATCGTTCGCATTCGAAATCAAAACTTTTTTTGAAACATTTTTCAATGTGAAAAACATTTTAGCACAATTAATTCCTATGAAAAGTAGACAAATTCAAAGAATGAGATAGTATGTTATGACACCTATGCTATTCCACAAATTACGTAGGCTAAGAAAAAAATGTTTAAATTGATAGTACGAATAAAATAATCTTTTATGCTCCATAAAATCTTCTTTTTAGTTTCTGGTACTTAGAAGACATTTTTACACCATCGCCCTGCTTTTGTGTAACGAGGGAACTTCAGAAAGTGCTTTTGAGTTTAGGTTTTTTTTCTTTTGCATTTTCTTTCCTTTATTTTGGGTCTTACCAGTTTTGCTAAGACAGTTTGTCTTACTGCTTTTCCGTTTTCTCCTCTCCGACTGCTCTCTCTCCGGAGAGCGAGAGGTTTTTCATTTATTTTAGTTTCTGTTTACTCGCGTCTTCGAGTTTCGCCCGGTTATTTGCAAGTCGTTTTATTTTCTCCGCATTTATTATCTCTCCCCGATTTGCTCTGATATTTGAGAGCGGGAGCTTGTTTATTTTCTTTGTTTCCTTTGTTTCCCCTCATTTTCACGGAAGTGTCTTCCGTTCTATTGGTCTCTCTTTGGGAGACTTTCAGATTCCTTCTGTCGTGCCTGGTCCTCCGAACCCTACTCTCGCCCTCACAGAATACAAAAGCCGTAATGGAGGTACTAGTGACACTCCAAGGAATCAAGCAGATGTTAGACGCTCAGAGAGCTACTTTGGCGGCTCATGAGGAGGACATTAGGGCCCTCCAGGCTAGTCAGCAGGCCCTGCATACACAGCAGGGTCAGCTAATGGAGCAGATGCGTCATCAGGGAGACTGTTTGTGGGATTTAACCAACAGTCTCCGTGCGCTGTCCATCCCAGCCATCGCTCCAGTCCCACAAGCACCAGATATCCCCGTTCCTTTACCCCTCCCACTTACCACTACGGAACCCAAGCTCCAGCTTCCTCTCAGATATAATGGGGAACCTGGGAAGTGTAGGGGTTTCCTTACACAATGCCTTTTTTTTTTTTTCTCCCAGTTTGAGACCCAGGAGTCCAGGGTATCTTTTATTTTAGCTCTACTTACCGGTACGGCCCTCGCTTGGGCTGATCCCCTAACCCGCTCTAACGCCCCTGTAATGCACAACGGGAATAGTCTGATGGAGGAGATAGCGTTGGTTTTGACTATGACGTCTCTGGTCAAGAGTCCGCCATGAAACTGACCCGTCTCCGTCAGGGCACCGGCACCGTGGCGGGTTTTTCATTACCTTCCGAGCACTGGCCGGGAAATGGGATGGCCCACTTAAATCCCTTTTCCTCAATGCCCTTTCGGATCCCGATAAGGATGCCCTGGCAGTGCTCGAGCCACCTGCCATGTTCGGTGCTCTAGTTACCACAGCCATTTGCGTGGACAATCACATCAGGGAGCGTGAGCGAGAGAGACAGACCCAGGGGGCGTAGAGACCTTCTCGCCCGTCACTTTCCTCTTTCTCCCATAACGCCTCCACTTAGCACTCCAGCCCATTCATTTTTCGATCCGGGGGAACCTATGCAGGTGGATGGTTCCTCCCTGTGTGATGCCACAGCTACCAGACCAAGGGAGAGCTGGTTCTGTTACTGTAGGCGCAGGGGGCATTTAAAGGACCAGTGTCCTAAGCTGGTTGTGCTCCTATTACGGTTGTGTTCGACAGGTTTTCCAAGGCGGCTCACTTTATCGCTCTACCTAAGCTGCTGCACCGGCAGAGAAGCCTCCACCCCCTCCCTGCTTTGTGGAAGGAGGTCCGGTCTACACTGTTCGGCGCATTTTAGCCGAGAGGCGTGTGGGCAGAGGCGTCCAGTTTTTGGTGGAAAAAAGCACAACCTGCAATCAAAATAATCTAACAAAAGCTGAGCTTTAAGATCATTTAATTTCCATGAATATTTTCGGAATTAGAGTGCAGAGAACGAAGAGCACATGTATCCACAATTATAATGTTGATTAAAATTTATTTTGCATTATTTTGCGATGCAAGTCAAAATAATTTAATTACTTGCCTAATAGCCTAATTGAGGAGAACTGGCTACATTTGATGGCAAAGAGTAATTTGTGAATTAAACGCTGATGTAGCCTATTGTTAATCAAGGAAACTTATTGAAAAATGATTGAGACTAATAATCAGTTTAAGGGGAAGATTTCTGCCTCCTCAATTTTCAGGTCAGGAGCCGCCACTGGTTTCAAGGATGGCTGCTCTGGCAGCAAATGAGAGAGGGGCAGCAAGAGAGATATCCCCAGCTGATTCGAAGAGAGGGGCAGAAAGACAGAGGGGGGGATTTCAGAGGGGCAGCAAGGGAGACAGTCCACCCTGAGAGAGAGGCAGAAGTGGAGGTAGTCCCCCCAGAGAGAAGGGCAGCTATGGAGGTAGTCCTCCCAGATATAGGGGCAGCAGGTGGGTTTGAGAGCACAGAAAGGGGCAGCAGGGCAGAGTAGTTACAGTAGTTATTGGTGTATTGGAAGTTATTTATTTTTCTATGCCATCTAGACGCAGACAAACACCAAAAATCAGGCTGGAATCCTGAATGGCTACAATTGCCCCAGTTCAAGCACTGGCTTTACCTTACTCCACATGGTAAGTTTATTTTTTGCATTTGGTATCATGAATATAATTATTGCAGAGGTTAGCAAACCTAACATATTTTTCTTCTACTTTTTAGGGATGTTTTGTAGTGTTTGCAGGCAGCACATGCCTCGTGTAAAAAGTGGCCCTGTAAAGAGACCATTTGTGGAGGTTGGGGGTGTACATTACCGAAAGGATTATGTGGAGCGCCATGCAAACAGTGAGCATCACAGAGAGAGCAACAAATGCCAGAAATTGATTACCTCAGGTAATTTCAAAGCCTGATTCCAGTCACATCATCAACACATTCAAAGCATAATCCTAAACATTTTAGATGTGGTTGAACGGGTAAAGCCGAGGGGTCAGGGAGGCTAGAATTAG
Source organism: Synaphobranchus kaupii (assembly GCA_029718625.1). Classification (NCBI taxonomy): domain Eukaryota; kingdom Metazoa; phylum Chordata; class Actinopteri; order Anguilliformes; family Synaphobranchidae; genus Synaphobranchus; species Synaphobranchus kaupii. The sequence continues at coordinate 38,913,573 of CM056379.1, forward strand.
TCATCACTTAATAATCTTTTATTTTTTATTATTTTGTTATTAAGGATACTCTGTAATGAATGCCTTCGAGCCTGTCATCTTTATGGAGCATGAGACCATAATCGGGGGGTTCAAGTGCCTCTATTGGCTGGTCAAAAATGAGATCTCCCACCACACGAACTACAGCAAGCTGCTCTGGCCCAGCTCCTCGGCTGTGACTATTTCATCAAGCTCAAAGTTATTACTTTTGCAAATATTTCAAACTTCAATCAAGCCCTTAATACCTTAATGTAGAACTAAAAAAAAATTCCAATGACAACCATTGCATTTCCTGTTTCTGATTTCAAGGTTGGTAGCAGGAACAACTACCACTCTTATCGCATCATCGATGAGATGATCGAGGAGCCTCTTGTAGCGGAGATGAGTGTCCCAAGCCATCAGCCTTGAGCTGTTTCTCTGCACGTATTTATAATAATAAAAACTAGTAAATCCATAAATAACATTATCAGGGATGTGAATTTGCCAACAGAGAAGCTATGTGGGCTTGGTACCGATGGGGCAGTTGTTATGACTGGTATGAACATTTTACTATCCATGTTAGTGTGTTTTTAGCCCAGAAATATATATGCAAATTACCTTGTTGTGTTATTTCATAGGTATTATAGATCTGTGAACACAGGGCGTGTAAATGGGGTAGCTAAACAGCTGACCGACAGCTTTGATCATTGCGGTGGCTTGTGCCTCCCACTGCCTTGCCCTGGCCTGTAAGGATGCATCGAACAATGGGAAATACATGGCGACCTTCCGGGACCACCTCCAGGAGCTACGTTTGTACCTCCGTAATAGTGCAAACCGCACTGCATTACTGAAGGCAGCAGCTACCACACTGGGAGTGTCTGATTTGAAGATTAAGGTATTATTATCATTCGCAGTCTGCTCAGTACTAACCAGTAATGTAAGTCTGTACTAACATAACATTGTGGTTTATTATTTCCAGGAGGTAAAGGACACAAGGTGGCTGTCTCAACACCTGGTCATTGAGACACTCACAGCTGTGCTAGCCACAATAATGGGGGAGGCAGAGGTGAAACAATGCCCGGTCGCCAATGGCCTGTACACATTTTGTGCAACTTGCAGGTTTGTGGCGTCTGTGTACCTCCAAGCCGACATATTACCACATATTGCATGGCTGTCAAAGGTCTTCCAGCAGGCAAACGTCAACTTCTTCCATATCCTGTGGTCCTGTGGTCCTGGACGACCGGCTGGACTTCAAGGAGCACATCAGGGCGATGGCTCGGTCCTGCAGGTTCCTCCTGTACAACATCAGGAGGATTCGACCGTACCTGACAACCTACTCCACCCAGCTTCTTGTCCAGACCATGGTCACCTCACGCCTGGACTACTGCAACTCTCTGCTCGCAAGCCTACCGGCCTGCACCATTCTGCCTCTCCAACTGATCCAGAATGCAGCTGCCCGGCTTGTGTTCAACCTCCCGAAATTTTCACATGTAACCCCCCTGCTGAGGTCACTCCACTGGCTGCCAGTTGCAGCCAGGATCAGGTTGAAAGTTCTGACCCTGGCCTACACTGCAGCCAATAGGACAGGCCCTGCCTACCTGCAGGACTTAATCCAGAACTATGTTCCTGCTCGACCACTTCGCTCTTCTACAGCAGGGTGACTGGCACTTCCCCCCCTCCGTGTCAAAGGCTCTCGCTCGTCCCGACTGCGGAGTTTTTGCATCTTAGCTCCTCAGTGGTGGAATTAACTTCCCATTCCCCTACGTTCTACTCCAACCCTGCCTGCATTCCGTCGAGGCCTGAAGACACACCTCTTCAGACTCCACCTTGACTGATATCCTAACCTAGGAATATCAGTTCCCTGTGTTTTCCTGTCTGTTTATTATAGTTTATAATAGTATTTAGAATAGAAGTGTAGTATTGCTGATTTACCCACAGCTTACTGTGAACTACAGTCAACGTTCATTACTAGGGATAGCTGCTACATTATGGGAAGGATGTGCTTTGTCTTGTCTGTGCGCAACGGATTATTATGGTTCTATTTCCAGAGTAGTAGGCTAGACAACAGACAAACTGAAAAGCGTCTGCTAAATGAATGTAATGTAATATCAAGGAGCAGGTGTGTTTCACATTGTCAGCAACAGTACAATAAGGTGATATACAGTTGAATTTGAAAGTTTACATACACCTTAGCCAAATCCATTTAAACTCAGTTTTTCACAATTCCTGACATTTAATCCTAGTAAACATTCCCTGTCTTAGGTCAGTTAGGATCACAACTTTATTTTAAGAATGTGAAACGTCAGTAGAGAGAATGATTTATTTCAGCTTTTATTTCTTTCATCACATTCCCAGTGGGTCAGAAGTTTATATACACTCTTCCACAAGCTTCTCACAATAAGTTGCTGGAACTTTAGCCCATTCCTCTCGACAGAACTGGTGTAACTGAGTCAGGTTTGTCGGCCTCCTTGCTCTCACATGCTTTTTCAGTTCTTGGATTGAGGTCAGGACTTTGTGATGGCCACTCCAATACCTTGACTTTGTTGTCCTTAACATTTTTCTTTGGAAGTATGCTTTTGGTCATTGTCCATTTGGAAGAGCCATTTGCGACCAAGCTTTAACTTCCTGGCTGATGTCTTGAGATGTTGCTTCAATATATCCACATTATTTTCCTCTCTCATGATGCCATCTATTTTATGAAGTGCACCAGTCCCTCCTGCAGCAAAGCACCCCCACAACATGATGCTGCCTCCCCGTGCTTCATGGTTGGGATGTGTTCTTCGGCTTGCAAGCCTCACCCTTTTTCCTCCAAACATAACGATGGTCATTATGGCCAAACAGTTCAATTTTTGTTTCATCAGACCAGAGGACATTTCTCCAAAAAGTAAGATCTTTGTCTCCAAGTGTAGTTGCAAACTGTAGTCTGGTTTTTTTATGGTGGTTTTGGAGTAGTGGCTTCTTCCTTGCTGAGCAGCCTTTCAGGTTATGTCGATATAGGACTCGTTTTACTGTGGATATAGATACTTTTGTACCTGTTCCCTCCAGCATTTTCACAAGGTCCTTTGCTGTTGTTCTGGGATTGATTTGCACTTTTTGCACCAAAGCACATTAATCTCTAGGAGACAGAACGCATCTCCTTCCTGAGCGGGCTGCGTGGTCCCATGGTGTTTATACTTGCGTACTATTGTTTGTACAGACGAATGTGGTACCTTCAGGCGTTTGGAAATTGATCCCAATGATGAACCAGGTCTTGTCTGTTTTTTTGTCAAGCAAAGAGGCACTGAGTTTGAAGGTAGGCCTTAAAATACATCCACAGGTACACTCCCAATTGACTCAAATAATGTAAATTAGCCTATCAGAAGTTTCTAAAGCCATGACATAATTTTCTGGAATTTTCCAAGCTGTGTAAAGGCACAGTCAACTTAGTGTATGTAAACTTCTGACCCATTAAAAATGAAATAACTGTCTGTAAACAATTGTTGGAAAAATGACTTGTGTCATGCAAAGTAGATGTCCTAACTGACTTGCCAACACTATAGTTTGCTAACATGAAATCTGTGGAGTGGTTAAAAATGACTTCAACCTAAGTGTATGTAAACTTCCGACTTCAACTGTACGTGATATGCCAACACTAACAGCTCTAGTCTTTAACTTTAGGTTCCTATCACGATTGAGACCCTCCAGCGCATCAAGGATGCAGGTGAAACTTCACTCCCTGGCTCCTTCCTGTCCCGTCTCCACCAGGACCTAGATGCCCCCCTTGGACTTGGAGCATTCAGCATTCAACATGAGGAGGTGAGGAACAGAAGAGGACGGGGTGTTGAGGACCTGCCATGGGAGGAGCAGTGGGCAAGATTTGTGAGAGAGGTAAATGGCTTTTTCCAGATTAGTACATATACATATTTTTTAAAATAATTTTTGGGTTTTAATTTTCTTTTCTGCTAATCGTAGGTTGCCAACCCTTACATCAGTGGCCTGATACGCCACCTAGAGATCAAGATTTGGACATTATTGTCACTGGGGCCACAGGCAATTGCACTGCAGGATGACCAGAACTACAAAACTACTCCCACCTGCAGACCCTAGCAAGAAGGTTTCTCCCGGGGAAGGAGACCATGCTAATCCAGGAGTGGCAGTCCTTCAAGTAACATTTGTGTCAAGGGGCATTCAAGGTGGGTGAATGATACAGACATATTGCACAATGCTCCTCAAACAATATAAACTTAAATGAAATAACTGAAATTACAATCTCTTTAAAATGGTATCCCCAGGACAAGAAACAAGCAGAAGTCATGACCCTGCTAGCCAGTGAATGTGATGAATGGGCTCAGGTCCACCCATTACTCAGCCGTTTGGCAGCGGTGGCACTCGTCATTCCAGTGTCAAGTGTTAACTGTGAGAGAGACATTTTCATACACTGCTGTGCTTACATTTCATGCACTTACTTGATAAACTGCACATTCTTCTTCTGTCTGTACAGTCACTGTACAGATTGTACTCCACAAATGGTTAAACCTAAAGAACAGTACAACAGTGTTTTCCAAATGCACTTTTTGTTTTTTTTCACTTGGCTAAATGTAGCTAAATGCTAAACTTTGTTTTCAGGTCAAATCAGTCTTTCGGAATAGGCTGAAAGGGGAGCATCTTGCTGCCGGCCAGAAAGTCTCCATTAACGGGCCCAGCCCGGACAACTTCAACTACCAAAGGGCATTACAAATGTTCTTCTCTAAGCCCAGGAAAATTAAATGTCCAAATGCAGCATGCAAACTTTGCCACTGATGTGTGTGCCCTCCTTCCCCTATTGACACCAGATATTAATGTTGTTGGAATAGCTCCCAATAGCTGAATAAAGGTTTTAGCTATTTGAAGTTGAACAAAAGGTCAGTTAGTTTTTTGTTTAATAAATATTTTCCTTGATATATTAACTTTCATTCACCATCAAGATTTTTGTTGAATTTGACCTCTATATCTGACGTAGCATGTGGTGCCATATTTTTACTACAACATTGGCATGTGATTCCAAACACTTTAACCACTAACATCTTTTAGTTAATTTAATTGATGCCCCCAGACCCCCTTAGATTAGAAGGTTCAACACCCCCGCTCACCTTCTCACCTTCCTCAGCTACACATTGCCTTCTCAAACTGATTGGTTGGAATGAAAACCTGCATAGTCTCGGCCCACCATGGCACATGATTGGGCACCACTGGTCTAGATGTAGCCTAGAATGGCACGATGCTCATTTCACAAGCCAGAAAACATCAACGAGCCGCACCAGGCACTGCGCGCAACGGATTATTATGGTTCTATTTCCAGAGTAGTAGGCTAGACAACAGACAAACTGAACACAATTTAGCCAAATATTTTTAATGTTTGTGGTTATATATAAGATGGAAAATGTGGAAAGCTTTATATACTATAATTTTGGCGATGTATGCCTAACGTAAAAGTCACAAATTTGAGTCTCGCCTAGAGTGGCACAAAGCCATACGCCGGGGCTGGGTGGGAGCAATATAGTGTCATCGGCGTTGCCAATAGATTGTGCAATATTGTTTATTTTAATGGAAAAAAGTGTTGATCCTAGGGTAGAACCCTGGGGTACACCTAGGTCATTAGCTAGCATTGTGCTGTAGAAATAGCTTATATGTTACAGAAATATTCTAATATAACCAGCAATATCAGCAACATTTAGGTATAACCAGATCATATGAATTATCCTTTATGCCAGCATTCGTATGCCAGAAGAAGGGTCAGTGGAAGTCAACGATATAAAGATATTCATTGCAGTATTAGATAACTTACAGTGAACTATTAACCCCAACATAAAGTTATCATTACATTGTAAACAATCGTGTCTGTATTTTCATTATGTTCACACTGTTTACCAGCTGGGTATACAGTTATTCTGGCTATAAGTAAAAATAGAGCTGGTAATTAATCACCATGAGCTAGCATTAAAACTAAGTAGCGTTATACTCCCCCATAACCGAAACCATTTTGAAAAGGCAAATGTATATGACCAAAGAAATTGATTTGTCTGCATTGCATTTACAGTCGTGCTCTTGTTTGGCTGCTTAAAGTACACAGCAAGTATCACAGTAACAACAAAAAACTGAGCAACTAGTCAATGTACACTAGGCTACTGGCGTAACATGACATCTAACATTAAATGATATTCGTATATGCCAGAGTACTGTATACATTGACATTACTGTATTTGTAAGTTCCCAGATCACACAGCTGGCTGTAGGCTACTGGGGGTATAGTTATCTAATGTTACCTAGTGCAACGCTAGTTAACTGGGTTGTTATCCAGCTAGCAAGTAAGTTGGATCATATGGGACTGCAAATATTTAATAATATTCATGTTTTATATCGCTGTGTCTATTACTAACGCTATTATAGAGAACTCAAGTGAGTACGTCAGTCGTGGGCGGAGTCTGGTTTCGGAAGTAAATTCCCTATGGAAGATAGAATGGGCTTCGGAGACTATCGACTATTTCTTGAAATCTGATTTATAGAATGAGCCGAAACTTTCCTGGATTAGCCTGTGATACATATAACCGGGCGAACGTCACACGAAAGCAAAGAATCTCGAGCTCAGTAAACACAACGAGCTAAAAAAAACACTGAATACTCATACTATACAAAACTGTGTAAAAACTAGATGCTAACGTGAACTGAGAGAAGGAGCTGCCTCGTAGGTAAAAAACAAAGGAACATAAAATAGAGCTAATCAAAGGGAAAACGCGACAAGCAAAAAATAACTCCCTAGCTCTAAATGGAGCGAACTGCTTGCTGCAGGAATTGAAGGGAAGCAGTCTCCGTGTACTAACCTACCAGCAGTGTGCCAAACGCAAGACATGCGAACACTAATAGCCCTACATCTCAGTAACCGGATGAACGGCACACGAGAGCAACGAATCTCGAGCTCGGTAAACACAATGAGCTGACAAACACTGAATACCTAACAGTATAAAAAATGGTGAACAACGAGATGCTAATGTGGAAAACATTAACAAAATCGCCCAGTCTCCCTGTAAGAAGACAGGTACCGAAGGACGAACAGAACTACAGTTCCGAACAAAATCGCCCAGTCTCCCGGTACCGAAGGACGAACAGAACAGCTGTTCCGGACATTTGCCGGCTCAATGACTAACGCAAGCCTAGTAAAAATACACGCCCTGCCTCTCAGTATAGAAAAAGCCCTGCCTCAGTATGATAAATGCACTGTCTCTTAGTAAGAAATGACTATATAAATATACCCACAAACAAACAAAGACTCCTTTCGCTTCCAAGGAAGAAACCAGACAGAGAGAAGAGGGAGAGACAGAAAAAGCAACAGGTCTAGGCAAAGAAAGAAAGGAAAAACCAGGAAGCGGAGACAGAAAAGAGCCACGGACGACGAGTCCTAATAGCTACATACACAAAGGCAAGTCCTGCATTAGTCCAATAAAACACATTGGAGCAAAGAGGTCTCCTACAGAGCCTAGACCTAACCATACCGGCTAAGCAAACAAAGGCAAAACTAATATCAAACACAAAACACAAAACAGTGCAAAGTAATGCAAAATAATATAGAAGCCCAGAACGAAGGAAACGTGGGCTTAAATAGCTCCAAGGTAACCACGCACAGGTGTGATGCTGAGAGAAGCTCCGCAATAAAGACAGGGCGGAGCAAACATCCACTAAATGGGCAGCGCCCTCGCGTGGCTACCGAGGAAAATGACCGCAAAGGAAGGACTAGTCAAAAACCATGACAAAACCAAGGTTTTATTTGAAATGTATAAATAAAACCAGTCACTGTGGCTGCTGTTCAGAATAGTAGCTTGATTTGAAAGGAAGAAGATGAAGCCAATTTAACATTTTTTAAGGCTGAAATTTCCTTGGGGAGCTATAATGAAGAGCGGGGTAAACAATATAGGTGAATTATTCTTACAGCTTCTTTCCTTCTTCAAGGTCTAAGTCTGATCAATATTTCTGCAGGGTAAAATATTTTAATGAAAAAGACCCACACACCCGCACTAACATTATTAGTACCACTGTTCTGGCGAGAACTAAACAGACTAAACAGGTCCATGCACTTACAGCTTGTGTTTACATTGAAGAATGAACAGTAAACCAAATAAAAGTGGAGGTGGAGCCTTCATACGTGAGAGGAAAGGCAAGAGAGTTAGCGAGGAAGAGAGAGAGAGAGGGAGAGAGCGAGCATAAAGGCATTAAGTCTGTGTGAGCGAGGATCAGAGTGCCTGCTGAATAGGAGGGAATGATTACACACAATATGTTTTTAGAAAGTGTCATGTGAAATGAATGTCTGCTGTGAACTGTGAACCTGAGATCGGGAAGATTGGAAACCTGGTGCATCAAAAAGCCGTGGTGAGTACAGACTACCTCCTCTGAAAGAACACAAAGGAGATATACATGTGGAATTTCAGATTTCCTTTGTGATACCATTGGTCTTTATCATAGCTTTAAAGACTATGCTTAACAGATTTGCTTGTATTTGTCCAGCACAAAATGTGGCTACCTTGTAGCAGAATCCAAAAATGTGCTTTCTTGAACTTTATGAACGCATTCAAAGAATCATAAACATATTAGTATATGTACAGTATTAGTGTAAATGTAAATAAATTATCTTGTAGTTTTCATTTATTTTTACTCTTTGGTATTTTATCAGTATTGTTGCGGTTGTTATTGCTGTCATGCTGTGTGTGTGTGTGTGGGGGGGGGTGTTGTTGCATATGCATATTTCCTGGTGAGTGATCTGGGCTTATAACACAATGGTTGTGGGGTCAATTCCCAACTGCAGCACTGGTGCTGCTGTCGTGCTCTTGAACCTTGTGGTGCTGTCGTGCTCGTGCACTTGAACCCTTTATATAGCACTTAACCTAAATTGCTTTATTAGAAATATCCAGCTGTATAAATGGCCTGATGTAGAAAAAGAATTAATCTGTGTGTATTTCTCAGGGTAAGAGCATCTGCTAAATGCCAAAATATAATTTAAGAGGTTATTAGTTACAGTTTACCATTTGTGCTAGTGATTAGAAATTATTGCAATGGTTTACCAAATATCCTACTTTCTTTTTTGTAGTTCTACAGTTATGACCGCTATGTCAGAGAATAGTTTTTTGTGAGTGTATGTGATATAGAACAAGACATTCACATGTAAATAAATCTAATCTCCTTCAAAGCCTCATGTCAAATCAATAAGCTTTGCCTTCACACCTATATAATTTCTAGCCGTGTTGCCGCTCTCCAGCACAAGATTTTCTTTCTCGTTCATGATGCTTTGATATGCAGTGGGAGGTATACATGTACATCAAGGCATTCAGCTGGGTTGATGCAGAGCTTCTTTTTTTAAAGGTGACTGCCAACAGTATATCTCCTTTGCCATTACACAACCAAAGGCTTCCTTTATACAGCATTTGGCACCAGTACAAAAGTAGAATTATTGGAGGCAAGTGAACTTGTGCCTCTGCGGAATCAAGTGCCAAAAACGTAGGACAGTGCTACAGTTCATTCACACCTCTTTTGTCAGTCTTTGTTATTATGCCAGTTATTCATGCATTCCCTAGTAACTACTACATGTGACACAGCATAATGCTGAGCAAAAACAGCATAGAATACAGTGGAATTTTTAAATACACTTATCAGAATTATATTGGATACTCTTATATCCATTTAGGGTATAAATTAAATTTCATCAAAGGATTATGCATGATAAGGCACAACATTTGGTTTTGGTTTCTATTAACTGAATGCTTACAAAACTTGACAAGGTGGTCAAGGTCTATGATATTGGCATTTTACACCTGATTTGGCTGATACACTGATGATTGCAAGGACAGCATATACAGTCAAGCCGGAAAGTCTCCCCACCCCTTTCACCTTCTCCACGTTTTATTACGTTACAGACTTATACTACAATAGATTGAGTTCATTTTTTGCCTCAAACATCTACACACAATAGCCAATAATGACAAAGTGAAAACAGGTTTTTAGAAAATATGCAATTTTATTTTACTGACAAAAATAGGTTATTTAGGGGTTACATATCTGTACACACCCTTAGCCTAATACTTGGTTGCTGCACCTTTGGCAGCAATTACAGCTTCAAAGCATCTTGGGAAAGAAGCTACGAGCTTGGCACACTTGTTTCTGGACATTTTTGCCCATTCCTCTTGGCATATCCTTGCAAGCTCTGTCAGGTTGGATGGGGAGCGTCAGTACACAGCCATTTTCAGCTCTTTCCACAGATGTTCAATTGGATTCAGGTCTGGGCTCTGGCTGGGTGCAGAGGGAAGTCCTTTACTCTCTCCTCATTAAGTTCAATTTGAGATGGGTTTTAGAGTGGAAGAATTCTCAAGATAAAGATGAAGGAAATAACAGAATCTTCTATTAAATTTAATCTTTTATTAAACGGTCAAACGTTGATTCAACATGGGAAAACCACAAACCTACGCAGAGGATTCGGAATTCCCCGAACAAAAACAAACATTAGTTTATACAATATCATAACTCCTCCTCTTTACGTTACTAATACACCAATGATATGTGGTAACACCTTTTCATAATATCTTATTTTATCCAATAACAAATTAGGCAAAAAATAAATATGTTATATGACCTGTTCTTACCCTATGCACTTGGGGGCACTCTTAATCTATCAAATAAAATTGCTTGTGAACTCTCCCCTCGTGCTTTTTAATCAGACCATGAAATTCTCCTTAATTCCCCATATTTTTATTCTTCTCCCACCTGTTCGATCAGCACGATCTATCTTATCCATTGTTATAAGTACAACTCCTGCTTAGCTATGGACACAGGAGGAAAACATTCCTGTTTTGACTGGTGTGCTAGATGCCCTCGTCCTTGCTGACAGAGAGCTATCCTGCACCCTCTCACAACCCCCCATCTCAGTACTTTTCCACTAGATCTTGACTGTATTATTTAATTATTTATAAAAGTTTGCTTATAAGGCTTTCTTGGGCCCACAGAACAGTTTCACAAAACAGCTTACTTCCACATAGGCCACTCAAGGACATGCACAGACTTTCTCCGAAGCCACTCCTTTGTTCTCTTGGCTGTGTGCTTCGGGTCGTTGTCATGTTGGAAGGTAAACCTTCGCCCCAGTCTGAGGTCCAGAGCGCTCTGGAGCAGGTTTTCTTCAAGGATCTCTGTGTACTTAGCTGCATTCATCTTTCCCTCTATCAGGACTAGTCGCCCCGTTCCCGCTGCTGAAAAACATCCCCACATCATGATGCTGCCACCGCCATGCTTCACTGTAGGGATGGTATTAGCCAGGTGATGAGCGGTGCCTGGTTTCCTCCAGACGTGACGCTTGGTATTCAGGCCAAAAAGTTCCATTTTGGTTTCATCAGACCAGAGAATCTTGATTCTCATGGTTTGAGAGTCCTCTAGCTGCCTTTTGGCAAACTCCAAGCGGGCTGTGATGTGCCTTTTACTAAGGAGGGGCTTCCATCTGGCCACTACCATAAAGGCCTGATTGGTGGAGTGCTGCCTGGATGGTTGATCTTCTGAAAGGTTCTCCCATCTCCACAAGGATACGCTGGAGCTCTGTCAGAGTGACCCTTGGGTTCCTGCTCACCTCCCTGGCCAAGGCCCGTCCCTGGCCAAGGCCCGTCTTCCCCGATTGCTCAGTTTGGCCGGGCGGCCAAGATTCTTGGTGGTTCCAAACTTCTTCCATTTACGAATGATGGTGGCCACTGTGCTCTTTGGGACCTGTAAAGCTGCAGAGATTTTTCCGTACCCTTCTCCAGATCTATGCCTTGACACAATCCTGTTTCGGAGGTCTGCAGATAATTCCTTTGACCCATGGCTTGGAGTTTGCTCTGATATGCACTGTCAACTGTGGGACCTTATATAGGCAGGTGTTGGCAATCCCCAATCATGTCCAATCAATTGAATTTATCACAGGTGGACTCCAATTAAGTTGTAGAAACATCTCAAGCAGTATCAGTGGAAACAAAATGCACCTCAGCTCACTTTTGGGTGTCATATCAAAGGGTGTGCACACTTGTGTACATATGATATTTTACATTTAGATTTTTTATAAATTAGCACAAATGTCTAAAAACCTGTTTTCACTTTGTCATTCTGGGCTATTTTGTGTAGAATTTTGAGACAAAAGATTAACTCAATCTATTGTAGAATATGTCTGTAACATAATAAAACGTGGAGAAGGTGAAAGGGGTGGGGAGACTTTCCGGCTTGACTGTATACTGTGTGCGCGCGTGTTTCATTCTGAATTATCAACTGGGAGCCATTCATCCTCACTATTTGTGGGCGATAGATAATGAAATACTGGCTGAGATATGACAGGACTGGAAAACAGCAATGGGCAGGTTAATTAGTTAATTACTAATAGTAATTTTGTCAGTTCTGGGTATGTCAGTTCTTACGTAAACCAGTCCTTCCCGTAAATGAACCTGACTCCCCTTTCAGTTCTATTATTGATTCAATTACATCTGTTTTCATGGCACTGAAGTTGAAAGGGTAATTTTCTAGGAAGGGGCTGGTTTACTGATCATGATTAAAGCAGCAGGATTAAGAATAATGAGGGGACCTGCTTGTTGGATGAATTTCCCATCTCTCTCTCGTAATTGCAATCTCAATCTCGTAACTACAACCCCTTCGTCCTGTAGCAGCTGCCAATTGCCACTCCCTCAAGGTACCGGCCATACTCGGACCTGGCAGGACCGGGGATCGAACCCCCGATGCTCGGGGCGCAACCGCTGCACCACCGCGGCGGCCCAAAAATACGTTTTCAACGCTTACATACATTAGGCTACTTATGTTATGGTTATTATGTATATAGATACTAGTGACTATTCTGAAATAAATGTATTTTGAGATATTGACTTTGAATATTTTTTGAGATATTGACATTTAAATAAAACTAGTAGCCTAGCCTACAAACTACGTGGAATTTGCCTCTGGAGGGCCAAAGTAAATAAGGTTAAAGGGTTGTATGGCCTACACGGTAGACGTAGCCTAGTAACGCACGCATAGCTTACAAAGCACTATTTTGTAGCTAACAAAATAATTTGTTTTGCGTTGCAATAGTAGTAAAAGTAACGTGAAGAAAAATAAATAAAGAAATCTTTACTGAGGCTGTAACCAGGGAACTCCCGTATCAAAGCCAGGCACAGTAAACAGAAGGCCATAACGTAGCTGCACATAGGCTACTCCTATGTCCAGTACAGCTTCAGTGTAGGCTATATTTTTTCCGGTCATGTTACCTGGGGTAAATCGTTTGGTCTTCGTGGTACCAACCGTAGGCTACCATGCAGGTGTAGTTTAGTTTTCTGTAATGCAATGGACGTATAATAAGGCATTTTGACTCGCTTCATAGTAGTAGTTTCCTTTACACTCTCTAGGTTAGTTTTCCTGACCAGCTGACTGACGTTCAAATTTCTCTGGCAAAGCTATTTCCCAGAGATCTTTGCATGAGAAAAAAAGACAATACTACTGTCAAAGAAGGTAGCCTACCATGGTTACCTATTGTAACCATGAAACAGATGTCTTTGCTGAATTGATGGTATATAAACCTGAACCTGTTAGGGTTTTGTAGGTTATATTACCGTAAATTCTTAATTTTCGTAGTAATTTATTTTATGGTAATACTGGCTGTGTTCGGAATAGCTCACTCATTCACTCCCTCCCTATACACTACTTAGGGAAATCTACATAGAGTACTAGATAGGGATTCACTGATGAAAGGAGGAGACGATTTCGGACACTACCGTTTCTGTGAAGGTTACTTAGCAACGCGCGGCGCTTGCGTGACAGCGGTCACCGGCTTGGTGAGAAAGCATGCAAGAAACGGTAGAAAAGTGTTCTTTTTTATTTTGAACAAGGGTTTTGTTGTCTCGTTGTAGGTAGATAGGTAAGTTATAACTAGGTAGCTAGCTAGCTAATTAAGTTGCATTTTCCATTAAACATAGTAATAATTGTTAAATTTAAAAAATTGTTAACACTTTGTAATATATTGAATCTTCCACGTTTATTTATATTTCGGTTATAAAGCTGACTAAATGGATTTAACATACAAGATGAAACTTGAATTTATATTTACATTTGTAGACCAGCGCAGGCTCAGCCGTCTCCGGTGATGTAGTGTACATCGTTTGTACCCTACATTTTGTGGTGCATTGTGGGGGAAATTGAGTGAACTATTTAGGGTGGCTGTGTTCCATTATGCATACTTGCACTCTAGTCAGTGCACATAGCGCCATTTTGTTTGTCATGTGTTCCGAACCGCAAGTATGCAAAAATTAGTATATTCTAAAATTCCCGGATGTGGACTTCCGTACTTGACAAGACCCAGAATTTCAAGCGTGCGCGGGGTTTTTGTTCCCAGAGATCATTGTGCTAACCATAGATTGTAGAAAAATAGCGTAACACGGCATGGAACCAAAATCAGAGGCCGTGTCCAAATCAGCACTCTTCCACACTGTTGAGTAGCCTTGGTGAGTAGATAGGGCGAAAAAGTCGTAGAGTATGCAAATTTTTTTCAAATTGCAGTATACTTCAAACACCCGGATGACACACTTACTTCCAGGGTTTCGCTGAGTACATTCGGGAGCACACTTTTCAAGAAGTACACGAACATTTTGGTCACATGAATATGACGTGAAGTTTCGTTTTTGAAAAATGAGGCGCAGCTTCGCTGACGTTATCCTTCAAATACAACAAAAACAACACGTGACATGGCATCGCAAGAGTATGGTGCAGGGTTGCCAGATCTTGTAAGACTTTCCAGTCAAATGGCGACTCAAAACTAGCCAATTTATAGGCTATTTTTAATCGAAACCAACGTATTTTAAATAGAAATCATCATGTTTTTACATTTTAAAATAAGTGCGTGCTTTGCGACTTTTCATTTTTACCCGTGACTGTACTTTGAAAGTATCCCAATTTAGCTGTAAAACCGCGGACATGGCAACAGTGGTGGGACGTTTTATGACCTGCTTACGACACTTCCACAGTACGGTTTGGAAATAGTATAAGCGGATATTTTTCGCGTCCTGCTAATCAGTGCACATTAAACAGCACACTTCTGCCAGTGAACTCTTCGCAGGAGACAGGGCGCAGTAGATAGAGCTCTGATTCGAACACAGCCATAGACAACTAGAGCGAGACGTCAAGCTCAGGGGGTACTGCTGTCATCAATTCTGGAAAAGTATGCAGACCTCAGACCTCAGAAATGAATGGGAATTGATCTTCAAGTTGCCTTTACAAGTAAATGTACAAGAGGCTTATTTGTTTGAGCAACATATTTGGAATGCATTTGGTCTAAGCAATGTTTTTACATATTTAACTCGGTATGTTATTCTGCAAATCTTTTTAAAAAGCTATTTTTAACAACATCGTGCGCATTGATGACGTTTTTGTGATTTGAAGGGGGTCTGTTTTTGCTACGAATGCAAGGCTATTTATACACTGCCTGGCCAAAAAAAAAGTCGCCGTTGCACCCGTCATGCATAGTGCCCACTGTACAAGCCTCTGGAGGCAGTGTTATGATCTGGGCTTGCTTCAATTGGTCAGGTCTAGGCTCAGCAACATAATGCAGCAATAAAATGAAGTCAGCTGAGTACCTGAATGTACTGAATGACCAGGTTATCCCATCAGCGGGCATATTCCAGGATGACAATGCCAAGATTGATTGGGCTCAAATTGTGAAAGAGTGGTTCAGGGAGCATGCAGAATCATTTTCACACATGAATTGGCCACCAGAGTCCTGACCTTAACCCCATTGAAAGTCTTTGGGACGTGCTGGAGAAGACTTTACAGAGTGGTTTGACTCTACCATCATCAATAGAAGATCTCGGCCAAAAATGAATGCAAACGGAAATAAATGTTGTGATGTTGCATAAGATTGTCGAAACAATGCCACGACGAATGTGCGCCATAATCAAAGCTAAAGGCGGTCGAACGAAATATTAGTGTGCTTTTTTTTTGGCCAGGCAGTGTAGTTCATGCATCAAAATGAGAAAATATATAGATTTTTTGCAATGTCAGTTAACATTCCTGATATTTAAGCAGTTGATTCCTATTCTACAGACGATCGTGAATCAGATGTTTTGAATTCATACTTGTTGTATCAGGTCATAGCTAATGTTGCTACAAGCAAGCAGTTGTTGTGTATTGTGCTGTGTGTGTTAATTTTAAAATTAAACTTTTGGCGCAAAATTGTTGTCCTTCATATGACTTTGAATGTATGAAAAGCAAAGATTGCAGTGAACAAGGTTGGAAAACAAAGTTGTGCTGCATTTGGATGCAGTAACCGACAATCAGCAAACCTTTCTGTGTTTGCGTTTCCAATGAACAATACACAGTATATGTATGAAATAGCCTATTGCATAGTAATCACACTTTCAATTGCTAGTCACTAAACTAGCTTTCTAGCTTGTCAGTGTTCCAGGAGACAGCCATGAAGACTAAAACGCTAGCAAGAAACTGCGAGTGGGGTGGCTGCTGGCTAGTGGCATTATACCTGCTAGCTAGGTAGCAAGGTACTTAATCAGAGGCGTTCTTAACTAGCAAACTTTAGCTAGCATGCTAAGTGGTTAATGTAGCCAACGCCAGCTGAATATCGAATTAAAAAGTTTAGCAAACATTTGTGTGCTGGATCAAAATAACGACACTTGCATTTACGTCGGTTGTCTACAACTGTGTCCTAACCTTAAAGCTTGAATCAGCGAGGACCTCTTTGATATTTTTCGTTTTCAACGACGTCATCACAGAGCATTTCTGATGACATCGCCTCCCATTCACTTTTGCAGAAGCTTGCCCTCTTTGTTCCTTTACACTCTTTGCCAAAACTGTCTTATGAGAGAGAGATTAGCTTAGTTAAAATGTAAAACACCTCGACCAAAATTGCTGCGGTAGCCTAACTATATGCTACAGATGTGCCGTTTTTCGACTCCACTGCAGATGAACGCCCTGCCCCTTTCCTTTGCTTAATTTCTCCAGTTAAAATGTAAACGATAATACTGTGGATTGTGGTACATATCTTTGGGATATCTTTCAAGTGTCACAAAGTGAAGTGTAAGGTCTGACACTCAAGAAAAATTAGCCTACAGTAGCCTACAGTGTCTTAATCACATCTCTTAATAATATGCTATTATTTAATATATAGCCTACTATGCTGTCGCTTCGAATCGTGACACTTGAATATCCCACCCTCTGCCTGATTTTTACCTCTTTATTTTATGGTCCACCTCAATCATTAAGAACAATTAGCCTACAATTGTGCAGCGTCTTTGTGACAGTTCTCTGTAAAAAGCACTACACAAAGAAAATTGAATTAATATTTCATAGCTATGCTGAGTATGCTCCTACCACAAGCCACAGTATTAGCCTATCGTTTTAAATTTAATTGGAGAAATTAAGCAAAAGAGAAGCGTATGCCGTTCATAGCATATCGCGTAGCTTGACGAGTGCGTTTATGTAAAGGGGGTTATGCAGGGGACCCGAAAACGGCGAAAAATTACACTGGCTCCATAGTTAAATAAGCATAAAATTTTCCTGAAACTGTACAATTAACCGAAGCTGAGCTTGTGACAATTCCTGACAGCATGACCTTAGCAGTATAATATGTGTGCATTATATTTAAGGCATTTCTATTCCGTTTTAGGCTACTGCTGGTATGAGATGATCTGGCCTGATTCAGTCACTGCATAGGTCGGACTGGCCGAGATAAAATGTCACCATGGCAGTAATGTCTTAATAGAATAGAATAGAGTAACTTTTATTTTTTACATTGCATTATAGTCATTTGGCAGACGCTCTTATCCAGAGCGACGTACATAGTGCATTTTCAAACTAGGAACAAGTGCGTTAAAACGACCCTAAAAGGTAAATACGAATTCAAGTATTTTCCCGATAGGGAACTTCAGTTGTAGCCACCAGCAACAACAAAAAGTGGGGCAGACCCACAACACACAAACAAACATATAAAATAATACAGCCAAACGTCATGATTAAAAATAGCCCCCGCTGTCCCGAGATGTCCAATGTCATCAACCAGTCCAACACACAAACTCCGCCTCCAGGACTTTCCTAATGTCGAAACGGAGCTCAGCCTTCCCAGTCGCCGCCTCACTGCTCCCCCGCATTATCTTCTCCTTCCCTGGTTGCCTTTTCAAGATTGCCTGCAGTCCTGGATCAGTCCCGACATGTTCAACTCCGGTGAAGAGCGATGGCAAACTTTGTGGCTGCAGATCCAATGGACATTCCCGAGCATAATGCAAATGCGTCTCCACAAACAAAATTATAGCAGCTAGACAATTCGTCGATATTATAAAAACTCGCAGCAGGAGTGCCCTGAAAAATCTTCCGCCCGCTTCCCCGTCCCACAACAGACACACAGCTCATGAAAAAAACTAAAGACTAAAGCCAGAGACAACAAAACACATTCAAATTAACAAACACGAACACGAGAGACAGCTGGACTACATGTCGCCATTACAGCGCCTCGTAATTTACGTTGATTTTGCGTAAATGAAAACGCAAAATTTGGCAAAAATATTTTTTTTGTAAATAATGCCATGCACCATAACATTAGTAGTTCATTTCAAATGCTTAGGCCTAATGGTGCTAACTGTACCGTAGCTAGGTTATCGAGTAAGGTAATTTGTGGAGGTGATTCTATTGTTTTTCCTGTGTAAGGTCAAAGGTAGGCTATTCTGCTGACTACGTCATCAAGTGTGTTCCAAAATTGAAGCAAACTTGCGTTCTTGCATACTATCAAGTGCGTTCTAGCTAGTGTAATTGGAAGAATGTACTATCTAGAATGCAAGTATGTAGAACGCAAGTGTGCATAATGGAACACAGCCGGTGTCAAATTTGACATTTTGAATTCCGACACCCTACAAAATGGCTGATACCCTAATTATTGCACTATATAGTGAATAGGGAGCGATTTCGGACACAGCTAGAGTATTATGTGTGATGTGTGAAAAGGATAAACTGAACAGAGCAGAAGTTAAGAAAAGAATGAAGACATAATAAATCAATCTTGGCCGAGGCGAGCTTTGAAGCTTCGGTTTCCACAGTGAGTCAGACATGACCGCAAGAGCACAGCATAAGGCTCCACACAGAAACATTTTTTGTTGGCATTTGTGTGAGATTTAAACATGTAGCCAATGGCACAGAATTATTCTTTGAGGGTACGGCAAAAAAAATGGGAAGCAGAAGAGGAAGGAGAAAAACCGGCAAAATAACCCAAGTTTGGGGCTTTATTGTGTGGATGTGTGAAGTTGTATCTGAATTCTGTGTGGATACATGAGGTCAGAATGTACAGAAGTTAATGTTTTTAAGGGCTGAGAGTCTGTGGTCATTGTGGATACTTCTGTAGGAAACCCTGAAAAGTGCTGTATAGGTATGGGGCATGCCAAGCCGTACCTTGGCAGATGGCATACCTGCCATCCTAATTGGACGTTTTTACTGACTACTTTTTAACTCATTATAAGTAGTGAGCCTACATTCATAAGTGGGTGTATGATTTCTGTTGAATCTTCAAATGAATCTGATGTAGATCTGAAATAGAGTTGGGTTTTGATTTTATGGTTGGTTCCACCAGTTTACTCTTCAACTAACCTATCAACAAATTCAGAAATGTAACCCTTTAACTAGCACGTGGTTTAGTTTATTTGCATTCATTGCGCTTTTTTATGGTGCAATTTTAAAATAATCGGGTCACACAATATACCGTTTGAAAGTG
Organism: Synaphobranchus kaupii; assembly: GCA_029718625.1. NCBI lineage: Eukaryota > Metazoa > Chordata > Actinopteri > Anguilliformes > Synaphobranchidae > Synaphobranchus > Synaphobranchus kaupii. The sequence continues at coordinate 38,933,320 of CM056379.1, forward strand.
TTAAAAAATCTCTATAAACTATTTCACGATCCCAATGTTATTCCGACAACAGTTCCTTATGTTGTAATATGACACAAAATAGGCAAAATCAAAATGACGACGTATGTTCTATGTGTTCCACGGAAATCCATAGACGACATGAATAACGGTAAAGTCTACCTGGTATCCTTATCCTGGCAAAAAAAGAGAAAAATCTTATAGGCGAGAAAAGAACTTCCACCGTGTTTGAGCTTCTGTTACATGGGTTCAGTAATACTTAAAGGGATATTTCACTTTTGTGTGACATAAGTAATTTTGTGGAGCCTATACCCCATTGTAATTGCATAGCGTGAATACTAGCAACATCAGCTGTCCATGCTGACTTTTAACGGCATCACCATTACTCCTGGTTGTCAAGCTCCCAATTTACTCCCATTCATTTTCGGGACCTCACTAAAATTAATAGTTTTAAAGCACAAACTAACTAAAGCGGATAATACATCGATAAAAGAGAGCACTAAGGTTAAAAGGTATGGGTATATTTTGAGCTTAAACAGTTTTCAAATTTAAGGGCTCTATTTTCCAGCCGGCGCATGGTGAGTGGCGAGCGGGCGCACTGGCGAAGTGACAATTTTCTCATGGATTTTCACGCTCCTGAGTCCGTTTGACTCACCGGGCTCCGAAGTGGGAGGCGAGCCGCTGTGTGGGTGTGTCAGTCCATAGACCACATCCGGGTACTTGACGGTTCACGCCCCTCTCTGGGGAAATACAAAGGGAATTGTGTCCATTCAACTCAATGGGATTGCCCTGAGACACAACAAAGAAATCCCTGTATAAATAAAAAAGACAAACAAAGAAAGATATGTTTTGTAATGCATACAACTAAAATGTCTACTGATTCTATTACATCACTACCCAGCATCGAGCGGGCAACAAGTTTCTTTTTCTTTGACATTTCATTGTGTTAAGGTTAATGTAAAAAAAATATTGCACATATGTGCTAGTTTTCCTTAGCGTGTCTATGGGGTTTTCCACAGTTCTTAGCATTAAGCTATTTGGTAGTTGAAAGCAATTAAGCTAACTGTATTTATGTGTTTGATTCCTGAGAGGAATACCTGGTATTGTGTTGATGCCAGTCATCATCAGTAAACATGTCAAATTTACTGTCGGCCTCTGGATGCTTCGTAGTTAGCTATCTAGCTATATCTCCAGCTACATTTAGTCTAATGAGGGCAGATTAAACGCACTGACCAGATCGAAACAGTGAGCTCAAGTTTCAGGCCACCTTATTGGCCTGTAGTTCTAACTATCCATATTATGTGACGTTTATTTACCTGTTAAAAAGTGCTTTCCGCAGACATGTGAAGATGGCAGGACACGACTCCACCTGCTCTCTCCTAATAACCTGTAGCCACAGGGCTTGTCTTTTGGGATTTCCGATTGGACATGGCAAACGTGCAAAATGCAAGTCGGTTTTTTTTTTTCATTAGCTGTGCAGTGGGACACTTTTTGATAATTTTTAATTATGATCCAAATGTCTTAGCCCCTGACACTATTCTAAATAGCTTAAGAGCTCTATTACACTGTAAAAAAGAAACAAGATAGAAACATTAAATACAGGATGGATGACTCAAACACACATATACCCAAAAACACTTATATATCTTTTAATTTATTTTTAAAGAACTAAGATAAATATATTTAATTACAATTTAATCACATGCACAATAACAATAAAAACATCACTTTGTGAATACTAAGTGATTAACAATTTTAGATTAATATTTAGTTTTGTGTTTATTTCATGTACATTTCATTAGAATATAGAAACCATGCAGGAACATTCATGAATATTTGCTTATAATTAATTTCACTAGAACATTTCATTTAAAACCCTGTGTTTAAAATTATTTATTATTATAAATCTTATTTAAAGTTGCACTCTAAAAACATAACTTTGTTGATATTAGTTGTCATGGTTTCTAGCAGCCTCTGCTGTTTCTGCGTTCGGTTTTCCTTTTGGCGTCGTCAGGACGCTCTATCTGATTTTTTCCACCTCCATTCCGGTATTCGTATCTTGCTCGACAATTATTCCCTACACTTGTTTTGCGTTTCCTGTCGGCTATAAATACCTCAGGACTTCCGCATTTCCGCACTTCGATATTGTCTTTGCTATGTTGACAAACGAAGTCGGTAAGGTAAAGGAATTTCGGTCGCTGCATTTCTGGTTTGTACGAATAGGAAACGCAGAAAGTCCGGTTATAAGATTTAGGATTACATTGGTTTTCTCTTTCCTTTCCAATCTTTCTTTATCCTTTATTCTTTTCACTTGTTGCCAGTTGTGTTCAGCTCTTTTGCCAAGAGCTTTGGCTAACAGGTCTTTTCTATTCTTTTCCTTCACTCGTTTTATGGAGTTTTGTTTTGTTTCACAGCCTCTTGTTATGCCTAATTATTTAGCGTGTGAGGTTTTTTGTTAGTTATTCTCGCTGTTTATCGAGATCACCTCAGTTTTTGGAGGTTGCTTTGTTTTGCCTTGTGCTAGGGAAGTTTTGCTCCCGATCCTGTGTTCTTAGTCCTGGTGCGGATACTTCCGCGTTTTGTGGCGTATCTCTTTAGATACGCTTTTGGAAATCCTTATCGGTCGCGTTTGGTTCTCTGAACCTTACACTCCCCCTTACATTAGTAGAGTACCAATTTTAGATTAATATTTTGCTTTGGGTTTATTTAATATAAATTTCATTAGAATACAGAAGCCATGCAGGAACATTCATGAACATTTGCTTAATTTCACTATAACATTTCATTTAAATCCCTGTGTTTAAAAATGGCTTCCGTGGTGATGGTGGAATGCCTGCTACCTAAATACAGTCTTTGCAAGTGAATGCCTCCCTCTCCACAAGTTTTGTGGAACCAGCCCTCACAGATGATGAACAGATGATGACCACTCCTCTTCTCATGGTCATCTTCATTTCCATACCTGAATTTGCAAATTATGCATATGTCCTGCCAATCTGAACCAGGGCCCTCCATTTTCCTTCTTTTGTCTTGTGTTTTTTTGGTGGGCTTTTGCTGTTTTTTGAGGCTATATATGAAAAGTGTTCATCACTTGTGAGATGGTAGGAGGGGGGTTTGGGCCGCTTTCTTGTTTGGCCTCTTTCTCTCTTGGGAATAGACATTAATTAATCTTTCAACTTCTCTGGCAGCACCTCTGTCACCAGGGGGAAGAAAGGCCTCTCCTTCCTCTTTTTGGCCTCTGTGAGCAGCATCACCCCCACAGCCACTTCTGCCCCAATCCAATCAGAGATTACAGGGGCAGCAATCTCCAGCAACTCAGGTTGTTTTGGCTCCTGTGGCTTTTCAGCTGGTTTTAGTGGCCTTTCGGTTGTCAAGCTTGGCTCAAAAGTATTGGGTTGTATGGCCATGATATTTATTGGGTACATGCCAGTCCCTCTGAAGCCAGCTTGAGAAGTCTTGGCTGTGGCTGCCCTCCTCCATGCCCTCCCGAACAAGGAAAAGAACTCCCCCTTAAAGAGCTTTCTCTCTCCTGTTTCCCGGGTGAATCTCCGGCCCTCCTCATTCCAATGATGCTTCAGTGACTTAAACAGGGACTTGTCCGCAGGTTGCAGGCAGTGGGTGGTATGTGATGGATAGCATATCTCATGTACCTTGTGTGTCTGCATGAGCTTTAATGTTGTAAACATGGCTGCTGTGGCTGTCTAGCAGCAGCACATGTGGTCTGGCATTATCTTTAGGGAGCATATCAACAAACTGTTTGCCCCAATCCAAAAACAGTTCTGTGGTTATCCAACCTTTGTCAGACACCTTATCCCCACAGTGTTGTACTTTCAGCCTCTTTGCTTTAAAGATGACTAAGAGTGTTCCACTACAGTGTTTGCTTACCATGTACCTCAAAGGCTTTTATTATTTTAAATGTATTTTTTCTTATTCTATCTCTATTTTGTAATTGTATTCTTCTTTTTTATTTAAAAAAAAAATAATTCTATTCTTTTATTCTTTTCTAATTTATTTATCTTTTAGCTTATGTATCTTTTTAAAGCTGTTTTAACTTTTTTTATTATTATTTATTTATTTATTTATTTTTTTTCTCATCTGATCTTCAGGTGTTGCTTGTTATCTGTTGAGCACTTGAAAAGTCCTCTATAAAGGGGGGTGAAAGAAGAAGCCAGTAGGGCGCTCAATTTAAAAGTTTGACTAGGGACCGACGGGTTCGTCACTCTGCAGAGTGATTCAAACTGTGGAGGCTGTATGCTGCTCCCACCCATGGGCAAATGAAAATCAAAACGTAGAAAGAGGCCAGTAGGGCGCTCAACTTAAAAGTTTGACTAGGGACTGACGGATTCGTCACTCTGCGGAGTGATTCAAACTGTGGAGGCTGTATGCTGCTCCCACCCATGGGCAAATATACTTTGAAGGAGGGACAAAAGTCCTGCAGCGGAGCTGGCAGGTATATTATCACCCAGAGAGAGAGGCTGTACGGTGCGTAGCAGATGGCAGGTAGTAGGCTGTTTGTGGTAGAAGTGTTTGTTGGGGAGACACCAGTGTACAGAGAGACACCGGTGTACAGAGAGACATTAGTGTACAGACACACCAGTGTTTTTATCTTATTTCCTTTTATATTGTCTTGTAAATGTTCTATTGTCTTTTATGTCTATTTTTCTTTTATTGCTTTTGTTCTGTATTTTGTTTGTATTGTTGTGAAGCACTTTGGGCTGCATTTTGAAAGGTGCTATACAAATAAAGTTTATTATTATTATTATTATTATTATTAGAGTGGACCGTAGTGCCCTGCAGCATTAAACCTTGCCAGAGCTGTGGTTGTCTCCCCCTTTTCTCCTGACGTGACTTCGTAGCAAGCACTCCCCACCTCTGAAACTACCTTTGATGACAAGAAATGGTCCTGTACTCCTGTTTCGTCACAGTTCCAGATATGGGCAGGCCAGTCCTTAATCCCCAGCTCATCAGTAAGAGTTTGGTATTGGTGGAACCACTTGTTGATTGTTGTGGGGTTAATGCATGCTGCTCTTGCAGCAGAGAGGGTCTCTGGTTTTCTTTGACTGAGGTCAGGTTTTCTCTTCAAGAAATTCTCAAACCAATACTGCCCAGCCATCTTAGTTTTGTCTGAAAATCCAGACAGGTTGTTTCCCTTCGAAAACTGGTATGCAAGAGACTGTACCTCCTTCCTTCTGAGGGGAATCCTCTCTTAGCAAGCGTCTTGATTAGGTCAACCAATTCTGCCTCACTCTCTTTAGGAAGCACTGGGTTCCTACCAGATGCATGCTTGTAGCCTTCTACGTAATCTTTGACCCTTCGTTGGACAGTGCTTTTCAGCACGTTCCACGCATGAGCAAGCATTCTAAGATGAGGAGCCTGCCCTGCATCCACCTGCTCCCTATACTCCATTATAGTATAGCATAGCATAGCATAGCATATTTCATTCTGTCTTCACTCCATTGATTCACCCTTTTACCTGGCTGTTGCCCTGACCTATTCTTCCCTTTTCCTTTCCTCTCTTTCTTCCCTACCATTTAAAAACTTAAAGCGTCTTGTGAACAGGGATGCAATTACAACTGGTTAACTACACCTAAAGCTTATGGATATAACCCAATTACCTGCATATGGATGTACTAGATGACTACAACATGCACTGAATCATACATTTGTTTCTTTTTTCTCCTCTTCAGACAACAGAATGGTGTGCTTACGTTTTAACAACCTCAAAGCTTTCTGTAGTCACCATTTTCTTTGTATTCATTAGGGTCCACCTCCCATGGATGAATTTTATTATTATTGTTGGGTTTGCACAGCACTACTGCAGCTTGAAGATGTGCTTTTCCTGCTCTCACCTTAAGAATGAATACAGTTTTCTTCCTCCTCATAACATGGCAATCAAATTGTGTAACACCCTCTGAGAATTAAATGTAGAGGCAAGCAATTGAAAGAGGAAATCTTTCTGAAGTGTTGTCTTTGCTACTCTAGAGACTGAATAAATCCCCCTATGCATCATTAGGGGAAATGCCTTTTACAAAAGGGACAGTCTAGTCTGTTATTTCTAAGGAAATACAGAGAATTTAATGTTTGAAGTGAGATAATTGATGTTTTATAAGAATGTGGTGGCTTGCGTTTTCTTTGCCTCTGTCTGTTGGGGGGGGGATATTAAGCAAAACAATCTGCATCCTCTACACTAATGGCACAAATGAGCAATTTGAATGGATACCTTCTCGCCCCAGATGCTCTACAGATATTTAAGAAGTAATTTATGTATTCTGTATATCTAGCTAGCAAATAATCCTCCTGCGGCTGTTTTACAGCAATGTGCAAGGTTTGGTGACTAACAACAAGGCAAAGATTTATTTTGTTTACCACCCCCAAAACAAGCTGCTTGCAATGTTTCAAAGAGGTCCAGATCTCAGCAAAAATATTAATGTGTATCAATCTTGAAATCAAACCGTCTAATGAATTCAAGCTAAAACAAGCAGTTTGTATTTGAAATTGATCATGGTCTCATGGTGTATCCATCAGTTTTTTGAAGTTCTCATCTATCCTGATCAGACATTGGGCCTTTTTCTCATAACAGCACCATATGTGGGCTCACATGATTAAGCTAATTACAAATAACCTTGGTTTTTGATGGAGGTGATGCATCATAACATAACATAATCACTTGTAATGTATTTCAATTAAGCACATCAGTGCAATAGTGGTGCTTTTATCTGTTTAATTATCTGCTCCATTAGAGAAAAACACAGCATTAGAGAATGAGTATTCAACAAGCCATTGAAATACATACAGTACACATGTGTGTAAATGTATCAAATATTAAATGAAAACATAAAATCACTTCATCACTGTGAGAACAGAATGTTTATTTTATAAAATTTTTTATTAATGTTCTTTAACTGTTTGTGGTCATTTAAACGTAATTGACCAGACACATTTCAAATGACTATCTACAAATTTTTCACTGGTGTATCCCCAGCTACCGATTATCACGTCGTAACACATTTTCCTGTCTTTAGGATTCATTCAGCCTGCCATGTCAGATCATGAGGACTTCAACAAAATGGGGGGGCCAGGGAACATGTCGGAGAATTACCAGTTCAATCCTGCCAGCGTGATTGTTTCAGTGGTGTTCTCGCTCATCTTCCTGCTGGGCACCATCGGCAACAGCTTGGTGCTGGCAGTGCTCCTGAGGAATGGGCAGATGGGGTACAACACCACCAACCTGTTCATCCTCAACCTCAGTGTGGCCGACTTCTTCTTCATCATCTTCTGCGTGCCCTTCCAAGCCACCATTTACTCCCTGGAGGGCTGGGTGTTTGGCTCCTTCATGTGCAAGGCTGTCCACTTCTTCATCAACCTCACTATGTATGCCAGCAGCTTTACACTCGCTGCTGTCTCTGTGGACAGGTATTGTGCCATTTTGTTATAAATGCCTTTCACTGGAAATAAGAGAAAGGCCATGCCCATATTTTTCCCACTATGACAATCAATGGATAAAACAATACTTATTTCCCAGTTACTTATTTTTGGTTTTAGATGACATATAAGGCATGTGGGAAAGATTTTTTTGATTCTTTTAATGTTTCTATTTCATGTTTTTCAGGGCATGCAAAAATGATAAATGGAACAAAAACAAACAACTTTCAAACAACAAAGTTTCTACTGATGACTAGACTAGTGTTAGTAGAATATGTTTCTAACAAAGAAAGATCACTGTTTTTAATATATTTTTTGAAGATAAGATATTATTTAAGTTATGTTAATTTGAACTGGCAATTGCAGTGAGGATGCAATTTAATAACATAGTGAAGGAGTGTGGCCTTGTGGTAAACTCATATCTTAAATTTATAAACAATTTATACATACTGAAAATATTTTGACTTAACAATATCTTCATGTCTTTATAATCATAATATGAAGCAAATAAAACAAGAAGTAGAAAAACATTATGGGCCCTATCTTGGCGATCTTGGTGCTTGGTCTAAGCGCATGGTGTAAAGTCCATTTAGGGCGTGCCCAAGTCCACTTTTGCTATTTTAACGGCGTGTTTTTTGGGCGCTAAGCACGGAACAACATGCAAATGGGCTGAACCTAGTCTCTTCATTAATTATAGGTGTGTCTTGGGCGTGACATGCAATAAACCAATCAAAATGTCATATCCCATTCCGTTGAAAAGCCTGCTTTTCCACCTTGGCGGATTGCTTGATGGCGAAACAGACATGCTCGTGCGTGTTTAGTGCGATCAAGGAATAGACTAAATGGATCAATAGTATGATCAATATTATTCGGACTAACCATTAGCCTATGAGTTCCCGGTAATTCCCGACAGGGCTGTTATTTTACAAAATATATGCGGTTAAATTTCGTTAAAAGGACCTGCAACAGCTGAGAATAAGCTATCAATGGCTTCAGTCTCACCTTAGAAAACGCCAAATTAGCCTGCTTGTTCAACGAATTTCGTTTGATCATGCAATGAAAGTGTCAAATATCAATTCCATGCGGCTGTTCTCATGGAGTTCTCGAAGTTCATTAGGCTACCTGCATAGTAATATTGATTAACAACATAAATACCGTTATTTTTGCATTAATGATGGCACTAAATACAATAAAGCTGTCAGGTTGGCAACCCATATGTTCACGCATATTTCCCCTTGTTTTATAATGTCCTGTTTATGGAAATATGACCAACCTGTTTTACTCGTAGCGTAATGCTTTAAAACAATCCACTTTCCAAGAAGACCATGAAACATGCGACTTACAGTAGGGGAAACAGAGAACATGCAGCGCACATGCAGAGAATGGCATTAAAATTAATTGTGTAACGTGCTGCAAATTTGTTTTCATTTCTAATTAGACGCTTAGTTCTCTTTAAAATCGTTTTGTTCAGTTATGGAATAACAGGTGAAATCAGCAGGGTTTTAATAAACTGAGAGTATGGAAACCTGGTCACTGTAATTTAAAAAATATGAAGGATGAAGAATACTAAGGTTCAAATTCAGTTAACATGGTGACATTTATCTCCGTTGTTTAACCGTAGGCTATGGAAAAAACCTTATGCACAGTGAATTCACTGTAGCTTAGGCTATTTGAAAAACAATGAATGCAATATTCACTGGACAAGGTTTTGAACTTTTTTTAGTCAAAACCATTCTATTTACTTGCAGGCTGTAGGCCTAGAGATTGAGCTGTATTGTAATGACATCTGAAGCGCATTTTCAGAACTCAAATGTCCGTCTATTGCCGTGCGCGAGTTTTCCATTGAATGGCAATTCACGCATTAAGTGTAAATGACAATTTGCGCGTTATGCTTGATATAGGTGTTATCAGCAAACGGAAAGCCATTTTTAATGGATAGCCATTGTTCCGTAACAGAAGATTGTCCCCCCAGAAGATTACAAGAATTATTGGCAAATATAGGCTGTCATAGATTGATCCAAGATAATTGCGAATAGTCTATAGCCTACATGTAACCTTACACGTACCATCGCACATCGCCTGGATGTTGATGGAGTGGGCAGAAAGCAATTTAATTCAGCATTCCCCTTCGCTGGCACAGGTAGCTAAGCTATGTGGTCTTTGACCTATGGACCCTTTTATAATTATGCATTTTTTTATATAGCCTACACAATAATAATATTTCACATTGTAATCTTGATATTTTTAGTCATGCTTGTGCGCGCCCCTGTGTGTAAGACAGGAGGGTGTGCGCGCGTTGTGCACACGCCTATGTAGACGCACTTATATGCGCCGTTAAAATAACATATAAACAACTGCGACATGACTTTAGACCAGGTTTGTGGTGGTTCTAGCGCAAGCGCTTTCTGCTGGCTCAAGGTGGCAATACGCCAAAAATAATCCTGGCCACTCCTCATTTTAAGACCAATGCCCAGTTCACTTGTAATGGGCGCAAGAATTCACAGTATTTAAACGAGGTGAACGCAAGGCGTTATAATGAACCATGCGCCGGGTGTAAGATAGCAAAGACACTTGCGTTTGGGTTAGCGCCGCTTAGCGCCGGGTGTAAGATAGGGCCCATTGATGCTTATGTTGTGGTAGGCCGCTTCTTAAATTACATTTGTCATTATATTTTTTGTGTTTAAAATTATGGGGCCTTCATGCAAGTTTAATGGTTAGCTAAGATGTGTAAATAAAGCTTACCTAGTTTCATAGTCAAGATGCAAATTGGATAACATAAATGTTACCTTAAAGCTCTTTACCAGCACATACAGTATATGTAAGTGATGTCATTAAAACAGATGGCAAAGGCCTGCACAAGTCTAGACAAACAAGTCAACCAACCCAAGATTGAACAGACAAATTTCTTATTACTAAAGGCCACAGCCAAAGTTATGTTTACAAAAGTACGTGGAATCAATGAGAAAGCAAAACAAATAAAAATGAACCAGAGTGGAAATTGAATACAGTTGTAGCAGTCTGGAGCTGTGAAAGAGGATATGAAGAACAAGATCTTAACAATGTTTAATGTTCAAAAAATGTTAATGTGCCATATTTTGGTGAGAGCAGTAATTGCTAATTCCGTCCTGTGCAAACAGCAGCTGAGACCAAAAGAAACTGTGGACTGTTTCAGTGACTGACTTTGTTTTCCTTATATGAACAGTTGAATCATAAAATGTCCCTGCTGGGAAAACTCAGTTTGCGTTAAGGATGCAGTTGAGTTTGACAATGTATGAATGACAAAATAGGCCCTATTTTGGTGACAACGCAAGTGGAATTGTTAGTTTTTTATCATGCGAACGGCATAATTTTCGCCTGTGGCAGGTTTCACAGGCGAAAATTAGACCCAGGTAGAAGACCCTGAAAGCAATGATTTTAAGTAGGGATGTCAATGTAAAAGCTTTAACTCATGCGATCAAATAGCATTGGCTTATGTTCATTTATATGGCCATTTGTCATAAACTCCCATGTTATCTTCACATGCTTATTAAATGGAGAGATCAACTCTATCAGACTCGTTCTGAGGACTTGTTGCTGCTACAGCTGCCTGCAATTAATACAGATTTAGGGGAAACTGCCTTTAGGTATTGTGCTGAATGCTCTGGTACCTACTGGTCCTTTCAGGGATCTGACAAAGAACCTAATTGCATTTAATTGTGAATGTTTTAATGAATGTTTCATCACTCTTATCTTTTGATGAATGTCTTATTTATTGTTAAATTTTGTGTTTTGTAAATAGTGTATGATTTATTGTTTGTAAACTCGGCACTCTTGAAAAAGAGGGCTCTGATCCTTCAATGTGTCTCCGATTACTAAATAAAGGTAAATAGAAAAATAAATAATTACAATTAAACGTGGTCATAGATGGGGAATCTGGTTAAAAAGAATTTAAAAAAGTGATTCATTGAATTTTGGAAGTTTAACTCATTTATCATTAAAATTATTCGCATGACTTAATGTGTTAATATTGATAGCCCTAATTCTACGACAAAACAATACCAGCAGTTCACACCCAGCTAATTTTAAACACTTCATGCACATGGAAGAATAACCAGGAGGGTATTTCACAAAGCAGGATTACTGAGTTAGCTGGGTAACTGCACTGAGTAAAACCCGGAACAGCTCTTTTTACTTCAGTCCATGATCCAGATTTGGGAGGGTTCCAGGTTTTACTCATTGCAGTTATCCAGCTAACTCCATAATCCTGCTTTGTGAAATACCCCCCAGGACGCCGTTTAGCACTGACCGAAGAATGCAAACGGAGTATTCAATTAACCATGTATGCAAGATTGGTTTATTATTTTCATGAAGGATGTAAATGGCATAATCAGCATATGACCATAACCAGTATAAGGACTGTTATCTAGAATATAATGTGCATGTAAACATGGTCATGGTTAACAAAATACATTGTTCAATACATTGAACAATTTCAGGTATGATACCTTTCAGATGAACCATTTAGAATGATCACAAAATTAACCAAATATTTTCATTACATTGCATGCAATATAAAATGTGTTTTATGAGTACATAAAACATATGATCAATGAGATTTTGAATAAACTGAAATGACATGTTATATTATGTAATATCAATCATATTATGGAGGAAAAAGACAATTATTTGCGCATTCTTGTTTTGCAGGTATCTGGCCATCCGCTACCCTCTGCGGTCAAGAGAGTTGAGAACGCCCTGCAATGCAGTTGCTGCCATGGCAGTCATCTGGGGCCTATCTCTGGTCTTTGCAGGGCCATACTTAAGCTACTATGACCTCATTGACTTTGCCAGCGGCAATATGTGCATTCCTGCGTGGAAGGAATATAACCGCAAGGTTCTGGACACATGCACATTTGTGTTTGGGTATGTGATGCCTGTGCTCATTGTCAGCCTCTCCTACACCAGGACTATAAAGTACCTTTGGACTGCCGTGGATCCCTTGGATGGCATGTCTGAGTCCAAGAGAGCCAAGCGCAAAGTCACCAAGATGATCATCATTGTCACTGTGCTCTTCTGTATATGCTGGCTACCCTACCATGTGGTGATCCTGTGTTACCTATATGGAGACTTCCCCTTCAATCAGACAACCTATGCATTCAGATTGCTGTCCCACTGCATGGCCTATGCTAACTCCTGCCTCAATCCCATAGTCTACGCCCTGGTGTCTAAGCACTTCCGCAAAGGCTTCAAAAAGGTTTTCAGCTGCATTCTGAGTAAAAAAGCCAGGAACAAGGTGCATGTGGCCAACACTGTGCCAGGGTTCGAGACACGATCAACAGAGGTGTCACAAATTAATGCTCAACGGAATGATTGTGAAATGGGTAACTGTTCTCCAGCTGTTCCACAAGAGGTTGCAATGGTACTCACCTTGCCTTTCCGACAGCCATCTTGACTAAGCAAGAAAGGAGTATTCAGAATACTACAGCAAACATTTTCAAAGATTTTCTGTTTTAATGAAGTAATTGATAAGTCTATGACAAGAAAGGAACTTGATGATCATTTGTCTTATTGAATATTCTGTACTGTTTTCCTTCTTTTGTGCTTTTGGGGTGCGATTCTCTTTGGTCAATATGAATTTAATGAACAAGATGTTCTCGTGTACTTTATTTTATTTTTTTTAATTGAAGCATGTTACTTTTTAAATGGCTAACTTTAAGTTTGACAGTATAGTGGAATTATACAGTGAAAGATGTTTACAAAGAACAAATACAGTATGTTGGAGTTCCTCATTCTTTGTTACTGTTGTTGCCAATGTTTTACTTATGTAAATTTTTGGGAAAATATAAGAAAATTGATTATTATATGTTCTTCATTGTTACTGTGGATATGATATGCCTCAATAAACTATACAATTGTTATCAATAAAATAAATTTTCATTGATGAAGAAAAAAATGGCTACAGTTCTGGTACAGAACTTAAACATTTATACCATTTATTAGCTATACCATAGCACTTAAGCTTTCAGACATGTTTTCCAAATACCCATGGTATACCTGTGTTCATCTAACCATTACAGTATATTAGGATATTAGGTTTGGTAGGACTGAAGGAAACATAAAAGCTTATAAAACACAAAATATGGATGAATGAATGTATCATATGTAAATTTTCCAATGATTATCAGTCGTTTTGACCTGAAGAATTTTAACCTGTACATACTGTTATGGAGTATGCCTAGTGGAGAAACCTACCAACAAAACCAACCTTATTTTTCAACTATGATCATTGACGGCCTGATTAAACGTGCCAAAACATACATCTTCGGATGCTCTTGGAGACATCATCAGTGATTTAACCTGGGATGTTTGGGTGTTTTGGATCTTTCAACATCAAACCCCTCGCGCAGGTGACCCAGCTGAGGTTTATTAAGCCTCAGCTTGTGCCCAGGTGGCATTCTGCCGCTCCCCATGTCTCTCCTCTCCTTAGCCACAGCCATCTTGAGGCGCTCTCTGCTGCTTTGGTTGTGCTGTAGATGGCTCTCCTCTTTTCCCTGGTGATTCCCAATATACTGTAGGCACTGTAGAGGGACTGTGCTGCAAAGCCTCTGCACCCTACTTCCAGACGCATGCCTTTCAGACTGCGGCAGTCACTGGCCAGTCCCTCATACTTGGCAAGTTTCCTCTTCCAAGCCATCTTCCCAAGGGACTGTCTACTCCAAAAAGATTAGTTGCTTGGTGTTCCCAGAAACCAAGACAATGTCCGATCGCAGGGTGGTCTTGCTGATGTGCTGGTGGAACTTCAGCTGCTATCCAAGGTCTTTTTCCTAGGTTTTGTGGGCTGACTTGCTTTCAACGACTCCTGTGCAGATTGTTTTTGCAATGGTTTTCAGGACTTATTTGTGGTGCCAGCGGTACGTCCCTCCCCCAGAGCTCTTGGGCAGCTGTTCAGAATGTGCTCTAGGGTTCCTTGTCTTGAGCCCAGAGGATATGCTGGCAACTCCGCAATGCCCCAGTTGTATAGCTTGCACAGAGCACATCATTAACAATTAACAGCCTGGATTAAAAACGTGATGCAGACTCAGTCAGGAGCTTGAGGAGTCACGCCCTGAAGAGGAAATGGCACCCTCCTTCCTACTACCGGCTGACGGGGTTGTGTAGTGGCAAATTCTCATGTGGTTGCAACACGGGGAATTGAATAACATAGGGTACATTTAGGTACCAAATTGGGAGAAAACGGGGAAAAATCTGAAACAAATAAAAAAATACAAGTGGATAAGACAATGTCATGTCATGACTGATCGTATTGTTACTTAGGTTTAATTTGCATTGTCCTCACCCATTGACTAATTTCATGTTGTGAGGTGCATAGGTTAAAGGGGACATGAAGCACTCGGTAAAGTGGCTCTGGTTCGTTAGCTTTTTACCTTAAATTAGATGCCATGTGTTCAAATCTCAAACCGACCCGTATTTTCTGGAAAAAGAAGTTCAAATTAGACTAGGGCACAGCCACCCTTATGGCAAACTCCCATTGGATTCCCATTGGAAATGTTCCATGGGATTCCTGTAATGGGGCGTGACGTGTGAGATGGGAGGAGCCAAACGCAGCAAGGGGATTCATTAAGCCCTTAGGCCACTAAGGCGGGATACCCGCAGATAAGGGAGGAGACAAGACAAGGAACAACAAACACCACTACAGACGCTACTAACCGGCTCACTGTCACACGCCAAGTAGAGCGCAAGGACAGGATTCTTAACAGCCAGAAATAATACGCGCCCTGTCTCGGTAACGAGACACATAATAACGGGCGAGTAGCGTAAAGACAAACATAAAACACAAACACTGCAAAATAATATGATAGTATGAGGAGGCGAAAGGAACAGATCCAACGTTTCCAGGCTACTCTCAGACTCGCGGTCACACACAAACGTGTCCACAACATCGCCCAATCCTCCATATAGGAAGACATGCACCCAAAAGACGAAACGGAACAGCAGTTCCGAACAAAATCGTCAAACTCCATGAAAGGAGAAAGGCACCGAAAGGAATGAACAGGACAGGCAGCACCAGACATTTACCGGCTAGACCAAAGCGAGATTCATTGAAAATACACGCCCTGCCTCTATATGATGAGGAAAATAACGAGGCGCACAGGAACAGATTTAACGTTCCATGGCGAGAATAATGGGCTCGCAGTCAAACGCAAACATGTCCAAAACATCGCCCGGTCTCCCTGAGAGACGAATTGCACCGAAGGGCGAACAGAAACACAGTTCCGAACAAAATCGCCCAAATCTCCATACATGGAGAAATAGCACAAAAGACGAAGGGACAGCTGTACCGAAACTGTCGGCTATCTGACTAACACAAGCACTAACACAAATACAAGCCCTGCCTCTCAGTAAGGGGAAATGTAACGAGGCGAACAGGAACAGAGATTTAACGTTCCATGGCCATTTAATTAGTTCGCAGTCTGAAGCAGAAAACAAAGAGGTAAACACCCGATCTCCCAGGAGAGAGAAACATTTTACAGGTGAGCCGACGGAGCACCGTCGTCCCATAGACTTTACTATCCAAAAAGACTAACGCAAAAATAGCTCGACAGCCTCTAAATATAAACAAAAACCCTGACTCACAACAAAGGAGCGTAGTCCACGAGAAGGAGACAAAAACAGGGAACAAACGTACCAAAGCTACCAACTGGCTCACCGTAACCCGGAAATGAGTAGTAGCTAAAACGCCAGGTCTCTCAGTAAGAAAACCAATCAACAGGCGAAAATGGACCAGAGAAACTGCTACTCTATACTTCTACGAGCTAAGAAACTAAGTAGAAGGGAAACGCCTGATCTCCCTATGGGAGGACATGTGCCGAAGGGCGAGCAGAACTACTGTTCCGAACAGAATCGCCCAAAACTCCATACACGGAGAAAAAGCACCAAAAGGCGAAACAGAGCAGAGATTTACGGTCCCAAACTTCTATGAGATAACTACCTACCAAGCCAGCAAGAAATAAGCCCTGCCTCAACAAAGAGACGTTAAAAATAGGCGAGTAGCCAAAATGGTACGAGAACTCACAGCCAACAATAACACCACAGTACAAACCATGAACAATTAACAATTAATGTCGAAGCCCCGAATAAAGGAAACCGTAGGCTTATATAGCTCTCAGTGACCACGAACAGGTGTAAACGCTAACAGAAGCTCCGCCCACTCAGCAGGGCGGAGCAAGCATCTACCAAAAGGGCACTGAGGAAAACGACCGCAAAGTGAAACGGTTCAAAACCATGACAATTCCCAATGGAAATGTCCCATTGGATCCCCATTGTGAATTGGCGCCCCATGAAACATGGCATTTTAATGGGAATCCAATGGGTTTCCTGTTGGATATTGTCAATGGTGTTTATATCCTGACTCCATTGGATTTTAATGGGGTTTTCATTGGAATATCATGGGTTTGCATTAGGTATATTTGTAATTATAACTCACTGGATTTTAGTGGGTTATTTATTAGGGAAGCTCGATCTTCTGGACATACGCTAAGAGAAATAAAGACAGGAATGAATTGTTTGAATCCACTGGCATAATTGATGCACTCGTAACTCCCGCACGTCTTTGTTCTATATATATACTCAGTGGCCACTTTATTAGGTACACCTGTACACCTACTCGTTAATGCAAATATCTAATCAACCAATAATGTGGCAGCAACTCAATGCATGGGAGTCCTATGGGTTTTTCATGGGAGTGCTCCTCATGGGGGTCCCATGGGTTTTTTCATGGGGGATGCTTTTCATGGATTTCAATGGGATTCTTATGGTGTCTCATGGGGATTTCACGGGGGTCCCATGGGTGCTCATTGGAGATCATGGTGTCTCATGGAGGGGCTGGGGTCCCATGGGGGTTCCATGGGGTTTCATGGGACTCCCATGGGCACCCCATAAAATCCCATGGTGACCCCCATGAACTCCCATGGGATTCCCATAGTGTCCCATGAACTCCCATGAATTCACCATGACTTCCAATGGGAATTCCATGAGAATCTCATGGGATTTTTTCATAAGGTCATCTTGGACCAACTGCGGTCGTGACGTCACTAGGTTGGTTGGTCTTGGTTGTTGAATGTATTACTATGGGAGAATAGCTGACTTTTAGTGAGCTCAACGATGTATCATGAGGAAAAGATTAGTATGATGAATATTACCAAACAAAACTTAATTTAAAGCTTAATTTCCACGAACTGCTTCTGACCACAATCTTCTTCTGACCATGCTAATGCTGTGGCCTGACGAGCCGGCAACTGCAGCGCCGCTGCATTGCCTTGATAAACAGTTTGGGAGCTTAAGTCGTGTCTAGCTAATATTGCCTATAGAAAATAAGCGTTAGCTTGTAATGCTAGGTCACGGTAGGTATATACTGTATTTGCAGGCTGTTAACTAATATATGGAGTATATTTTTCGCATAGCTAGTGCATGTCACTAAAGAGTTGGCTATGCTAGTGGCTACACAGGACAAAGTAGGCTTGATTGGGTGACTCGGAATTTCGGAGCCATGACCTAATTTACGTCTTTAAAAAAAAAAAGTGAACGTCACGACAGTGTATGGTTCCTTCACGGATTAGTTCCTCTCATTCACGTAACTTTCCATCGCTCTCGGTCACACACAGATGGGAGGGGCTCGGAGAGCATGCCCTGCTCAAGCAGATCAATGCTGCCATTGGCTAATGGCTTGTTAAATAGGAGTAGCTGCAACTTCAGCGAATGGGAAGCTCGCAATTGAGAGAGGAACCAAAGGAACGAATCCGGACACAGTGGTGAGTCTGTTCCTTTCGTTCACCAAATGGATTCGTTCAAAAGGACGCATCATTAGTCATGTTGTATGCAAGATGCAAAAATGTAGGCTAACCTTTTTCAATTTTTTTTTCCTAAAAATCTGCTCTAGTTTTATTAGTTTAGAAGACCTAGCAAATGTTGGAACCCGGCGTGAGAGAAACTTGAAGTCTTGACAAAATCGCAGTGATATCCCATCCTCTCTGCTGCAGAGGTCCGGGATGCCCTTTCCTCTACCTGTACCGGGATAACTATTTTTGTGAATGGTTATTTTCTTTTTTGAATTTTTATCTCAGTTTAGGCTATAGTTCGAAATTCAGATTAAGCATTTTAGCCCTGGTCATCTCTGCCAGCGGCTTTTGAGCTAGGCTGCAAACTACTAACGCCCCCAATAAGCACACGTTTATTTTCATGTTCATTCATAAGCATTTAAATTTCACCCTCACAGAATTTTTTTTGCCATGGCCTATAACAGTGGAGAAAACTGCATTGGCATGTGAGTTTTAAAGGAGGTGGCCTTGCCAAATATGGTAGTAAAATGGGCGTGTGAGTATTGTAATTCATAATGATATGAACGCACTTCCAAATATACGGTCAAGTCTGATGTATCAACCTACGAACACATTTACACTCAGATCAGTGATTTACACAAGTTTGATGAATCACACATTCGATTTTCATACGCAAATTGGGCGCAAATATACACAAATTTCTATGACCATATTGATAAATGAGGCCCATTATCCTTACCGGATAGTCGGAAAATCCAATTATCTGTCTCAACCCTAGCATGGCTACTGACTTTAGGTATTTACGTGACCAGAGGTGAGGATGCGGTGAACAGGTTTGTATGCAGTAAAGTACAGGTCTGTATTTTTCTGCGATTTCATTGATCGAATCTGGGCATGGAGAGTGTACCCCGGTGGGATCTACTACCAAACAATCGGTGAGCTACGGCTCCAGTGATTCTAAGCCGGTACTGGCTGTGCGAGCACACCAGTGAGGCTTCCCAATCGGCTAGCGCGGTGCGGTAGCAATTGGTTTGTAAGGCACAGTGCGCGTGATTCGCTACACTACAGGTCGCCAATCCATTGCAGGGCACACACACCATTCACTCACACGCTTATACCTAAGATCAAATTAGCCTAGCCGGCATGTCTTTGGACTGTGGAAACCGGAGTACCCAGAGGAAACCCATGCAAACTCCACACACAGGATTCAAATTCGGAAAAATCAAAATAATAATTTGTTTGAACTTACTTTGAATATATATGTCCCTAGATCTGACATGTCCATGAATCATCCTGTATCCAGCATTGGCATGTTGGCGGTGGTTATCAAACACCAAGGCATCCAAAACATCATTATCAATAATGGAATAGTGATCAGAATTCCTATAAGAGAGAAGTACTATTATTAGCTTGTAGTGACAAAGATGATTTTTGACTTTGCACCCTAAAGATTTGCACCTTATCTAATTGCACCTATCTAATTTACTGTAACACAGAAACATAAATCAAAATGTTGATTGTAGAGCGAAGGATGAAAATTGTGCATCCACATTTTTTATAATACTAATAATAATAATATCTTCATTTGTGTAGCACTTTTCAAGCATATACAGCACAAAGTGCTTTACAGACATAAAAACATTTTGACATAAAAAAAGAGCAAACTGAAACATCAGTTTTTGCTGGGCACCAGGCCCAGGCCTAGAACAGTGAAAGTGAGTCCACCTTGTTGGCAGTACCTAGGCAGTAAATGATGGTATACTGATCTCGTGGTGTTTGTGTTTAAGCATGTAAAAAGGTCACCGGTCATCGCAAACATAATTTTTTCTGATTGGCTACCGCTCACTAAAGGTTCAGATTGGCATATTGGCGCTCCATTATCTCCACCCCAAACCATGGATACATACATTATTTGGATATTTCCACCCACTAACTAACGTTATTAATCGTATCTTATGTTACTCCATCCTATCTTACCTCAGGTTATCAGTCCTGCAGCTCATACTCAGTATCTGAGTTCATGTTGCACTTTTTCTGTACTTTGTTTCGGTGATGTTCGGTGTTGTTTGTGTATTTCCGTTTCCATTCTCCGCCTCCCATCCATGTGCTTGTGTTTTCACTTCCCCATTGTGTCAGCCCCGCCTCTCGCCTCAGTGGTGGGAGGGTTGGACAAGTGCCCCCGCCAGGAGTAATCTATGGCTGCATAGCTATGAAGACAGAGTTTGAGAAACCATGCAGTCATGAGAGGGAAAACAATCCTACCCACCTATCAAGAGCCAGCCCAGGAAGATGGGGTCACAGCTGTTGACAGGTGACAGTAAGGAAAGGATGCCACCCCACATTACTCTATGGCTAAATGCTTCTCTGGTCCTGTCTCCAGACTATAGCTCATTATAAGCCTGATCATAAAGGTGCGTTTTTAATCTAGACTTAAATATTGAGACAGTGTCTGATTCCCTTGTAAATTTTGGCAGGGTGTTCCACAGTAGTGGCGCTCTGTAGGAGAAAGCTCTACCACCCGTTAAGTTTTTAGATATTCTTGGGACTACTAGGTAGCCTGCGTCTTGGGAACGGAGTGATCTTTTTGGCTTATATAGTAAAAGCAGATTACATATATACACTGGCGCAAGTCCATTTAAAGCTTTAAAGGTCAGAAGCAAAACCTTAAAGTCTATCCTAAACTTAATTGGTAGCCAATGAAGCGATGCTAGTACTGGGGTAATATGCTCATATTTCTTAGTTCTAGTTAAAGTGCGAGCGGCTGCATTCTGCACAAGCTGGAGATTATTTAGCAAGGACTTAGGGCAGCCAGATAGCAGGGCATTACAGTAATCTAGCCTAGACGTAACAAAAGCATGGATCAGTTTCTCTGCGTCCCCTATTGATAGGAAGTGCCTTATTTTAGCTATGTTCCTTAACTGAAAGAAAGCTACTCTAGATATGTTTTTTATGTGCGCGCTAAATGTTAGATCTGGGTCTATAGTAACACCTAGGTCTTTCACAGCTGAGTTTGGAACAACTAAACAACCATCGAAATTTAAAGTAGATGTACCCAGTTTCTCCCTTTGGTTTTTTGGACCTAAAACCAGCATTTCGGTCTTTTCTGAGTTTAGGAGCAGGAAATTGGAAAGCATCCAAGCTTTAATATCTGCAATACAAGCCTCTAACCGAGAAAGTGGTAGTGCCTCGCCGGGTTTCATGGAAATGTATATCTGCGTATCGTCCGCATAGCAGTGAAAATCTACCCCATGTGCCCGAATAATATCACCAAGGGGTAGCATATATAATGAAAAGAGTACTGGGCCTAGCACTGATCCTTGTGGAATACCATATTTCATTACTGAGTAACTGGATGATACTTCATTTAATTTAACAAACTGCTTCCTATTGTATAAGTATGATCTGAACCATGCAAGAGCTTGACCATTTAGTCCAACACAGCCCTGGAGTCTGTTCAGTAGAATCTCGTGATCTATTGTATCAAAAGCTGCACTTAGGTCAAGAAGTACAAGAACAGACACAGAGTTTTGGTCGGCTGATAATAATAAATCGTTAATAACTTTAACAAGTGCCGTTTCAGTGCTATGGTAGGGTCTAAATCCTGACTGGAACATTTCATGGATATGGTTTGAGCTAAGGTATGCACCAAGTTGCTTAGCAACAGCTTTCTCTAATATTTTTGATAGAAATGGAAGATTTGAAATGGGTCTATAGTTTTCCAATTTGTCAGATTCGAGGTTTGGTTTCTTTAGTAATGGCTTAATAACCGCCATTTTTAGTGGCTCTGGTACATATCCTGTTACTAAGGATGTGTTAATGATTTTTAACATATGCTGGCCTAGTATGGGGAAAAGTTCTTTAACTAATTTTGTAGAGATTGGGTCGAGTAGGCAGGTAGTCGGTTTTGAGGACATAACCAGTTTAGACAGCTCCTCCATGTCAATTGGCTTAAAACAGTTTAGTGCCACTGTTGATACATCTTCTTGTGTTGACCAGGATCTGGGCTGTTCATTGATTATGGGAGGAGTGATGCCTAGAGGAGGAGGCAATTTGGAGATCTGGTCTAATAGCTTCAATCTTTTGATTGAAAAAATTCATGAAATCAATACTGCTGTAAACGCTGGGGTAGGATGAAAATTCTGATGATGGTTTTTTAGTCAAATTGTCCACAGTGCTAAACAAGAATTTTGGGTTGCATTTGTTTTGTTCAATTAATTTAGAGAAAAAGGCAGATCTAGCTGATACAAGAGCTTGCTTGTACTGGAGGAGGCTATCTTTCCATGCAAGACGAAATACTTCTAGTTTAGCTGACCGCCATTTTCGCTCCAGTTTTCTTGTGGACTGCTTCAGGGCACGGGTAGTGTCATTGTACCAGGGAGTACGGTTTTTCCGACAAAACCTTCTTTTTAGAGGGGCAACCATATCAAGGGTGCTTCCGAGAGTAAAACTTAACTGGTTAGTCAGTTCGTCCAGCGATACTTCAGTGGTATTTCCTTTGTTTGAAAGGAATGATTCCGGAAGCATGTCTATAAACTTTGGAATGACGTCAGAGTTTAACGACCGGCTGTAATAGTATCTTGGCTCTGATATAGAAGTGGTCGTTGCCTCGATTTCAAAAGTAATAAGGAAATGATCAGATAATACAGGGTTATGGGGTGCAATAGTAAGATTCATAACATTGATACCATAGGATAACACTAAGTCTAGGGTATGGCTATGGTAATGAGTGGGTCCACAGACATTTTGTTTGAACCCAACAGAGTCAATAATAGAGGCAAAGGCTGTTCCTAAGGGTTCACCCGGTTTATCCACATGTATGTTAAAATCACCAACAATCACAACCTTGTCTGCCGAAATAGCAAGGCAAGACAAAAACTCAGCGAATTCTATTAGAAAGTCCGAATAGGGCCCAGGTGGTCTGCAAACAAAAAAAGGACTGCATGTTACCCCTTATTTTAGCTAAGTCATGCTGTACACAATTCATAGAAAGAACTTCAAAAGATGAGAACGTATCTCCACACTTAGGGGTTAAGCTTAAGGTGGACTGATAGATCGCTGCAACACCACCCCCTCTTCCTGACCGGCGCGATACCTGAGTACTCCGGGAAGGGAACCCCGCCTACCACCACCTGAAACCTACTCTGGGGAGCCGGGCACCTGCTGTTCATTCCTGTCTCAGTGTTCTCTTGTTTTCGAGCTCCAGCCATCCACCTTCCCAACTGACCGTGCCAGGATCGCCTACATCATCACCCTCCTCCCCGGCAGAGCCAGGGAGTGGGGGACGGTGGTGTGGGACGCACATGCTTCTCCCGCAGCACCTTCGTGGAGGAGATGAAGCGGGTCTTTGACTGGTCCCAGCAAGGTCATGAAGCGGCACGAGAGATGCTTCAGATCCGGCTGGGGAGGAACACCGCCTCGAATTAGGCCATCGACTTCTGCAAACTGGCCACCACCAGGGGCTGGAATCAAGAGGCCCAGTACAATGCCTTCCTCCATTGCCTCAACGACGACATCAAGGATGCGCTCGTTACCCGTGAATTGCCAGCTGGCTTTGACGCTCTGGTGCCAGTAGCCTACCCATGTGGTGTTTCCCATTGATTCTGTTTACATGCACACCGCCCAACCGTGATTGGTCAGGCCAATCATCTTCCGCAGTACTCCTGCTGCTCATTTTATCGATATAATTTTGTTTGTGGTCGTCACCATGGAGACGCATTCACAACATATGCTCGGGAATGTTCGTTGGATCTGCATCAACAAAGTTTACCATCGCTCTTCATCGGAGTTGAAGATCGGAGTTGATCCGCTATAATAACAATTAGGCTAGCAGCCTCGAGGCTATTTGTGTATTATATGATAATAGAAGCATCATTTAACCTATCTACGAAAAAACTACAGCTAATGTTAATTGAATCCTAGGCTACCATATGCTGTAGCTAGTCATAGTCGCCTACTATATTTTTTTACTATAGACATTTTCGTATGGATGATGAGGTCCCCAGTTTTTTAGCTTACAGCTAGTTGTCAACTCAGATTTTTTTAATGCTAGTTAGATCATGCTGTGATCACACTTCATATGAAAGCAAGATAACAAGCCAGTGGCTATTAACACACAAACACACAATGTGTAGCCTAGGCCTATTTATCTTTAGATTTGCAGGCTACGCTATCATTGGCTGGATTGTTTGCCTTGGTGAGAACTAGGAAGAAAGCTAACCGCTAGCTAATTTATCAAACGTAAGGTGAAATACTTCAGTCTAGGCTAGCCTATTGTAACGTTAGTCTAATTGTTTTTATCGTGTTGTGGCTAAACAAGCTTCCCCTCTCTGCGACAAATTACGTTTATCAATTATGATGGGATATTGTTATGTGGATATATGCCCAGGCCAGGGATAGCCCCGGTAGCCTATGTGTGATTTGTAGGCTATAACAGTTGGAGCCGGGCTGGCCAGGGACAGCCACCATGGGAGGAGTGAAAAGGGTAGAAGTTTTAGCTGCTGCACAGTTGTCTGTGTATGCATGGAAAATTAAAAGTGTATAAAAGTTTTCAACAAAAAAAATTCAAACTTATTCCGACTCCTGTGTAGATTTCCCAATCACTGATACTGATAGCCTATAGAATAATGAAGACAGTCTGCCCAGTGTCTACTATCAGTGATAGCCAGAGCACTTCAGTATGAACAACCGTGGCTTTGTGTGACTTTTGCTACGGTAATATAGCCAACTACAGTACATTTGTTTCTCTATCCACGGTGCCCCCCTAGTGGTGGGTCGTCAATGTCCTAATTATAGTAGGCTATTCATATTTCACTGAAATTATGAAATAAAACTAATTAATTAAGAACACCCCAAATTTGCGACATAGGAAAAGTGTAACCACTTACGAAAACATTAGTGTAGCCTATATCCTTATCAGCCCCTCAGTTGTCAATTCAAATTATCATTCTCTGCACAATTAGTTTGTTCCTTTGTGGATGTTTTTTGTCACAACTGTAACACCAGTCAACCAGGTCATATAGCATGAGGAACATTTTCTACCACTATGCAGCAGCATAAAGCAGGTGGCGCTTTCTTATCAACAGGCGTTGTGTGTTTCGTGTGTTTAGGTAAAGCGTAGTTACTATGCTTGTATATTATAGTTGAGAAGGTAAAGAAGTTGTGGTAATTGAGAGACACATAGGCTAGAAGAATAAAAGAGGGAGGTGAGGAGTGGCCAGGCAGGTTTTTACTGAGCAACAGCAGTCATGTTGACTCAATTTTTTTTGTGAAGTGAATTTTTTTAAAGAACCTATTTAATCAATTCCAAAATCGCATCGCGTTTGATGTGCATATATTATATGCTTCAAATTCGCCTCCGAATTACTCACAATTTCATGTCGTTTATTCGCGTCGTTCTTGGTGTGTAATGGCCTTAAGGCAGACCCCATGTGTACTTTTAGTCATAGTAAAAAGAACAAGTGGTCGCCAATTCCTATACCGTCAATACCTGGCTTGTGTAGTGACAATGAAGACACCAAAGCCCCGAAAGAAGGAAACACCATGCTTATATAGCCAGCAAAAAACGAGACACAGGTGCGCCAGATAAGTGCCTGGGAAGAGGAAAAACATGACACAGCTGGCGGAAAAGTAAAGCAGGAGCGCCCTCTAGCAGCTCCGAAAGGAAGCGTCCACAGAGGTGAAGAGAAGGCTGCCAAACCATGACAGGACCCCCCTCTAAGGGACGACCCCAGACGATCCCTCAGAATCATCTCTGTGGAAGGCCCTAATCAGTTCTGGGTCCAAGATTTTCCTAGAGGGGACCCAGCAGCGCTCCTTAGGGCCATAGCCCAGTCAACAAGAAACTGGACTCTTCTCCCCACCCGTCTCTCGGCCATAATGCGCCGAACAGTATACACCGGAACTCCCCCCACAAACCGGGGAGGGGGTGCTCATGAGCACAGGTTTCAACCGGGAGACGTGGAACATAGGGTGAATACGCATGGAGCGCTGAAGTTGCAGACGCACCGTGACCGGGTTAATTCTGTGGGTGATTTTAAAGGGTCCCACGAAGCGCAGCGCGTGTTTACGGGACTCCACCCGCAACAGAAGGTCCCGCGTGGAAAGCCAAACCCGTGCTTAACCCAGTAGGAGGGAGCGGAACGACGGTGCATGTCGGCCGAGAGCTTTTGTCTAGCCGTGGCGCGCAAAAGTGATGCACAAACACACACCCAAACAGCGGCACCTCCGAACGAAACAACCTGCGGACGGGACCTCCACATTCCTCTCTAACTCGGGAAACCAGAGCTGCACCTCGAAAGGAGAGAGACCCGTGGAAGCATTGTGCAGCGTGTTATGCGCATACTCAGCCCAGGCGAGGTGGCGACTCCACGACGTGGGCTTGGGGCCGGCCAGACAACAAAGAGTACACTGTCTCTTCATCCCCCCGCGGATGAGGTCCCGGGTTCTCCAATGGGGTCATTCCTCCCAGCTGGCGGCCCACTCAGGCACCCATCGAACTAGGGATTTCCTGTCTCGGTGCTTTTGGTAGCCCAGCATGGAGAGAGATGTGCGGGAGTGTGTTTCTGCCTGTTCGTTTTGCGCCCGTGACAAGGGTTCACGACTCCCACCCTCTGGTCTTTTACGTCCCCTACCCATCCCTAGCTGTCTTTGGAGCCACGTCGCACTACATTTTATCACCGGATTGCCTGCGTCCCAGGGCAACATGGTGATTCTGGTGGTTGTGGACAGGTTCTCCAAGACGGCACACTCGATCGCTCTTCCCAAATTACCACCAGCACTGGAGACTGCTCAGCTGGTGGTTGACCACGTCTTTAGGGTGCACGGCCTTCCCCAGGACGTGGTGTCGGATCGCGGCCCTCAATTCGCCGCTTGGTTCTGGCGCTCTTTTTGCGCTCAGCTAGGGGCTTCCGTTAGTTTGTCCTCTGGCTTTCACCCAGAGACTAACGGACAGACTGAGCGTACTCTTTGTTGTCTGGCCGGCCCCAAGCCCACGTCGCGCCACTCCTCCAATGCTAATTTCACCGCCAGCAGCTCCCAGTCCCCTACATCATAATTTTTCTCGGCAGGTGTTAAGCACACGGGTGTATCTTTCGGTCTTGCGGGGAGTGTTGAGACAAAATAGCTCCTATCCCTAACTTTGAGGCATCCACCTCTACCACAAAGGGGAGGGAGGGATTGGGAGTAATGAGTATGGGCTCGGAGCTAAACCTTCTTTTTAGCTCCGTGAAAGCCACCTCAGCCTTAAGGTTCCACTGAAACCACGAAGGTGAGGTTTTCTTGGTAAGAGCTGTGATGGGAGCGGCTATTGCGCTAAAATTTCGGATAAACTGCCGATAAAAATTTGTAAAGCCCAGGAAGCATTGAACTTGTTTGACGGAAAGCGGAGTGGGCCAGTTCTTAACTGCTGAAACCTTTTCAGGATCCATTTGTACTCTCCCCTCGGCCACAATAAACCCCAGAAAAGAGACTAGTTGGCATGAAACAAGCACTTCTCTGCCTTAACAAACAATTGGGCTTCCAAAACACTTTTTAAAACCCGTCTGACATGGCTGATATGCTCAGAAAGATTAGCAGAGAAAATCAAGTTATCGTCTAAATAAATGAACACAAATTTTTCTAACATATCTCTGAGCACATTGTTTACTAGCCCCTTAAAGACAGATGGGGTACTAGTGAGCCCGAATGGCATAACGGACTCATAGTTTCCGTTATGAGTGTTAAATGCCGTCTTCCATTCATCACCCTCACGAATGCGCACCAGGTTGTAAGCGTTCCGGAGGTCGAGTTTGGTAAAAACCGACGCCCCCTGAAGATGCTCAAATGCGGAGTTTATGAGAGGAAGCGGGTAACGGTTCTTTATTGTGATGTAATTTAAATCGCAATAGTCGATACACTGCCTTAAACTCCCATCCTTTTTCTTAACAAAAAAGAAGCCGGCCCCTGCCGGCGAGGTAGAGAGTCTAATAAAGTAATTGGCTCAGGCCTCCTCGATGTACTCCTTCATAGCCACACTCTGGGGGGCAGATAAGGAATACAGGGAGGCCCTGGGAGGAACCGTGCCCGGGTACAAATCGATAGCAAGGTGGTGGCGCGTTGCTTGCTAAATACTTCGGCGAGGTCAGTGTACTCGACAGGTACATTAGCAGGTAAAAGAAATTCAATCCTATTCTAGTGCTCTCCAAACTAGAAGGAGAATCAGGTAACAGTTCCCACCTGATTTCAGAATCAGAGAGCTCATCCAGAGAGCCCTCGTCCCAAAGGGAGTTACCGTCAGCTAGAGAGTCCCAAGCCAAACTCTCCTCTCTTATCCTCAGAGAGAGAGACAGAATTGTCTTGATCAGCGAGAGAATCAGCCTCCTCCAGATCACTGTCGGAACTGATCTCAAACCATGACAATTGTACAAACAAAACTATTTGTCACCGGATTTCACTAGCGATGCATATGCGCTTTCTTGCACGAAACCACAGAGACACAGACGATTAACGGCGCGTGTTGTTTTGAAATACGCTCGTGAGACGCACAACTCTGACAATCGCTCCCAACTGTCTAATGACTAATTATACCTCTTTGGAAAGTTTAGAATGTGCTCTTTTTGGATATTAAGTCTGTCAATCAATTACAATTAGTTTGAAGATGTTACTACTCCAAATTTGAATTGCGTAATGTTCTGCAGATGTCTCCCTTGTTGAAACTTAAACTGTAGGTAAGAAAAAAATTCAGGTAAGGTTATGACTTTATTCCATACTTTATGAGATGTATGGACTTTATTCCATACTTTATGTGATGATGACAGAAATTTACTCTAATAAGTGCGCAGGCAAAATAACATTTTAATTTACCTATATGCAGGACTTTGTGTTTTTTTTATTGTTGCTGTAATAGTATAACATTTTTTGGTGGTTAAAGAAGAACTGTAACCAACTCCTAAATATATTTAAATGTCCAGTATCTTCAACCCAATTCGCTCTCATATAGCTCACACTATAGAGTGGTCAATATACTTTTATGAAATACGGAAGAACGGTGGGACGCAGGAACTTCATATTTTGCCCCATAATTGCCCAACTCGAGCTGATGAAGACGACATGCAGTTTTCCATGATGGCTTGTTTTCTGACATGGTACAGCAGGATGTTTTTGATGTAAACCCCAGGGTCTACGCCACTAGGGGCTCTGAACAAAGCAATTAATTTGTTGAATCAGAAAATATATTTTTTTATTTAATTTCTTTTTTTAAATATTATATTACTGCTCTCATTTTTAATGTGAGCATTTCCCCACTGCTTCTAAGAAAACCTAACATGTCCCTGTACAACATTGTACATATCCACAGTAGTAAGTAATTTATCTTACTTATTGATATGTCTCTGAATTAAAAAATTACAGATGCAGAAAAATTCTGACACAGGATTGGTAAAAAGTGTCACCACTTGCGAAAATATCTGCCTCTCAAGTTGCACAGCAGGAAATTAAAAGCAGCAGGGTGCTAATAACCCAAACCATTGTTTACAACCTTCATCTTGCCACAGACACATAAAATACAATGCACCATTTCTACATGCAAAAAATAAATAACTAAAAAATAATTAAAAAGAAAAATATAAAAAATCATGTTCCGATATAGGAACAATAACATATTATTCAAAAGTTGTACAAATAAACATTCTGTGCCTCCTCCCCTGCTTACCCGATGCACTTTAAGTTTAGCAGACGTATTCCTATGTGCACCATGCATACACTGTATGTGAAGACATCAAATTTATTCTGTTGCTAATTTCTGAGTGGTACAGCCTCTACTTTAATTCAAACTTCAAACCATGAATGTGCAGTGAATATTTTATGAGATATTGACACTTAAATGAGACTAGTAAAAACTAGGTGAAAATTGACATGGGTCAAAGTTAATAGGGTTAATACTTTTCTGAGCTCTTTTGGTATTGTGGTGGCAAGCGAGCAGATGAACAGAGAAGACACTGAGTGCCCAGTGGTGAGTACAGTGGTGACTGTTTGAAGTACAGAAGACATACAGGGCTGTAGCAGTTGTCAAAGCACTGCAGATAGACCTTCATGGAGAGCAACCCACCATGTTACTTTCCACAAGTAATCAACCACAAATCATGTAAGAAGACATGCCTTCTATATCGAAAGTCACCACTCATCATAAAATATGAGAATCTTTTAAAAAATATCTGACAATGACCTGAAATCATAATTCTATGACTTCTTTTTTTTCTGTGTGGTAAGAGCAAAATATGAAATGCATTATTCAAAGGAACATTCACACATACATATTTCCATGGCAACAGAGATATGTTTTAAGCTCATTTACATGTTTTGAAGAGACAGATGCTGTTAGTTTATCCCCATTTTCCTCTCATCTGGCATTGTGGATTATCTTCATTTAAATGAGGAAAAACAATTTATGTGCAGTTTATAACCATTCATAGATTTAGAAGACAGATAATCTTTTGGTCCACTTTACAATTGTGCAATTGTGCCTAATTGTGAAGTCCTGAATCTTTTCAATTTTATTAGGACCTTGGATGAGAAGCACTACATTATGAACAAATACATTTATAGTGTATGACAAAATATATTACACTGCAGCACTTACTGTGGTGTACTTCTTGGCCTTGGCCACCCCACCCAGGGCTTCATCAAGGCTCCAGCTGTCCATGTTGAATATTTCATTGATGTTCTGAACATTTTCCAAATATTTTATCTGACAAATATATTTACATAAGAAAAATATGCAATACCAGCTGTGTAGTAAATCTTCCACCTGGTGAATGAACCAGACATGGGGGAAAATAGTTGGTTAACGTCTCCTGCACCTACAAATCATCATTCACACAACTATACATCGCATTATTTTGGTCTACTGTAAATACTTTTATTGTTTACAATAGAGAATAAAAGATAAAATTCTAAATGGAGTAAGGCCCAGAGATAATTTGCTACCATTGCTACAAGTTTCACCAACGAGTGGTGCAAATAACTCCAAAGGGACCAGGTAACAGTGTGGGTGGTCTGAACAGTGGGATTGTTTTTTACTGTCTTGACCACAAGGTAGGGTGGTATGGTTACCAATCTGAAACAGTGAGAGGTTGTAATGAGATGTGCATCAATTATACATTACAATGTGAAGGTATCTAAAGGAGGAGTATTTGTCATTGCAGACCAGTAGGGGCGGGGGGTAGCATTACGATCACGATCTGGTAAAAAGGTCAAGATGCGAGCAATGGTATTTGCATCTAGCCTATTCGCTTTAAGGTCACATTCCATTCAGCACTGGACACATTCAGCTGTGCAATGGGTTCTCTGACTGCGGATATTGTTTCTTGCTGGCAAACTTTAAATTATTAACTGTCTAACCCTGCCTTTCAGTTTTCATCGCCATAATCACCTTTAATTTCTTGCTGATTTCTATCAGGTTTGGGTCTTTCCCTCACACAGATGGACTGCATATCTCATAATGCTGTGCTCACGATGTGTGATGGGGTCCCCCCAGTGCACATGCATCACTGCAATCTTATGCACCTTCTCAATTACTCAGATATGATCCAGTTTGACAGTTCTGTCACAAGCTCTTCTACCCATTACAGCAATTTTATATCTGAATTTGATGAAATCAGCTAACTACCAGTATCACAGACTGCCCTTTGTTCATCGGTGTGTGCATATCTCCAGGATTTTCTGGAATGCCTTTCTGGGGGTAGGGAATATTTTTAAAGATTTTCCCTAGCTGGCCACAGGTTTTTATCTGCTTTTTCAATTTCCTTTGGAAAACAGGTATTCACTGCATTGTGGCCATGTCATACAGTGTCCTCCAGAATTGCTAGATAGCATTCACTTTATTGTTCATCAAATGTTTTCTATGCTCAGCAATATGAGGAAAATATATGGCTTTATTGTGATACCATTGCTCAGAGAGAAAGAAAATCTTTAACATTCATTTTTACTCTGAAAAAGATATGTGTCACAATTATTGGGACATCTGCATTTAGTACTTTGTGCATCCTCCTTTTGACAAAATAAGAGCACTGAGTTTCTTATAATGCTTTCTGAGGTGGGAGAACACATATAAAGGGAACTGAGACCATTGCTCCATACAAAATCACTCCAGATCCTTCAGAGTCCTTAGTCTTTACTTGTGGACTCTCCTCTTCAGCTCACCCCACAGGTTTTCAATGCGGGGGGGTTCAGGTCAGGGGACTGGGGTGGCCATTGCAAAAGCATACTTCTCTGGTCAGTGAACAATTTTTGTGTGGCTTTTGAGGTATGCTTTGGACCATTGTTCTGCTGGAGGATTCAAAGACGACCCACTTTTAGCCTCCAGGAGAGCCAGATTTTGATCTAAAATATTCTGGTATTTGAGTCCATGATGCCATGTATTCTAACAATGTTCCCAGGGCCTTTGGAAGTAAAATAGCCCCACAACATCACAGATCCACCACCACACATTGGGGATTAGGTTCTTTTCTGCATGACCATGACTGTTTTTACACCAAACCCACCTTTGGTGTTTGTTGCCAAAAAGCTTTATTTTTGTCTCATCTGACAATAGAACCCAGTTCCAGTCAAAGTTCCAGTGACATTTAGCAAATTCCAGGCTCTTACATTTGTGGTTAGATGACAGCAGAGGCTTTCTTCTGGCAAGCCATCCAAATAGCTTATTGGCACAGAGGTGGCATGTAAGGAGACTTCAGGATGCGACTAACTACTGCAATTCTCCAACTGTAATTCTTGGAGAAACTTTTACCTGTCAAACCATCCTCTTCACTGTGCGTGGGGGCAAAATACGCTTGGGTCCTCTTCCAGGCAGGTTAATCACAGCTCCAGTTGTTTGAAACGTGTTAATTATTGCCACAATAGTATAGGGTAGTAATGGGTATTTTCAGACGTTTAGTTTTTTTTAATATCCATTGCTTGATTTATGAAGGTCAACAACCTTTTGTCTCATTTAATTTGTGTACTCTCTGATCTGCCTCATGTTGATGGATAACTAAGGGAGTTTGGCCTGGTGTCACCTCATATGTATACCCCAGTGAAACAAGAAGTTATGGATGACCACTAACATACATATATACATACATACATGCGTACATATATACAGTGTCCTCCACAATTATTGGCACCCCTGGTAAAGATGAGTAAAAAGGGTTATAGAAAATGTACTTGGAAGGCATGCCAGAAAAAAACCTTTCCTGTCAATTCACCACAAACTTAAGCGCCTGGAGTTTGCTAAATGCTACTGGACCTTTGACTGGAACCGTGTTCTATGGCCAGATGAAACGGAAATTGAGCTTTTCAGCAACCAACGCTCAAGGTGGGTTTGGCGTAAAAAGAAGGATGGATATACCGAAAATAACCTGATGGTGGAGGTTCCGTGATGTTGTGGGGCTGTTTTTCCTCCAAAGGCCCTGGGAACCTTGTTAGGGTACATGGCATCATGAACTCGCTTACAGCAGGACAATGATCCAAAACATACATCCAAATCAACACAAAAATGGTTAACTGAACACAAAATCAAGCTTCTGCCATGGCCATCTCAGTCCCCTGACCTAAACCCCATTGAAAACCTGTGGGTTGAGCTGAAGAGGAGAGCGCACAAGAGAGGACCTAGGACTCTGGATGATCTGGAGAGATTCTGTAAAGAGGTTTGAGATTAAGCTAATTCACCAAATGGTGAATTTTTTATAACCCTTTTTACTCATCTTTACCAGGGGTGCCAATAATTGTGGAGGGCACTGTAGCTGGTATCACATAATTGTCATGTTTCACAACCCCTGTACATGATCTCTCTACTGCTGCATGGCTGTCAGTCGCTTCCCATTCACCACATCCCCTTGTTGAAGTGTTTTATATTAAAACCATGATTCACCTGCATGGCTGTTTACTGTGTGTATGGCTGTTGTGTGTGCAAGCACCATAACATCCATTACACTAGATAGAATAAGGAGAATATGTGCTATTCATTGTCAATGAACTGGACTTTATGTTACACCACACTGTGCGCAATCAATTCTAAGATAAAGCATGCGCTGAGAGCAAAGCACCCTTTTCAACGCTATTCTTTTTCATTCTTATTCGAGAAAGAGCTATTCCATTTTAATGGATGTGGCATTTAGTAAAATAGAAAATGTTATTTCCAGAATAAAATTGACTCGGTGTTCTCAGAGGTGTGCCGTGTGTAAAAATAGTTTCAAACATTTCCTACAGCAAAATGAAGTGTGAAGCATATTTTGAGTTTTATCAAGGATTTATTTTATTAAGTTCAGAAGTGAATTACCGTATGTAGGAGCTTGACAGAAAGTTGTTCCACCTTGTCTATGTCGCGTCCTCCCAATAGTTACACTTGGAAGAAAATCTATTTTAATCTTAGGCATTGCTTCAATGAAGCAGGATGTTGTTTCTTTCTTCTTCCACCACAACATATTATTATAACTGTAATAAACAGGTTTCGCTGTCTTAGAAGTTGTACCTGCTTTTTTTAATCAGTACGCTTAACAGCAATCTCTTGAAAATCATTGCATTTTACTCTTGTTGCATATTTAGCTTATTATCTTACAGTATCAGTGATGCTGGGGGGGGGGGGGGGGGTACTACAAAGGAAGTTAACATACCCAGGGTGTCTTTGCGTAAGCTGGCTTCACTAAACCTAACCAACGCAATCTGGTTTAACCGGTACTGCGAACGTGGTTATCAACTTGCTAAGTGAACACATATTTTGTTAATCTAGCTCTGTGCACACGTTCCCATAAAACAGGCAGTATCTGCAACTACGAGCCTATAGCGGGACAGCATGGGCTGTGCTCGAGCAGTGTATTTCTCTCCTGTGGGGAAAAAGACTGATATGGATAGACATAATGGACACATACGAAGAACATAAAACAATCATAAGAGCAAAAAGCAACACCATTTCCTCCAACAACGCCAGGGAGGAGCTTTTGCGGGGAAAAAAAGAAAGAAGAAGCTCATCGTGTAGGTTAAATTTGTTAGTTAATACCTTATTTACCTCACCACTCGTAACAAACAAATCTATACTCTATATTGTCATACAGATTATTTCTAATGTGACAACTATACTACTACATTCAAGAGCTCCTAAACTTTAACTTGATACAGCATGTTTAAAATCTTGCTTCACACCAAAGATTATTCATAAAAAAAGTCTCTCAAATTTTCCGGAACTGTTTTGCGGAACTCAATAATGTCACCCTGAAAAGCGGTGCTTTTATACATTTCAATCCGTTAGCCTGAACATAACCTGCCCCAGAGCAGGTTAGTAGTGCAAGTTGCCATGGCAATACAGATTAAAAGTAACAGCTTTGTGTGCCTAAACTATCTGCGAGTGGAAGCACAATGAGCATGCAGCATAATACTTGTATTGTGCTACACAATATTACTACCTGGCGCAGTGTACCAGCGATAATCCTCCAGAGCCCCTTGCTCCTGCTGATGTTCCAGGCCCACCTGTGGATTTTCCTCTAAATGAGAGACCGAGTGGTCGTGCAATGCGAGATACTATTGTCCACAATTACTTTTGAAGGTTGATCACAGATTATGGACTTCCACTTTTGAAGCCTATTTTGTTGAAGATATTTTTTAATTAATCAAAGTTACATTTCTGATCGACGTCATTTTTGTTGAGATCATTTTATGATCACAAACTCATTATTTTGTTGAATACACTGTTCTGAGAGGTAGTCAAGAGGCCACTGCAAATGTGCAAAAAATAAGTGAAAATGTATCAACCATAAAGGCTACAAATGATATATTATTTCAATTTACAAACTTTCCCATCATATTGAAACATATTTTGAACTTAATTGTATAGTCTTTGCTCTGGTAATCCACTCTAAATCCACCCCTTCAGTAGGATCAAGGTCATCCTGATTTTTCGGATCAAACTGATCCCAATCCTATGTTTTTGTTTTGAACTACACGTTTTGAAGATTTGAACCAGATTAAAGCTTGGATTTGATTTCCTTATCCGATCGGATATCAAAGTGATCCCAATCCTGTTTTTTGGTTTTGGACTACCCAAAATCCAAATCTGATCCAATCGGATAGGGATTGAAAGTTTGGAACTACTGGGCCCTGGTGTTGGGAAAGTAAAAGTTATCTGATCTACGTCTCCGACATAATAAAAAAGCCAAGTTACTCATGCATAGCCTACAGAGCGCTGTCTATAAGTCCTTAATTGCAACTTGCAAAAACTAGGCCTGCCTTTAAAAGTCTTGATATCAAAATGTGGCCAAGTTACAACAAACAATATTGCCTATCGTAGCTCACA
Source organism: Synaphobranchus kaupii (assembly GCA_029718625.1). Lineage (NCBI taxonomy): Eukaryota > Metazoa > Chordata > Actinopteri > Anguilliformes > Synaphobranchidae > Synaphobranchus > Synaphobranchus kaupii. Next base: position 38,969,848 of record CM056379.1, read on the forward strand.
CTAAATAAACTAGCTCTATTCCAAAGCAATGCTATCCAAACTTTCCTAAATTATTTAATGCAACTTGGCCCTGTGTTTCTTCATCTTAGCATGTGAAGAGATTGTGCCTCATGGAACAGCATATGATTTCAATGAATGTTTTTAACAGTTGATGAATAATTACACTCCAGAAAGGATATGGTTATACTTTCTTGGCAAGTTTATGATATTTGTGAACGGAATTTTGTGAACACAAGGATATCTATGCTCTGTAGGACCACACAGGTTTTGATAGAAATCCAAATAAATCAATAAATACATAATAATAATAATAATAATACATTTTATTCATTCTGTACTTTTCATAGACCCAAAGCAGTGGATGCAGACAATTGTTTAAACATGCCCTATAGTGTAGTATTTTTTCTGTTTAATTTCTAAGTGCAAGTTGCAACACATCTGAATATTTCCACTATAAATTATTCTCATTTTGCAGTTTGATGTGGAACATACAGTTTCATTGACCACATTCTCTTGAGATGGTAAGAAACACAGGGCCAAGTTGCATTAAATAATTTAGGAAAATTTGGATAGCATTGCTTTGGAATAGAGCTAGTTTATTTAGTGTGAGCTACGATAGGCAATATTGTTAGTTGTAACTTGGCCACATTTTGATATCAATACTTTTAAAGGCAGGCCTAGTTTTTGCAAGTTGCAATTAAGGACTTATAGACAGCGCTCTGTAGGCTCTGTAGGCTATAACTTGGCTTTTTTTTATGTCTGAGATGTTTTTGATCAGATATCACTTATTTTTGATAGACTACTAATGATGAATAATGCATGAAGATAATGACATCGAGAGAGATATGCATACAGAATACATGCATTCAAAATAAATGCATGCAGACATTCGCGTAACCATAACGCCCTGTACTGACGAGAATGAGAACATTTCTCCTATTACCGATAGCCCACAATTACATTAAAAGAGTTTGTAGATGAGCTGTATGTCTAATGAAATACAATGAATAGTTTAGTTTTCTCTAGTGCAATGGATGTATAAGGCATGTTGATTTGCTTCGTAGTAGCCTAGCTTGTACCTGCTTCCTGACTAGCAGCTGACTGACGTTTCTCTGGCAAAACTAACGTTGGCTAACAAGCTTAATTGTACAACGCATATTTCCCAGGAATCTTAGCCAGAAAGAAAACAATAGATACTACTAAGAAAGTAGGCTACCAGAAATTATTATTCTTCTTATTATTATAATTAAAAGTGTTTGCAGTGAGCTACATTGTCTGCAGAGTAGCGTAGACTAGAGCAATGTTCGGAGGCTATTCAAATTTTTAAAAGTGACTAACCATAGAAGAGATATGTTTGGGTAATTCGAGGTTTATAAATCCGATCTTATAAGGGATTGCAGTTTATAGTAGGTTATCATCAATTCGTAATGTATTATCGTAAATTCTTAATTTTCCTAGTAGTTAATTTTATGGTGACGTTGTGTTATGTGTGAAAAGCATAAACTGAACAGAGCTGAAGTGAAGAAATGAACGAAGACATAATAAAGAAATGTTGGCCGAGGCGAGCGTTGAAGGTTCAGTTTCCACAGTGAGTCTAGACATGACCGAGGCGCAAGTGGACAGCAGGCTCCACACAGACAAAATTTTTTGTCGGCATTTAAAATATGTAGCCAAAAGCACCGTTATTTATTGATTTTTTACATTAGTGCAACAACGCAATGTTAACCACATGATATTCTGCATTGAAACTTTTTTCTTTGCTTGACAAATGGCCATGGGATACCTGTTCCCATAACGTTAGCTAGCCTATTGCATTTCTGCCATGTCCAGTGACTGAATTTTTTAACTAACAGGCTACAAGTGAACAGTTAATATTGTAAACGTGTCTTTGCCTTTGCAATAAAAAAACATTCTTGTATGAGAAAACCAGAACATGTGCACACTGTTTGAGTCCAAAATAAATTTCACTTTGGAACTAACTAGGCGGGATACGAACCCACGTCTCTCGCATTCTAAGGCTTGACGCTAACCAGAAGACCAAAGGGATACAGTCACGTGATATAGGCTATAGTCCATTTGTCAGTGTCCGTCTGACTTTCACCATTTTGCTGTAGTACAAGTGAAATACAAGTGAATTTTGGCCCATTCCTCTTTACAAAACTGTTTCAGTTCAGCAATATTCTTGGGATGTCTGGTGTGAATCGCTCTCTTGAGGTCATGCCACAGCATCTCAATCAGGCTGAGGTCAGGACTCGGACTGGGCCACTCCAGAAGGCGTATTTTCTTCTGTTGAAGCCATTCTGTTGTTGATTTACTTCTGTGCTTTGGGTCGTTGTCCTGTTGCATCACCCATCTTCTGTTGAGCTTCAATTGGTGGACAGATGGCCTTAAGTTCTCCTGCAAAATGTCTTGATAAACTTGGGAATTCATATGTCTGTCGATGATAGCAATCTGTCCAGGGCCCTGAGGCAGCAAAGCAGCCCCAAACCATGATGCCCCCCCGTCCACCATACTTCACAGTTGGGATGAGGTTTTGATGTTGGTGTGCTGTGCCTTTTTTTCCTCCACACATAGTTTTGTGTGTTCCTTCCAAACAACTCAACTTTGGTTTCATCTGTCCACAGAATATTTTGCCAGTAGTGCTGTGGAACATCCAGGTGCTCTTTTGCAAACTTCAAACGTGCAGCAATGTTTTTTTTTGGACAGCAGTGGCTTCCTCCGTGGTGTCCTCCATGAACTCCATTCTTGTTTAGTGTTTTACCGTATCGTAGATTCGTCAACAGAGATGTTAGCATGTGCCAGAGATTTGTGGTAAGTCTTTAGCTGACACTCTAGGATTCTTCTTCACCTCATTGAGCATTCTGCGCTGTGCTCTTGCAGTCATCTTTACAGGACGGCCACTCCTAGGGAGAGTAGCAACAGTGCTGAACTTTCTCCATTTATAGACAATTTGTCTTACCGTGGACTGATGAACATCAAGGCTTTTAGAGATACTTTTGTAACCCTTTCCAGCTTTATGCAAGTCAACAATTCTTAATCGTAGGTCTTCCTGAGAGCTCTTTTGTGCGAGCATGGTTCAACATCAGGCAATGCTTCTTGAGAATAGCAAACTCAAAACTGGTGTGTTTTTTATAGGGCAGGGCAGCTTTAACCAACACCTCCCAATCTCGTCTCATTGATTGGACTCCAGTTGGCTGACTCCTGACTCCAATTAGCTCTTGGAGAAGTCATTAGCCTAGGGGTTCACATACTTTTTCCACCCTGCACTGTGAATGTTTACATGGTGTGTTCAATAAAAACATGAAAACATATAATTGTTTGTGTGGTATTAGTTTAAGCAGACTGTGTTTGTCTATTGTTGTGACTTAGATGAAGATCAGAACACATTTTATGACCAATTTATGCAGGAAATCCAGGTAATTCCAAAGGGTTCACATACTTTTTCTTGCAACTGTAGTTGGGAATCATGATATGTCACCAGATCTGGGTGTTTATTGGACTTCAATAATACAAATGTCAAATGCCTTTGCCCATCATCTGATTAGTGTAAAGATGACGGCAAAGGCATATATATTATACAAGTCCAATAAACATCCTGATCTGGTGACATATCTGATCTGGTGGTAGCCATTTGGCTGATGCCAGTCGGACATGCTAGATATTGGGATGATCAGATTCTCAGACTAAGGTCTGGATGATACTAATAATAATAATAGTGTAAGGACTAATAATAATATTCTTAATATCTATTCTAAAAGACTTAGCTACTGCAGTGAAACAATGACAGGGGTGATATATAATTTTTTTTCTTTTTTTGGTCAAAAATCTGCTGTATTTTGCATAAGGTGTTACTTAGGCATTCTTTGGCAGGCCAGCAAATTAGTGTTACAGCAGGAAAAGTGATAGATGGGGGGACTTGTGACAAATGTAGATAACTGTTTCTAGTTACACCAGAGCAAAGATTTTACTAAATGTATTCCTATAATCATTGCATTTAACAACACCAAGACACACAAAGCAAATGGTAAATTATTCAGGGACAGGTGTATGGAAAGACAGTGAGCTGAGCAGAGCTAAAGGGGGGTTTCGGTCCTGAAGGCCCTGGAGCTCCCTCAGGTGTGATGATCACTGTCTGCAGAGGTAGAAAGTCCAGGGGTCAGAAAGTAAAAGTCCTGCCATGTTTTTTCCACCCATAAAGTCACACAGCTGATTTCACTAATTAGCTCTACCTCCTGGCTGAAGAATTGTGCTAATTAGCAAATCCAGGTGATTGGAACAAAATACTGGGGAGGACTTTCTGAACCTGCACTTTCCACCTCTGACTGTCCTGTGGGGTCATATAATTGTCTCAGCAAAAGGACCACCTTATGATTATGGTCTCTAGCTATTTTAATATTACTGTGGAACATACTAATGGGCTCCCCCTTTCAATTAAGCACCTTCATTTATAACTGCAACCCTTTCAAGTGTTTGAAAATTCCGGCGAATGTGTGCTCAGCAATTCTCATCAATCGATTTAGACATGTAGGAGGGGAATCAAAGTGTGACTCAGGAAAGGCTGCCATTTGTGAGGAGCCCGAGAACGGTGCTCGTCATAAACTTTAAAGGACCAGAGAGCTGTGTGATAAAACAATGGACTCTCTAGACTTCCTACAGGGGGGTTCAACCCATCTGTTCTAAAGGATGTCCTCACCTGGGAAAGGACTGTGATAAGTGAAGACTGGACTATGTCATGGGTGTGAAAGTGTGTTTAGTGACATTTATGGCACAGGGGTCGTGGCGCAAGGAATGTCCTACCCGACCATCTGTGACCTTTTCCACTTTGATCCTTCGAGCCTCACACGTGACTACGGACAATACCACAGTGCCCTCAGGCTGACACCTCAGTTCATTGCACCCCCCTTCTCTCCTGGATTAAGACTCAGTTTAAATGGTCAACAGACCCTGTAAAACTTACTAACATTGCACATGTGATTCTTATATTGTTACATTATGTCTTATGTAGTAGTAACAGGAATTGCATGTAAAATGGTTCATCAGAAGGGAATTTTCATGACAACTGCAACATAATAATATTTAATCTGGTAATAATAATCATAATGGTAAGCTGTTTGGTATGGATGTAATCCAGTAAAATCCAGGAATCAAATGAGATACATTTCATACCAAATGGAGTTTAATAAAACATAGTTCCAATAACTCTGTAAAACTGTAACACTGGAATGTCCTCTCTGGTAATCAACTCCTTTTCCCTTCACCTTACTCAGCAGCGGTGGGGGTTTAGATTCCCGATTCGACCACACCTCCAGGTTAATTTATGGCCTGGTTCAAACACAGGATTTGGCTTAAAAGAAAGGGAGACACACTTATCTTGGAGCATCGTAACCGATCTCCCACACCATGCAGATTGTGTATTTTGGGTAAGGAGCATCGTAACCGATCTCCCACACCATGCAGATTGTGTATTTTGGGTAAGGAGCATCGTAACCGATCTCCCACACCGTGCAGACTCCGTGTATACTCTGTGTTTGTGTTTGGAGAATCGTAACTGATCTCCCACACAGTGCAGATTATGTATGTATGTGTGTGTAGTTAAAGCAGGCCGGGTAAGATATTTACTCTGTGTTTTCTATTCTTAATTTGTATGTTTTGTAATTGTTCTAATTTTAAGATAATGACCTACCTGCCTGTGAATAAATTCTTATTATTTTAACTTGCGTGGTCTCCATGACTCTAATCCATTTTCTATCTTTTCAGCCTAAATTACGACTGAATACTCGGGGAAAATTCTGACCAATGACCAACTGATCAGTGGCGGGGTACAGAAAGTGGAGATTCTAAGTTGGTAGGCGGCTAAGGTCGGTCATTAACAGGTTTAGTGAATGTACGGTTCTGGGAATTTGATGTGGAGAGCCCATGGACGTTTTACGTCGGTTCTTGTCAAATTCGCCTTAAGGAACCCATTTAGTGCACGCTAACCTGGGCTCGCAACTATCGATGTAAAATATAATACATGTATTGTGTTAGCCAGACCCCAACCTCTGAGTTTCTCCACCGAACCGAGATTCGGCAATAGTGTTAATCCCGGGAGCATATATTGAGTAATGGTGGCATACATGGATGAGTCGAGTGTAACCACTCTGAGCTTCACGCATGATTAAAGCAAATTCTAAATTCTATTTTAATAATTACGAGTAAACCAATTGTAACTGTTACGCTTACTGTTTGTGATTATAGATATATTCGATGTGTTGTTCAGCTCCTGTGTGAGTGTTCTAATGCTCCCATTAGAATATTGGCATTTGGACGATAGGTCGGATATATCCGTAATGACAACATGGCCCCGTTTACGAACGGAGAATAAGAATCATACTGATCCGTTTCAGGCCTGTCTTAAGCGGGATATGGAGCAGCGCATTCATATCTGACTCATGGCGACGGACTCAGTATCTTCTTAAATGTACATATAATATATTCATGACCGGAGGATAAATCACTAAACTCTTTTATTTACATCACAACAGCAGAGGACAAACATATTTACTCCTTCCCCTCCAGCTATTCCCTCATTGGTCTAGCTGTGCGGGTTCTACAGACACTAAGAGCAGGATTTACAACCCAGCAGTGACTCTCGACTGGGAATAAGATTGACTTCAGACATGGAGAAAAACAGAAATGTTATTTTTCCTCAGTGACTTTTAGTAAATTTTAAGATAATAAAAATGTACGCAAAATAAATTCAATGCAAATTAGAGTGGCAGTTCACAATGTATACCTCTCCCAACCTCTGCCAAGTTTTCATAACTGCACCAATATCAAATAATTTACATCTTTATAACTGAAGCATAGCAGTCTGGCTGTTAAGAGTACAGTGTGTGGTAATGGTTTTCTGATTTTATACCAACATTTTCAAATAGGAAGGACACTTTGTAATCGATATGTTACAATATACACACTACAGTTTTGTTTCATATCAAATATAATATGGTCAGGTATCATGTACCATCAATATCATATGTTGATTTTGAGGGAGGACCTGGGTGTAAAGGCATTGATTAAAGAGCTCTTTAGAGAAATTTATTTTTATATTTGGTTATTGTAGGAATGACCTTCAGCAGGGTGGGGAGTGAGCCTGTGGACTGAGTGTTCCTTTGTCCCCAAACAAGCTGGAACTAGTTTGGCCAGTTCCTGTAGGGACCATTTGACCATAGTGGCTACAGATCCTGTATGACCTGTTTATATGCACTAGACAATGTGTCAATTATGTGCTACAATAGCAGGTAGCACTGAGTGGATAGCCTCATTTGTGTTAGTTACACAAGGTAACTAACACAAATGCTAAGGTCAGCCAAAATGGCCTCGTAAAATGGCCACTTCACCCCTTCACTTATCCACCTTTGAAGCCAACATCATTCAAATACTTTTCACCTCTATCTGATGGTAGAGTAATGCAACTACAGGCAAATCTTTAACATCTGATAGAGGTGAACTCTGTGGAGATCATGCCTAGAAAAACCAGAACCTAAGGGATCCAAGGGAGCTGGTACAGCTGTTTCTGTCACCTGGTTATACAGGCAATGTGAAAATGGTCTCTGACTAACCATTATGACGTGTTTTCATATCCACAATAATAATTGTAAACATTAGGGTTTAACACCGGCACGAGTTCCCAGTAATTCCCGAGCAAACTACTTCCCGTTTCCCAGAAATTTAATAATGGGAAAACAGGAAAATATTTTCCATTAGCTTACACCAGTGCTGATATTTAAAAAAATATACGCGGCTTAATTTTGTTAAAACACCTGCAACAGCTGAGAATAAGCTACCAGAATATGGCATGATGGCAGAATATTCCGTCTCACCTTAGAAAACGGCAAATTAGCCTGCTTGTTTAGCAAATTTTGTTTGATTATACAATGAAGCATTGTCAAACATTAATTCCATGAGGCTGTTCTCACAGCAGTCAGATCACAGGCAATGCATTTTGCCTAGCGATGTTCAAGCTTCATCCAAGGAAGTCCTCTCCACACATGAGGCACGGACAGGACTCTGATGACTCCTTTGCTGCCATGTCAGTAGCTTTCGTATCCCTCATTTCTTTCTCATTTATTTTTCTTTTAGCCTTGGGTTCACTCTTTTTTTTTTGCTCTCCTGCCTCCTCCTCAAGGGCCCGCTTCACAGGGGTGTCAGTGAGTACTGCAGTGGCTCGTCTTTTTCTGCCATTCCTGGTGTTCTTCCTCTGCTCAGCCTTCGGGAATGGACGGAGGTCAACTGGGCTAACAGCCAACCCAGAAGTTCACTGGTCTGAGTCTGCAGAAGACAGAACCTGGAAGGTGGGGTCAGTGGCTGCAGGCAGGACCAGGGAGAGGTGGGGTCGGTGGCTGCAGCCAGGACCAGGGAGGAGGTGGGGTCGGTGGCTGCAGGAATGACTACAAAGAAGGTAGGCTCTGGGACAGTGGCAGATGGAGCAGGCCTATCAGTGACGGAGCTTGTGGAAAAGTCATCATCTGAGAAGATGTGGGGGTTAAATGACCAGATCCCAGAACACTGGAATACAGCCGTGATATTCTTTGGGGCGCAAGCGAGGGGCGGCGTCTGGGCCACCACTCCATGTAAATCATAAATCGTTGCTGGTGTATCTGGGTGGGTTTTCATCCAGCAGTCTATGGCCACATTAACGCTTCTGTTAAACGTACCGAAAACAGGACTGCAGCTTATGGGAACTGTGGGGGTGGGGGGTAAGGAGAATTGTAGGGACAACAGGAACTACAATTCCATACAGTCCACAGGAGGCTCCTCTTCCGCGTTGGAAGTGACATAGGACGTTGTACCAGTTGTGATTTCCGCACTGTAATGTGATACTGCACAGCAGAATGTGCGACTGACAATAAAGTTTAAAAAAGGGGCAACAGGGCCGCTCCTTCCCCCAGTTCTTCGCAGTTCTTCCGGTCCCAGTTGTCCATTCAACTCGCCAGGGCCTTCAATGTTTCATCTCACGGCCTGCATGCCCGGGGAAAAGCCCTTGCTCCACAAAGAAGCACGGTTGTCCATGACACCGATCCAACTGAGCGAGGCGGGCTCATTTACCCCCGGCTATCGGCCACGGAGGACCGGAGACGAGACACAAGGAGGCATCACGAGCACCCGGTGGTCAAGAAGAACCACCAAGCGGACCCCTGATCCTGCAGCATAGCACCGCCGGTGAGTCCCCAAAGAGGCAAGCGGTCTGCAGTAGATTCACACTGCATAGTTCGGGAGAAATAATGTGACCGGTTCCATTATCCACCCCTACGAACTGCAACCCTGACGACGAAAGAAACTAGTTCCAGGGACCCAAGATGAGGCGGCCGGTTCCCCTATTTATCACAACCCTACGAACTGCAACCACAGGATTGGGTGACCGAATTTCCCCTTTTCATTGTGAGTGTGCGATCCAACGCAGGAACCTATTTAACGGACTTTAATTCAAGTAAGGCTGTAACATATATATTTATTCATTTTTTCACTTAATTGTAATACTTGCCAGATGTCCTTTTGTGATAATTAGTGTTCTCATTTTTTAGTGATTCTACTTAGCAATGTACTTGAATCTGTCTTTTTCAGGGAGGACAGTGAAGACACCCCTCCCCCACCTGACACCTCTGTTGTAGGAGGTGGTAACAGACAGGTTTGCCAATAAAAGTGATGTATAATTCATTACTTTTGCTGTAAAAAGTCATGTTGAAGGCTTGTTATAGATAAACCTGTTATTCTTCTGGCTTATGGGGCTCTGGTAAATCTAATTTTGAAGTACAGTGCCATTTTAAATGTAAAGCAGATTGGATGGATAACATTAGGGTAAGTAATCCTTTTCGGAGAGCTATTTGGGCACTTTTGGGCACGCTTTGTAAGAGAATACCCTCATACACATAAGCACAAAACATGTGTAGGTTAATTTTCTTCACATTCTGTATTACAAAAACTGTTTTAAAAGAAAAATAAAGTTTTCTGATGATTGACATGCCTAGACAGAAAGATATACACGTTTTATATTTGGAGAGGTGTGGATAGCTTTTGGGACACCTGGGCCCCGTTTTGGGAAAAATACCAATGCAAAAGGAAAGCCTGTAGATATCTTTACCAAATTGTATACACACGTGGACAACATATTAGTGCACTAGAATAAGCAATTCTGGCTTGCTCCAGTACTTTGAAGTTGAGATATTCAGTGATAAACTATAAAAACACAAGGCGTTTTGTACTTTTTTTTGTATTCTTATGTGTATTTTGTATAAACTGCATGTGACCACTTTGACATACATTTATTCTGTCCCAAATTTCTGAATGGTACAAGCCTCTTCCTTCATTCAAACTTTCAACCATGGATGTGCAGTGAATAGTTTTTGAGATATTGGCACTTAATTGACACTAGTAAAAAACTAGACGAAAATTGGGCCAAATGGGCCAAAGGAAATAGGCTTAAAAATGAGACCTTCCCCGACTTTGTCTGTTGTGTATAAGAGCCCTATGGGCTGATTTTTATGTAAAGGCTGTGGGTCTGTTTTTCGGGGGAAATGAAGGTTGTGACATCAAAGCGTGCTTCCAAGTGCCTTCCCTCTCTCTGGCTGGCCCACCCCCCCCACAGCACCACAACATAAGGGCTAGCGAACTGAACCATAGACCGTAAAAAAAATACTCCTGTAACACAACACTAGCTAGTTAGCTGCTGAGAAATGAGTCAACCAGAAAACGAACGACTCCCATCCCAAAACCATCGTTGAGTCCACCAAAGGCAAAGTTTTATAAACCGAAGCCCACTTGGCCAAATAGCAGTGTGACCGAAATCGGGCAAAAACAAGGGTGAACATCGGCCGGGTATTCCAGCCATGGAGAGACCTACGTTTGTTGTTGGGGATCAAAACCGACCCGAGCTGGCGTTCTTCTTATTGAACAGGTAATGTTAATGCCAAGCACGTGAAATCTATTGTGATGTTCCTGATGCTGACATTAGCTTGGAAGGTGTGAGATGTTGCTAACGTGATTGCTATGCTAGCTAAGTTACATCTAGCTGGCTAACGTCAGCTAGCTTCCTTGCTTGCTCGTTATCACTAGCAAAATACTGTCGGAGTGGATAACGTTAGCTAGCTAAGTTACATCGGTTCAAACCCGACTCCCGGGGCTGATCTGGCTGGTAAAGTTAGTTGGCTAGCTTGCCCTTTACAAATTACTTTACCAGCTAACGTTACCAAGCAATGCCGGATCCAGGCAGGGTAGTAGCTAACGTTATCCAGCCAGCCACCAAATGTTGCTTGCTGTGAGGAAGCGCGCTAGCAGCAAGCTGCTGGCTGCAGTTCACTTACAGCCACCAGTGTCAGTAATGAGGATTTTCTGAACGTTACATATAGCCCCTTTAACTAATGAATTTACACGCTCCTCCCTGGCTTTGTTGGTAGCATCGGTGTGGCTTTTTACCATTGCAATTATTTTATGTTCTTTGTATCTGCCCACTTAGCAAGTTGATAACAACCTTTGTGATACTGGTTAGAAAATCCGGTATTATCGGTTCCAAATACGAGGATCAAAGAAAGCCTGCATCAGTTACTATGATAACTTATGCTCTGAAACCAACCTGAGCAGAACATGACCCACCCCATAGCTATTGGCGGGAAAACGTAGCCAGACGTGTCACTTCACTGGTGAACTTGATCTGATCAAGTGCCCCCAGGGATGCTCTCCGCTAATGGCCTGCTGGCATTGTGCTGCAGCACAACTTCCTCAGCAGGGGTGAAGACTAGGGTTATTGCAGAATTTCAATAAAGAGACTAACTTCGCAAAATATTTTTCATTTGACTTTGAGCAGGTCCTTTTGTAGCTGCTGTCACGTGCCCTGGGAAGTCATTAAAATAATATAATTTAATGTTACAGTAGACATTATCAGAAAGCACAGACGTCTGAATATTAGGGGGCTTACCCCCACTTTAAAATTTAGGACAATTAAATTATCTTAAGTGAATAGTCTTTTTACACATTTAATTTATCTACAATTCTCTGCCAGGCTCCCGCTCTCATTTAGCTGCTCTGGCAATGTTTGATTTACTGGTTAGGATTGCATTCTCTTTTTCATAACCCTCAATGATGAGGTAAAAAGAAATATGCCCTCTGCAGTGTTGGCATAATTTAGTGATCTACTGGCCCAAGACAAAATAAAAACGTGTCTAAAAATAAATGGACCCTGTAATCGTCATTTGTGGCAATTTGTTTTGACCTAAATTATGAAAATAAACTAATCTAAGTATTGTAAATGGTACACTTGCCTTGTTTCATTTAAACCATTTTCCAAATTTCTGTGATGCTCACATCTGGACTTTTTAAAGCCTTACATAGAACACCCCCTAAATAGGTGAGAATTGAGAATTTGGCATCTGCGCGAAGGGGTTAATAGATTGAGAAGAACTGGGAACTATTAATTACAACAAGAGCATGATACAAGCAACTCTGGTTCCTACACTTCTGCTGGTATGTTGAACCTTTTCAAACCTTTATTCGCCCCTTCTTGACATAACTGCAAAATAACTTGTTAAATTTGACTTTACAGAAGAACGTTTAGTATTTACTTTACACAGCAAATTCCTTGAATTACTTTAATAAAATCGTGAATAATCCAGGCAATAATTTGTCATACTTATTTATTGCACAAACAATTTGGTCCACATGCATTGTAACGCATTACAATGGCTTACTCTAACCCTAATTTTCTAGGTAAGATTTCAGTCAACAGGGAATTGGGGGAGGGTAACAGTGCATAAACCAGTAAATGCATAGTAAATCATTGCATTTCAATAAATAAATATATATAATAGATTAATACTTAAAAAACACAATTTAAATCAATTACCAATCAATTATGACAATGAGTTAAGATGTTTGGTTTATGTATAAATTAAGCTTACTTTTGTGAAAATAAATTAAATATGCAAACGTAGAAGTGTTTCTATATGACAGGGTCCCTTTTCTAATACAAACTGTTATTTAGATAACTAACTAACCCACACAATACCGAACCACAAGCAAAATACAAAATACTGAAACAGTACACGGAACAGCACGAATATGCGAGACACAGACAGTGGGCTTTCTCAGACGGACTGTTCCAACATTTTCTGGGCAAAGATACATTGTTGACATGAAACAATTTTATCTACCTGAACATTTAAATTTCTCCTGTGATCCTACGACAATATAGACAGCTGCATGTTTCCACAAAATCTATCTTAGGCCTTATTGGCTCTGATAGACATCAAATCAGCTTACAACAAAGAACTGAGGATGCTTTGTTTTATGTGCATTGCATGACTCAGTGTTATAGATAAAATGAGTGCTCTAAAATTGTCTTTCTGTATGATGTACCCTTAATAAATATCGGCATGAAGTACACAAGATGGCTTTCACCAGCAGAAAACAGCTCAACAGGCCTGGACTAGAATGGTCCATAGTTCCAGTAACTGGAAAACACGGAAATCTGAAAGAAAAATAAACAATAAATGCAATTCGTAATAGAGCAGCAAGACACTCTTTTTTGGATAATCAAATATTTTATGTCCAGTACTGCATTCACAAAGAAGCCGACGTTTCATACTGCTTTTGCTCATCATCAAATCTGTAGCCAAATCATAAACTGTAACCACGTGACAGCAAATCTCTGCATAATAACATCTGTGAAATAAAAATATGTGGTTCAGCTCTGCCACAAGCTGAGTGTCAGAACATTTGGAACCTAAGGATAAAACAAAGGCCAAGCCCCCTGTCCTGCATTGTGACAGCCAGGCTCTACCCACCTTATCTTTGAGCTGCTGGCAGAGCTGCAGGGAGATCGTAAAGAAAACCAAGGTGTCGTTGAGCCAGGGGACGACACACTCCACTTTGTGCACGTGACTGACTTCGAACTTTGTGTTGTTTACTTCACTGACGGAGACAGGAGTGCACAGTTAACACCCAGAGAGCAGAACTGCACATAGGGGTTATTTCACAAAGCAGGATTACTGAGTTAGCTGGATAACGGCACTGAGTAAAACCTGGAACCCTCCCAAATCTGGAACATGGACTGAAGTAAAGAGCTGTTCTGGGTTTTACTCAGTGCAGTTATCCAGCCAACTCAGTAATCCTGCTTAGTGAAATACCCCCATGGTTAGTACACTTTCATAACAAAAACATTCTTCATATTAATTGCCAACAGATTCAGATAAAAAAATTACCATGAAGAGCATTAAAGTGGTAATCTGTAATTTTTCAGTTTTGTTGGATTTGGTGTGACTCCAAATCACGGAGTTCCATTAAAAATTAAGCTACAACCACAAATGAAGCGCCATGGTTTGCTTTGGAAGTATAGCACTAGGAGCGCATCGCGTGTTTAATTTTCTTAGTGGTTTTGAAACAGCCACAATGTTGCTAGCTCCTAATATATTGTACACACAGACCGAAAACGACATCCTACAAAAATATTTAACATTTCTAAATAAATCAGAAAAATATGTTGTGGCAATGACCTATGATTTTAAGATATTTATATGTCATGTGCTTTACATATTTATAAATATTATTGGACTGAATCTCGCAACTTTTCAGAGTGTTCAGTGTTTGTTGTCTAAGCCTCATTTTCCATAATGCTATGGAAAGTAAAAATACCAATTCTGCAATTCTCTAACATGCTAATTAGCTTAGAAAATTGCTCATATTTACAGGGAAATCTAATGCAACAGCTCACTGAACCTGTGTGTATTACCTGCATCTTTCATTTAATATTAAAGAAACCAACAATCATACAATTTGTGATCATAAATACTTACAACATTGAACCAGGATTATGCAAAACTGAACTTCCAGCAGGCTTAAAATTCTAGAAAAAAAGGGATATAATTTATAAAAGAATGAAGGTAAATCTGCAATATTAAACTTTTTAAAAATAATTCTTAGGCTTTTCCCTATTTTCTCCCCAATTTTGAATCTCTATAGCCGATGCAGGAGAGTGTAGACAGTCAATCACTCAGATTGAACTGGGCCTCCGCTGACAAGGCAATACAATTAAACAAGAGCAACGGGTCCAGAAACATGCTAAGACTCTTATCAGTTATCTTCAGTTATCTTCTTATCTTCTGTTCTTGTTCGTCATAACTTAAGTGCATCCTCAATTATTCCGTCAACATTCACTTACTTTTTATGTTATAGATGTGGACCCTGTGCTGACTTTCCCAAACGTACTAAGAAAAATAAGCAAAATCTAACTAGACTTGTGTAAAAGCATTGTAAAATTCAGTTTATGGTTATGCCTGATATTTTTCTTAGTATGTTTGGGAAAGTCAGCACAGGGTCCACATCTATAACATAAAAAGTAAGTGAATGTTGACAGAATAATTGAGGATGCACTTCAGTTATGACGAACAAGAACAGAAGTATAGGCACTATACTTTGAATACCCGACAGAACCAATGGAAAATAACAGGAGTGCCCCCTATAACATCACTCCCTATGTTAGACATGGTACTCTTGAGACTGTTAACTAGATTCAGAGGATTTGCACTAATTAAATTTAAAGCTCCAGGAACTCTGGAATTTTCATTCATTGCTACCTTGGTAGTGCTGGGCTGCAGGACATGCAGTTGATAGACTGTCAGACACAACTTGCTGAGGTTGATGTAGAAATTCACCATCAGATCTCCTGGCATTGGGGGTGTGAACATTTTCTACAGTACAAAGAGAGAGAGAAGTGGTGAAAGGGGTAACATAGTGCTGGAGCAGATTTGGTGCATTTTGGTTTATACTGGGCTCACCATGAGGCCACTGGAGGCCAGCTCAGGCAGTGTCATAGTGGCTGGTGTGGTGAGACGATTACGAGCCCGCGTTAACTGCATCATCACTGCATCCATTAGCTTTGGACAGGAAGATACATATGTTATGTATGTTGTATATCACTTATGTTATTAAATAAGAGGATTTTTTGTTTTGTTTTGTGACAATCATGTGAGACAATGTTATGACTGACCTTATTAACTTCTGCCCCCGTTTTAAAGTGGTAACTCTCATCACGGCTATTCAGCAGCTGAAGAGCCTGGTTCACATGGTTCCTGGCATCCTGAATCTGGGGAAATGGAACCAAAAATTTGATTGCAGTTGATCAAGTGATTAAGATGCATGCAGAGAAAACAACTGTTGACTATGCAACTGTTCTAAAAAAGAGAATTTGGTGAATACAAAAAAGTCATAAGAACTAAAATGAAAAATCAAGTCAAACCTGCTGCATTTTCCATTGCTTGTCATCCCGAAATGCAAAATGCATTACTTGATTACTTTTAGCCATCTTTAAATTGATATCCTGTAAGACAAAAAATTACTTCAGTTAAAAGTTACTCCAGGAACATAACCTGGCATAGCAAAAGAAAATAATTATCTTGACAAGATATGATGGATTCACACCTATTTTTTGCGAAATATTAAAAAATTGGTTAAAACATTTAATTGTCAATTAAGATGCATTAGAAATAACATATCCATTACTGCTGCCAAGATGTATACTATGCATACTGTATAACTATCTGGTCACAAACTGGAACTACTGTGACTACACCACTTTACTCCCTGTACAAACGGAGCTTAAGAATTTTAGATAAAAAACCCACAAAATATAATCTGTCACATCCTCAAAACCTATAACCTGCTAAATTTAGATAATTACATGAATTTTTCATATTCTTGCATGGTTTTTAAAATTTTTAACAGATTAGCCCCCTCCATCCCCAGAATTTGTACAGTTCCGTTCCGAAAGAACTACTAAGCTTGCAAGGGCAACTGTAAGAGGCGACTGTACTGTGCCACGGCGACATACTACATTTCCAGCACAAACTGCTTTTTCGTTCAAGGGTACTACGTTTTGGAATACCTTACCAGAAGATATGAAAAACACCTGTGATTTTAATAGCTTCTCTTCTAAATAAATAAAAAAGATGGCTAAAACTAACAAAACTGTATCCATTAATGTATCCATTTTTTACCACATATTAGGCAGGTATTGATGTACAATTAGGTAGTCATTGAAGTACGCATGCTACTACAGTATGTATACACTATGTATCCTATATCTCCCAACCGTGTTTTACTATTACAAATTCAACATTCTCTTTTATATAATCGATTCATTTTGCTGTTCGTTTTATCTGTAATGGAATGATCTACATATCGTATGTTGTTCTGTAATGTCTTGTTTTTTTTTATTTGCAATGTTGTATGTCATACCATCTACCTTGGGACTACCAATTAAATGTAGCTTTTTGGCCTATTTGGGTGCAACGCATCGCATGCTTGTCATGAATGTTTTTAATTGTACACTGTCCCTGACAAATAAATAAATAAATAAATAAATAAATAAACACAGCATGATATCTAGTTTTTGTCCAAGACCGTTTAAGTTCATTCCAGCATATACTTACAGCCTGGGTTAGAGCTTCCCCTTGTAATGTCAGCACTCCTTTCACTTGGTCCATGCTAAAAAGAAATGGCATAATTACTTATTTATTATGCCATTTATTGACTCTCATGGATATCTACAAATATAAAGTGGAGCCAGACTGGAATGCCCCAAAAACAAATGACATAGTGATATGTGAAGTACTAAATTACAAAATGAAATAAAGGAGTCTGTTCTTGTAATTATTCTCATCCTTGTGTGCTGTTCATGTACTAATTCAGGTTTAGCTGCATTTATCAAGGAAAAGCAAGATGGATGACAGTCACAAGGGCAGAAGACAATTGACCTATCACTAAGTCCCGCCGCTCTTGGTTAAGTGTTCCAAATTAACAAACAGTTGATTTCATGTCAGAACTTTACAGTGTAAACAATGGCCGCATTGGCTCTTTCCGAACTAGCGTACTGTAAAAAAATAAATAAATACTTGGGTAACGTTAATTGATATGTTTTGGAAAAAACGAGAGAGCGATTTCCTTAAGAAGCAGACAGAAAGGTTTGAAATATGGAATGGAGCGGTAGCTATGTGCAAGAAGTAAATGTGTGTAGAAATGAAAACGTGATTAGAATCAAATTAAAGGAGCTATATGTAACACATTTACTGTACTAAATCATAAAATGACCATGATATCTCAACAGAGATTAAGGAAACATGCTAAGTCGAAATATTGGCTTCTCCGACAACAATGCTACAGCCAATATGGTCTCCTTTGAAATTTCCATTCCGGGTCGGAACGTCTGTATTTGTTTTGGCCTGTGTGATTCACTATTCTCAGAGTTGACTCCGCCCACTGCCCATTACGAACAACCAGACAGCCGATTTACGAATGCCTAAACTAAGTTCAACATCGTTTTCATTTAGCTAGGTAGCTAAAGATTTATATATATATATATATATATGTATATAGTTACTAGCTAAACATACCACTAACGTTTGCTTATATCTGTGTGACCGTAAACATAGCCAGCCATGCATCTAGCTAACATTGACAGAGTTATAAAAAATCCACATGAGCTGGTTTATAATTTGCAAACAATAAATAAATTGCAAACGTATACATTAGCCC
Organism: Synaphobranchus kaupii; assembly: GCA_029718625.1. Lineage (NCBI taxonomy): Eukaryota > Metazoa > Chordata > Actinopteri > Anguilliformes > Synaphobranchidae > Synaphobranchus > Synaphobranchus kaupii. The sequence goes on from CM056379.1 coordinate 38,988,406, forward strand.
AGGGGTGTCCAATCTTATCCGAAAAGGGCCAGTGTGGGTGCAGGTTTTTGTTTTAGCCCAGCACTACTTCACCTGATTCAACTAATTAACTAATCATGGTTTCAATCAAAACATTGATAAGTAGAATCAGGTGTCTTTGTCTTGGGCTAAAACAAAAACCTGCACCCACACCGGCCCTTTTCGGATAAGATTGGACACCCCTGCATTAGCCGATCAACTTACAGTGTAGGACTCCTCGTCGCTTGTCATTGTCAAAATAGAATAAGCTCGTCTCAAAATATAATGTTGCGCTCGGCTCGTCTTGCGCTTGTGTTCGTTCAGTGTCCTCAACCTGGCAACCTGCGTGAGCTTCGAGTCTGGGGAGGAGGAGGCGGGTGGAGACAACTCTCTCCAATATTGTGAATTTGGACTGCAGTGCCCATTTTAAACGCTCGGTGTCAATGCTACATATAGCTCCTTTAAAGCCCAAATTAGGCTACCGCTTGAGAAACTGCACCAGCTGATTACCGATGTTGCTGATAAACACCATCGAGGAGCAGTGTTGTCCGTGCACTGTAGGTAAGATTAATGAACTAACATAGTACATTATGAATATAAACCCCCCAAAGCCAGTGACCTGAAACTGGCATGTTAAGACGCCAGTATGAGCTACTGAATAGCTACCCAGCTAACAAAATGACGTCCTGTGGACGTCCTCTAAATGGACCACAAAGTTATTACGACGTTGAAAATTAACGTTTTCCAGGCGTTATTTTGTAGGGGATGTTCTGGGGACGTTTTTCTTAATGTCAAAACGACGTTTTCAGGATGCTCTGAATACAGTCATAGGACCATAAAATGACATCCTGTGGACGTCCTCTAAATTCACCACAACGTTATTACGACATAGAAAATGAACGTTCTCCAGGTGTTATTTTGTAGGGGTCCTTTGATGTCCTGGGGACGTTTTTCTTAACGTCAAAACAATGTTTTTAGGATGTTCTTAATACAGTCATAGGACCATAAAATGATGTCCTGCGGACATCTTCTAAATTGACCACAACGTTATTACGACGTTGAAAATTTACCTTCTCCAGGCGTTATTTTGTAGGGGTCCTTTGAAATTTAAAATAGTCATACAACGTTGTAATAACATTGTGGTCAATTTAGAGGACATCCCCAGGAGATCAAAGGAACCCTACAAAATAATGCCTGGAGAACGTTAATTTTTAACGTCGTAATAAGGTTGTGGTCAATTTAGAGGACGTCCACAGGACATCATTTTGTTAGCTGGGTAGGTTCAAAAAGATAGCTCATCTTTTCATAAACATGCACAACGAAAGTGTTATCTGATTGAACTACCCGCTTGTAGTTGAGCAGTGATTGGTTATTAGCAAAGATTTTAGACATCCGTCTACCCTCTTTGTTATTAATCATGTTTGAGTGACGGACCCGGAAGTGGCCGAGAAACATTATACGTTGGGAACAGGCAAAGATTGTAGAAAAGACAAGATACGCAACTGGCGCCTTTCCCCTGTAGTGCATGTCCATTGGGAATCAGCCCGCATTTATGTGACTCTGGACCGCATTTCCAAAAGACTACATATACCGGCATGTGACAGTCAAGGGATCCCGGGCAGTCATGTGATCCTTGACCAATCAGGACTGAGTCCCCGGTTCTATAAAACTTTGAGAAAACTTTCAATTCTTTCTTACCATTTTCACATGTCGGAACAATCGTCTCCTGTCCATCTTCCTGGCTGGGAAGGGACGAGACTAGGCCGACCCAGGCAAGGAACACGCGGGGAGAACTGCTCCCTCCCTCGGGTTATGCAGCCACAACGACCGCTCTCTCACCCAGCTCTCAGTTAGCGTGTTTGCGAAAGCCACTAAAACGGCTAGCTACACTGAGCTACCGTCATACGGCGTAGCCTTAAAGCGACAGCCAGAGAAACGTGTGTAGCCTACGTTACCACGAACCGCAACCCTCAAAGATTTTGGGAAACAACTTGCTGAAGGACAAAGGACCAGAAAACCTTCTTCAAAAGTCTCACCAAAGGACAGAGAAAAAGGACAATCCAATCCAGACAGAACTTTCCGGACATCATCAAAGCCATGGACTCGCCTGTACTAGCAACTTCAGTACAGTAAGACTGACATGAACATCCAGGCAATAGTTAGGAAAACTTTTGTGTAATGTTTATTGTCAATGTAATTACATATTTGATTGTATCCATTGTGTGTATTTAGAGTAACGTTAACTTATAACTGAACACATGGCTTGCAGGCTATCGACAGCCAATTAGCCTCGCATAAGCTAAAGTTACAGAGCCTACTCTAACTTACTCTAAAACTAATTTACAATCCGCCTCCCTTTGAAATCGAGATCGGTGCATGCAATCTCCTTTGTACTAATACCTAACCCATTAGATATAGTATACCGTGCCTGTATACGGATAGGGGCCTGGGATTTAGCTCGACGTACCTAAATTTCTATAGCCTCAATATACGCCATGTTTCAGGCCACGTTAGCTTCATGCTAAAGCTATATTCGTATTTCCCCCCTCGAGATTGTCTTTGAACTATGAACACGTGTTCTGAGCATATACAGAAATAGAACTGTGAATTCTATATGCCTCAGTCTTTGTCTACACTTCATTTCGCTTTTCATATCATTCACTGTTTTTAGTATATTAGTTTAGATGTGTTTGTTATTTAATAAATTGTATTTTATCAAACCTGGTCGTCGGTCTGATTGTTGTTTGGATAGACATTTGAGCCTATCCTCCAAAAGAACTTACGCCTTCAGATTAAGTTATTGATTATTATTTTAATATTTAACATTTAAATTTATAATCATGATTTAATAATAAGTTTTATGAGACTGATTAATTATACTTTTGCACCTAGTGTGAAGCCATATATAAATATATATATTCTGCACATTCATTGGTGCCTCCATGTGATGACTTAAGACATTTTAACTGTCTGTCCTCACTGCCAAATTATTAATGTACCTAACGACACTACACCCCATTGGATTTTTTGTCCGCACAAGAGGAAGTGATCAGGCATGCGCAGTAGTGTTTTCAGTTAGCTTAGCAACTAAAGTTATCTTTTAAATTGTATTTCTTTTTTATTTACTTGGATGCATTTACATCCACATTTTCATGTTTGCTTTTTGAGTATCTTCATATTGCATGTGTAGTGAATAAAATGCTGGCACAGTAATTTTGACAAAGTTTCGCCACTTTGCATTATGGTGACGGTCTTTGCAGCAACAAGTTGTTAATATGCATGTCTATGGTCTTTATGGGTGTAGCCATCGAGATATACAGTATAAGAAGAACTGGAGACAGCTTGCGCTTGCCAGTTCCAAGGATTCCTATGAGAGCTGATCATTGCCGCATGAAGCCAATTCATGGAGATGCCATGTTAGACTATGGGGCTTTTTGGAACCAGAGCATGTGCATTGGGTACCTAAACATGCAGACCTAATTGTAATAAAACAAATCTTATAACTTCTTCTGTGGGGCTCATTAAAAAAAAAATCGGTCCCTGGAGAGTAATTAGTTCGGTGTGAAGAAATTTAGAATTGAAAAGAACTGTCAAAAATAGTTTCATTTGGCCTGGGTAATTTCATAGTTTTTAATGGACTTCAATGGGGAAATTTGCTTCTTGGCACCAGAGGCTGCAATGCCTCCGGTGACCACTGGAGTTTGCGAGCATCAAGGAGAATTTCCTGGTCATCTGTTACAAAGAGGAAGAGGAAGAGGTACAGCTTCGGAGCTGGAACGTCCGCAGTTGGAACTTATTAGACAGACAACAGGCGCTCTTTGAATGACTGGAAGTCAATGGGGTTTTTACAAAACAGTTAGCTAAAAGGGTCATTATCAGAAAAAAAAATCTCCCTTTTCTTTTTAGATTATATATTCCTAGGTTGTCAGGACACAGTACTAATACTTACAACCCATTATGATTTTGACTGTCGCAACGAAAAACAACTTGAAATCCGGCTATAGCACGGTCAGATGCGCGCCACTTTAAGCATACGTTATGTAAATGGAAGATAACACTGAATGTTCATTAACATGAAAAGAAAAACCCATGACAGAAATGTTGGATAATATATTTATATAGCAATATTTACATTTAATATCATGATACTCATGATCAGATCATTGTGATTAGGATCATATTTTGCTTTTTGTATAGCATATATGGGAAAATCATGCAGATGCAACATATTAATAAATTTGAAGATGTGGTTATTCTGGCTTACTGTGAAATTTCTATCTATTTTATATTCAATTTTCTTTTCTCCATGTGTAATTATGTTTGGTGCTTTGTAAAGGCCCAAAACAAATATATTTCTCAAAAGTATCACAATGTACAAAACTCTACCAGAAGGCATATTAAAAGTACTGCTAAAAGTAATGTTATTGGCAAAAATTCTGTATGTGAGTTGAAAGATTTTATTACTTTATTGGATTTTGCATTACATTATGGCCTTTATTACAAACCCCAATTCCAAAAAAGTTGGGACAGTATGTAAAATGCACATAAAAGCAGAAAGCAGAGATTTGTAAATTCTCTTTTACATATATTTAATTGAAAACAGTACAAAGAAAAGATATTTAATGCTTTACCTTATAAACTTTATTGATTTTTGTAAATATACGCTAATTCCGTATTTTATGCCTGCAACATGTTCCAAAAAAGTTGGGACAGGGGCAAAAAAAAAAAAAGACTGGGAAGTTCAAAAAACACCTGTTTGGAACATTCCACAGGAAAACAGGTGATGCTATCATGACTGGATATAAAGGGATATGAAAAGACTCGATATCTTATTTTCAGGTACTCGTACAAGCGATACTATAACCTCTCTGCATTTCAATGGATCTCTATGGGAAATGGGGGTGGGACTAGATTAAGATGTAAATTTCACAGGAATAGTATGGAACCCATGGTTGCTAAATGGCTGTAAGTCATCAAGGGTCTGCGGTATCAAACGAGCCTTAAACCATCACTCTGCTGGTAGATATGCAGTAGATATGGATGGATCACTTGAAGGGTTGTTTCTCCTAACTTATTTTTCCATAGAGTTCAATAGGAAAATGAGTCGGTTTGAGGCTCGTTTGATACCTCAGATCCTTGATGACTTACAGCCATTTAGCCAACCATGGGTTCCATACTATTCCCGTGTAATTTACAGCTTAATCTAGTCCCACCCCCCAATTCCCATAGAGATCCATTCAAATGCAGAGGTTATAGTATCGCTTGTAAGGGAACCTGAAAATAAGATATCAAGAGTCTTTTGATATCCTTTTATACCAAGTTGTTCAATGTTCTGTGCTGCCCTACAAAGGCAAATGGCAATAACAAAGTTACTGGAGTTTTGTAGGGCAATACAGATATAGTCATATATAGTACATACAAATGTAGAGGTTTTCAGATATAGTGGTATACACGTAGAAGGGTACTACATGTTGTAGTGTGCTACTCAGCAATACTATTTTAAGGACAGTATTATTTTGGTTGATTCAACTGAATCATTATTGAATTGGAACATTTATCAAATGAATATAAAATATAGCTTGGTACTTTATACAATCTTTTTTGTTCATCTTCATCAAGGGTGTGAATAATATTTTGAGGGTACTGACAACTGTACATCGCAAAACAGCTTAGAAACAATGAATTATTTAAAACTCAAAATAAAAAGTGCATTTTCCATGATCAAATTGCTTCACATCAAAGGAATACACGTATTTTAGTTTCCTCCAATGTTAAGCATGATCTGGGTAAATACAAAAAGGATAAACGACAATGCAGTCCTGTTTGATGTGGAGCATGATTCTAAGTCTTTCGTCCCCAAAGCAATTCTGTATGCTAGGCTTGTCCTTGTGCAGAAGTACACTCAATAGGACACACAGAGAACTTCTGAATATCCCCATGCAATAATTTTTATGGTCTAACACCACAAGTGACTCCTAACCACACATATGCTGCTTAGGAGTCACTGTGTGTGGTTAGATGGAATTTGGAATGGATCTAGAAAAAGTTTGATTCACCACTCCATACATCATTTGGATAAGTTCATGCATAAGGCAAATTACATTTGCTTTTATCCAGTTACTTACGTTGAGCTACCCAGAATGAAATTTTCTTGTTTAAGTTGGCTTTCTAGACCACCTGCTGGCATTGAAAAGCGGCGTGATGCCTCCTGTGTGAAGAGAAAAAGTAATGTACTGAAAAAAGCAATAGATAATAAAAAGTAATAGAGGAAAATAAGAATAAAAAGCTATCCATGTTTTGGTGTCTCAGTGGCCTAGCAAGCGGTTTGAGTACTTTTCTGGAGTACAGAGGCAAAACAACAAAAATTGTGTCACAAAATACTTATAGACTGCACATATAAATTGTTAACCTTCATTATATCCTTCAGCTGCTTAAGGACAGCATGGACTTCCTCTTTCAAAAGCCATTTGAATTCTTCCTCCTGAAATCAAAGCAAAGGCAATCACAGACTTTAACCACAAAAAAACATAAATATATTAACAGAAGTAAGCTAGGCTAGTATATCACAGTTAATATAGGCTACCTATCAATTTCTAAAGACAATGCGATAGAAAGTGACTCAACTATGCCAACCAATGGCAGGCCTACTGAGCAACCCAAAACATTAACTAGCCTACACAATGCATCGCATAATGTTTTTCCCAATTGATTGCGTTTGGCTTTGTGAGCCCTATATTTTAGATTTAGCAAACAAATATGATTAACTTTCAATGAGTAACGTATAACAAACCATCCACTCAGACAATTCATTTAAGCAGCTTCAATCTCTCTATTCTCTTGGGCGCATACACAAACTATACAGAGGCATGCAGACCTGGGCGCCCTCTAAATCTGCAAATCAGTGTCACTTGACGCATATATTAACGCAATGTTAGCTAGCTGGCTTGTCAACAGCATCTTACCCATCACTCTCACTGCAGGATTTGTGTACATCACGATTATCTTGTAAACGCTATTTTACACGTCACTTTCACTTACCAAGACGGCTCTTTCTGCTTGACTCGCCGCCGACATCTTAAAATAGTCATATAACGTAGCTAGCTAGCTAAAAAGCAAATAAGGTAGAACGATGATTCTGTAAATTACCATATATTATACATCTACACAGCTGTACCGCCTACTGTTACTTATAATTGACTGTTAGCTGCTACTATGTATGTCCCGCCTTCTTTGGGTGGACCTAGATATATCTATGGGTGGACCGTTACAACTTCCGCTCGCCGATGGGCTGAATCGTCATTACTCCCATAGGTTTTCCGTCTTCAGCGCCAGGTACCTGGATTTCGGTTTTTCAAAGTCGTTAGCATAATGGCTTTAAAAGCAGCCTAAATTTCAGCCCAGTGTAACCTCAAAATGAACTAAGCATCGTTAAACGTGTATAATTTATATATAAGGGCTATAGAAGAAAATAAAGAGAATACAAAGCAAAGGTATTTAGTCTCTTCTGCTCCCAATAACTATGGTCCCCATTACCTGTCACAACCTACCTTGCCTGGCATTTTTTTCAAAAGTTTTTGTTCCATTAACATGTTTATGAGCACTTAATTGGCAACTGCTTCAGGTTGTATAGGACGCAAACAAAGGTGTGTGTGTAATTACCTAAGTTCCTTGTTTTTTTTATTTTTGTTAGTTCATGATGGATGACATTTGTTGAGCTCTGCTTTTTATTTTTTGTGAGGATTTAATTCCATGAAAATAACATTTGGGGTTTGTAATGCAAATCAATTTGTTTTATTGAACCATTTGTTGTACAACGCTTTGATGAAATTCCTGTGCACATTCATTTAATCATACCAGCACTGTGACGGATGATACACAATGTTCAAATTTTTGCCATTTTGATAATTTTTAAATGGCACTGTCATTTAATGGCACGGTTTGTTCAAATGTATTTAAACAAGATAAATGAGAACTTAATTATAGAGGTGAAGTGCAAGGTCTGGTTACACAACACACGTAAAAGAAGGTAACCATAGTAAACTCCAATTCTTTCAGTTGTTCATCTTGACTTCTCAAAATAATTGTCAAGATATCTAAACAGTATGTGGAACATTAGCCTATTTTATTCAGCATGTTGACAAAAAAGGAAAGAATTTAAGGAATATAGAAAAACACTAGTTATACACACAACTGTATTAAGACAGATTGTACATTTCAGAATTACAGAGTAGCCATATTTAAAACTGAAACAAGCTTACAGTTCAGAATCATTTTGACAAAAATGCATATCCTTGAAAATTACAATTGAAAGGTTTATTGGAATACATGACTGGGATGACAAATGCTCTTCAGTTAAAACATTTCTAGCAATATGTATCTACATTATACATATTTATTTTATGTATATATATTCAATGTATGTATATTCAATGTTTAAATTTAACTATAAAATGACAAGACACTTAGATGTCCATAAGTAATGTCCATAATGTATCCTAAATATTATTAGTTTATTAAATATGATACAATTCCCCAATTCAATCCAATGTCATCTATTTCACCATTACTGACCAAAAACCTCATATTAAACTGCATGCTCAACTTCCAGAGTATACATTGCATTGCTTATATTTGTATGGATGTGTACGAAACTCACAAAACTACAGGTTTTTAATTTCAAAGGTGGAGTTGCATTGATGAATTATGGATAAAACCAAGTCATACAATCTTCCATTTTATGCGCTGTGAATAATAGTACAAGTGTTAAAGCACAAAATGTCAAATGAAGCTGAACTAGCAGCACATCCTTAGAGGTGGGTTGGGCAATAACATGGCAACATTTACACAGGAAACAATTCATTGCAATTCAATCAATAATATACAGTCCATAAGACAATTATAAAATAAGATTTCAGAGGTTTAAATTCTAATAATTAACAGTACAAAGATGCTATAATATAACACTTTGCACATATGTTGAACATTGACTACCCCATGTAAGTTTCCTTAACAGTTGACTAGAAATGTATTAGAGTTTTAAGGCATCAAAATGCTACAATTGCAAAATATGAGAATGCAATTTCCCCAATTTTATGTACTGGGGAAATAAGACAACTTCAGAAAATTAAATAAATACATCTCTTGTGGTTAACAATATTAAGGCATTGCAATGGTATTTTCTTGATGCCTTGAGCCAGCTCTCAATATTAACAATTTTGTCATTTACATCATCCTGGACAAATATAGGAAAGTATACATAGCAAATTAAATAATGGAACTAAAGAGCGGCCATGAATGACAAGTCAAACTTAATCCCCTTTAAATCTGAGTGCAATGAATAAAGGGTACATGTTTAAACGGAAGATACTGCATTTCACCCTATTATAAACACTGAAGAGCTGAATAAGCTCATATTACTCCAGTACAAAGTCAGTGCAATACTTAGGCTTACAAACAGTTCCCATCGCATATGGGAGGAAATATCACTGCTGCCAAATAGGCAGAATCTGAGCAGATTCATAAAAAAAGTAAATATAAAAATTATATTAAAGTGTATACATATATAGAGGAAAGTCTGAATCCCATTTAAAGATTCAGTGAATATAGGCTCTGTATACCGCGGACATATCATTGTCAGACTGGTCCAGGGCTTTTGCCCTCTTGTAGACCTGTGGGGAAGAAAGAAGTGAAAAATCAGCTTTTCGTTAGATAGGCAAACAATCAGGAAATCAGAGTAACCACATCATTGCTAAAAAGAACAACACAGGATTACTGCAAAACAAATAATTTGCCATGGGCTTCAAAACGGTTTTGAATTATTGGTATTCAAAACCATATTTAAAAATGCATGAAACCTAAAGGGTTTTCACTGAGGACTTAGAAAAGGGGCTCCTTACAGCTATGAGGATTAAGTGGGGAAAAAAATGTATTCAGGTTTTAGCTTTACAATTTTAAGAATATAAAATGTGAAAAATGATCAGATTAAAGTTTACCTCATTGGCTGCAGCAGCCATTGGGGTTGGGTGATTGACCGAATCACCCACTGAAATTGCTAACCGAAGATCTTTCTGAATGTGCTTCAAATAATAATCAGGTTTGAAATTGCCCTGCAAAATATCTGAACAAAACAGTTAGACAGTGAGTAAGATGCAAAAACTGGGGGGAAAAAAAAGTAATGTTAAATTGACATGCAAGATAAAATGTCACCAAGGAAAAATGGCAAATTCTTAATGTAATGTCATCTTTAAACATACATACTTTGGCATTTCTGGTCCAGGAAGGTGCTTGCCATTTGTCCCTGACACAGGATGTCCAGGAATGTTTGCTGTGACTGACCAGTGACCTGAGCCAATGTCAAACCCTCTGCAATTGTAGCCATAAAACTGCCCTGTACCATACTTAGGATTAGCATCATCTTTGCAGCATTCCCTGCTTCACCTATATAAGAGAAGGGAAGGAGAGATGAGTCAACATTTATCTACAGTATATTTACCCTCAACACAATTGTACACCATTTAAAGTACAACTGTGACTGAAAAGTTACAGTAAAATGTGCATGTTTATTATGTAATAATACTTTGACTGTTGCAAGACTTCATGGAGCTGCTGAAAAGTAAGGTGACAAAAATATATACCCAAGAAGAAAGATGTTTTTCCCATAGCTTGGAAACAGCTGCTGCAGTCTTCATATACAGTTCTGTCTCCGGCAGCTAAAATAACCAACATCCCGTCATTAGACAGCTGCTGGCTGCCTGACACTGCGGCCTCCAGGAATCGACCCCCTCGAGACGTGATGACCTGAGGATAACATGGAAATTGCACACTAATTTACCAAACCTTCACAGCAGGGAATTAATTCAGCAACAGGCTGAAATTCATTGCAATTTGTGATGTGAAGCAACCTCGTGTCCAAGCAAAGTCGGAACACTATTCAACTGTGACCTGCGGCACTATGACGGGAAATGTCCTCAGATCGCATTAAGGAGGAGTTTCTGGTGGTCGCCATCAAATATGAAAGTTCAGGGCAAAATATGTGCCATGGAATCAGCCTGCGCTTTCCCTTGCATGCGGCGCATATAATTTGTAAACCGTAGGGCTGGTTTTACATCATATCACAAATGAATAGGACTTAAGACCATTTTCTCCTGCACATTTTTAAAAACTAAAGTGGCTTGAGTGGCATTGGTATTAAAATGCTTTCTTAGAATTTTGTTAGCATTGAAGAGAGCCAAAATCCCATTCTTTGTGAGCCTATTCTAAATAAAATAAATGGTTGACCTGCATACGTGTAGCCAATGTGGTGTGGAAAGTGTCATCACTGGAAACAGTGAAAAATCTTAATTCTACAACTGATGATTGTACATAAAGAAATGTACTGCTGGAGTACCATTTTTCCCCAAAGCTAGATTTGGCAAAATGCAGATCCAAAAAGACGTTGAAACAATAGTGTGAAGACGTTACAAGAAGCATGCATTTTGGGTGCTTGATGGAGACGAGTGTGTGTTTGGCTATAATTCCAGTCAAACTTTGTGAAAATGACAGAAATAATACCACACACTACTTTACAGATTTCTTCCTGAGTAACAATGCAATACCATATTTTCATCCCTGTTTACGCAAAATCCTTTTGTGTGGGTCAGTCTGTTAACAAACTTACAGGGTATTTTGGAACCTGTTTTTACGTCACACCAAATTCAGCACAAACGGAACATCAAACGGAGCATAAAGTGACAGAACGACTATCCAGCGTTTTTGTTTTAAATATCGCCTAAAATTTTAGTGAAGGCCATGTAAAGCCTGTGATGCTTACCTGCGACAGTTCAGCGATGGTTTCTGGGTCAACAGTGGACATTTCCACATAGCATTTTCCTGGTCGGATTCCCTGAAGCACACCACTGGGTCCAAGAACTAGCTGTAGATCGAGGAACAGATTTACATTGGCATCAATATTTACAGCACACTCAGTGACAGTGGAGACATTTCCCCTATATTTTACAACAATAAAAATGCATGCTATTCCCAGTAATTTAAGTTTATTTTCTTTCCCCATCCAGGGGAAAGCAAAGTTGAGGCAGCAAAGTTGACACAAAACAGGTCTCGTTGGGCATTCAGCAACAAGACTTATTTACTTACATCTTTAGCAGCTTTTGGGTCTGATACACAGGAAAAAGTTATTTCACACATGGACACAACCTCTGCTGGGGTACGCCCTAATCTGGCTCCCTCTTGGATGAACAAGTCACACTGCAATTAGATCAAAAGGACAAAACACAAAGTAACAAAATACTCTTCAAATTAAATGATCAATTATTAATTATTGCATAATAAATTCAAAATTCTTTAGAGAAACCATACAGTACACACCTTGTGGAATACCAATGAGACCATTTTCTAAATGTGTATAGCACTCCACCAAAGTGACAAATTATGAAAGAAATAAAATTGATGATTTAGCTTCTTAGATAATTCATAATTATGGCAGAAAGGCCAAAGTAAAAAATATTTAGCACATCATAATTTCCAATAAGGTGTACATTCTATACTACAATGGCCACTAAAAATGTGGGGCAGACCAATTGTACCCTGAACATGCAGAATTTTCTAATGCTACCTTCTCAGCTGTGCGATTCCACACTGTGACAATGTGGCCCATTTTTAACAGGTTAGAAACTATTCCACTTCCCATATGTCCCAGTCCAAGGAATCCGATCCTGTGATGGGAAAAAAGACATAAGACATCCCCCCCCAAAAGGTTTACATCAGCAAAATTATACTCGTCTCATATTATACTCTTCTCACAACTATAAAACCGTAGGTTACTGAAATTAAAAATGTCAGTGCCCCTGGAAAATCAAAGTTAATAATCCCAAAGTGATGGAACTTGCGCAACAGTTAAGAGCATAATTAACAAAAACATTTTTGAAGCTTACCTTTTATCTGTAGGTGTAATGCTGCCATTAATGGCAGTACTGTCTGCTGCTTGAATAGATGTTGATGCTACTTCCTGCTTAAACAAAACATTGTAGTGGTACAAACTATGCAAAAATGTGTTTATAGTAAAAAATTAATTTCTAACTCAAATTATGCACACATAAAAGGACTTCGATCAAAATGAAATGTCACTTTCAATTAAAATATTAAAATCACCTCAATAATCTTCAGTCTTTTGCTGATGGGCTCCAAGGAAGAACATGGCTGTGGAGAAAATAAGCAAATTCAAAGTTTCAGTTTTTTGTAGTATGCAAGTATGAATAATTTCTCAAAGTATTATTTAGTACATTCACATTAGGTTATGGATCATTCCATATCAAATTGGTCACTTGTGAATGTTTATAAAAAAAATAAAAAAAAGTTTTTAACCAATGACCTAAATCATTTAAAAATGCCTCAATTTCTTCTTTTTTATTAATGTTGTAGCTTAGATCTTCTGAAGTGTTTGTGTTGTGCTTGCCATCAGTTGAAGCACAGCACACACTGTATACACTTGAATACAGGGTGTCAGATGGATCTTCCACATGGACAATGAATTTACCACTTGCCTCAGTTTCAGACCTATTCACTTAAGGCAAGGAAAGTACAAGGTATTAAAATGACTCAATTGACCCCAAAAGTCTCATAACATACACACTGATTTCCTAGTTAGCTAAGGAAATGGTAATTTCAAATGCTTACCATCAGTAGATAATTAACACCTAACATTGTTATTTTTCATTATCCTTCTTCCCCAAATCTTCAAGTTATAAGCTAGCGACTAATATAGCCGACATAAAGTTCAAAGCCAAACAAGTACTTTGTTAGCCAGATATGTAGCCTACCTTGTAGGTAGTCAACTTTAGCGGGAACAAAAACTTGTTGCTGTGGTCTGTTTCACTTCATTTGAGGAAAATTTGGGTGCCAGTTTAGTATAATGTTAAGGAAATGGCTTTGTAACCTAAAAGTTGCAGGTTTGATTACCAGGTAAGACACTGCCATTATAAATGGATACCACTTTTTTTTTTTTTTTAAACGCAAAAAGCTGTTTAAGTTTCTCTAGGTAAGAGTGTCTGCTAAAAGCCTATAACGTAATGTAATGAAAACAATGTCAATGCTAGTTTCATTCCGAACTATTAAACCATATAGCGGTCACTAAAATAAAAGTATGAAAACCTACACTAGTCCACTGGCTTGTGGGTAAACTATCTAAAGTCACAAAGTTGAAAACTTAAAATTAGGGCAGCTATTACTTTTGTTGTTGCAAGATTGTGATAAATTGTCTTGCATTCAACATGTTAGTATGCGATTCCCTTCCAAAGATTTGCACTTGAACAGTTGATGACAGTGGTAGCAAATGATAGGTCAGTTATGAGGCAACAAGGCAGCCATTTGTACACTTACAAGGACAAAGTGCCTGGCCCATTATGTTCACACTGCAGTTGGAAACACAATTATAGATCTATAATTTTCATATGCTGTCCACACGTGACCTATATCCCATTTGTTTAGATAACGTTTACATCCTGACATGATAGGCACGCAAATTAGTCGCGATCGCTGTGCCATTTATAAACAGGCAGGCACTAGACAGCAAACAAAAATAAGCATTTAAACTTTGCCTCAAATGACTTTTCTAGGTTTCTGTTGTACAGAATCCAAGATGTCAGATAGCTAAACTCCATGACAAGTGGATAACTCCTTGAAGATACATTTATTTTAGCACCTTATTTATAAATGTGCTCGCACAGAAGCATACCCTATAATGAAATTAAGCATGCTATTAGGGAACAACTCCACTGGCTGTCATTTGGCTCCACATTTAGCCTACTGGTAATATTATTCAACTCAGCTGTGATATTCACTTGAGTGCACAAAATACAGTTGAGTTGTACAGACAACTTGTTTATTATGTGCATTGTGTTTCAAAGGCATTACTCAGGTAGTTCAAAGCAGCAGAGTGGAACCACAGGTTAGGCCAGCTGTCAGAGACATAGGCCTACTGGTGTTTTTAATTAACACACATCTCCTTTTAACGCAGTAAAGCAATTAAGATATAAACTGAGTTTAAATCTTTACTGTGGGATTTTCTTCCAAGAACCCTTGGAAACTAAAAGATACCCCTATCTGTCCATCATGATAATAGTTCTGGTTCACAGTGTGGATGCAAAAAAAAAAAACTTAATTTCTGATGATTTTTTCATCATTGGTAGACTGCATACTTGCTAACATAGAACAAGTGGCAGTACACAAATGTAGTGTTGGTTTTATCATTTTATTTCTGTTTCTGATACTGAGTATGTAAAGTATGTATCGACTCCAATAGAAATACACTAAGGAAAATTCAAGTCTCCAAGATGACACAATGCAGTGCCATGCTACAGAGGTAATCTGTCCAAAAACAATTGGTTGGTAAGGAGTATGCCATCAGTTTTTTTAAATAGGAATATTTTTTTAACCGATTCAATAATGCTAATATTTCACCTTTCCACATTAAAATATATTGTTCATACAGTCATTACTCCTCATATGCAACATCCATGTCAGTGCCCCACATATGCACTGAAACACCAATGCACCTGGCTGTACAGATCTTTGGCAATTTTAGGATCAGGGCAATTTCAAATACAATTTAAATTAATTTAATTTAGTGTCATCATTTACCTTCCTGTCCATCCTATTGAAACCCTTAGCACTTTCAGTTTGGTGGTAAACTCTGCATTCGTTTCCCCTCTCAAGAAAACATTCAGCTTTTTTGTTATTACTCTGAGGATCAAATGCAACCACTGGCTTGATCTATTCACTCACCCATTTAGAAGTAATCCTAATGAACAGATCCATCCTGAATGTTACCAAGCGCTTAAAAGAAAAGCCAATACTACTCTGCAAGTAGGAAGGAAGGAAGATCACCTCACCGCGCATCTGCCAAATAACACACTGATCCAGTGTTTCTCAGAAATGGGATGGCAAATCGAGAAAGGAATCAGTCTGGAGCTCACCGATATTCAGCTTTTCTTGCAAACAACCCAATATTGTCAAAAACAGTGTTATTTTCTGGCTGATGAAGACACTGGGTTGAAACATTAGTCCGTTTAAAGTCCGTTTGTAATAAAAGCTGAATATCCCTGAGCTCCAGACCAATGATTTTATCTGACTATTCTGCAAGTGTCTGTCAAACAAACAAAACATTCACCTCCAGGAGATGAGTTAATCTATAAATGTATCATTTTCAAAAGCCAATGAGATGTTATGCCTTTAATGGCAATCCTACAAATCTCAAGCATGTAGTTGCACATGACATTCTGCAGTCCAGCAAATAAGTCACTGCATCTTACCTTCTCAGTCTGGCTGAGCAGGAAGTGATGAAAATATGGGTCATCCTTTACTTTCTACAATGGAAGAGGTTGTATTGGAAATGTCTCTGAATAGAATTGCCAACTTATTACATGCAGAATCTTCCAAGATCACAAATTATTCAATATGAAACAAAAATATAAACATACAAAGAGAAGACAAAGGGCCGCCTGAAAATAATGCACCTACAATCTGTCACACTAAAATAGCAAGATTGTTGATATAAAAAGAACATTTTTAAAACCGATAGCCAAGTAGTTTTGTTACTCAGCTGGATAGTAGCAAGTCATGAACAGCAGAATTTTTGGCTTCTTGTGGAGGAAAATGACTACATTAAATTTTATATACTCATTAGCAGTGTCTGTAAAACACTACTTCTGACCATGGATATAGATCACCCTTACTCTCCTATTTTAATCCTGAAACTGTTGAACAGAAGGTACAGGGTTAGAGTCAATTAAACCCTTAAGGGAAAAAGAAAAACATTTGTCTTCACATCTCAACTGATCGCATGTCGTATATAGATCTGTTAGTGCAATTCACGTCTTCACTACACTTGTTAGCAGTTAAGATACAGGGCAGTACATGCCATTATGACATGATGGAAATGGTGTCAGGATGCATATGTTATGATGCTTTTGAATCATGTGTGTGTGAGGGGCGGGGGTCGCTAATAAAAACAATATATCTTGATGTTCCTACAAAAATATAGCAGAAACATTAAGAATTATCAAGCATTACAAAAGTCAATTCGGGAAGAAATCTTAAGGTTCTCATGAAAACTTACAAGAACAAGGACAAACATACATTTACTAACCTTATCATTTTTTTCAAAAACAGTTTGTTTATGAGAGGCTAGGTCATTCTTATCTTCCTCTAACAGGGCTTTCACCGTTTTTGGACTCTTTCGCTTTTTCCCATCAGCTGTAGTCGATTTGCTTTTCTCTTCAGAACTACCATTATGTGATGCCTAAAGAACAAAAGATGAAACAAATATTAAAGGTTTACACTGCTATACAAACAGATGTTAGAAAAGGTATATAAGAAGATAATGTACATGCATGTAAATAATGTTATATTTGGCCAACAGTGACACTAGAATTGGGCACCTACGCTAGCAATCTGGACAGTTGTGCTAGGCACTTAAATTACTCAATTGAAGAAGATTTAAACAGAAAAAAGTAGCTGCCTAGCTGTCCCATCACAAAGTGTATTTTATAGAGAGATTGTTTGATACTTTCCCCCCCTATATAGCCTAGTAGCATGCAAAAGACCTCATAAAAGACAACTTATGGGCAGCATTATCAGTTCGAAATTTAAACAGTCCAACATTAATTCAGCAGCATAGTTGCCAAAATTAACCCAATTTTAATTCTTCCTGCAGCGATGCCTTCAACCAGTCACCATGTTGCAACTGTGTATGTATAAGGACTTTGTTTTGCATTTAAAGCTGTGATGTTCACATGCAGCTTTGCAGATGTGTCACTATACGCTCTGTGTCTTAACCAGGATGGCTGCCAGCTAACGGTAAAACAGAAACAAACAGCCAATGGGAATATGTACTGAGCTGCAATACTCGTCCACATAACTTATGGTCACAGGTCAAATGTGAACATATTGCACCTGTGCTAAATTTGGGCATCATGTATGTTGTACTGTTAAAAAACACCAAAAAATAGATTCAGAAAAGAATCTACATAGCAACCTGTTCCTTTCCTTTGGCTTTCTTCAGGAACTCTTCGACTGCATCCACTGCCTGCTGGAACCTTTTGCCTTTGTTAATTTTGATCATCTCTGCCTTGTGTGGATGGTAGGGCTTCAGTTGTTCCACCTTTATCCAAGCACTAAAAAATAATTTCAAATAAATCCACAATCAATTATAGAAAATTATGTTTCTAAGAAACAAACACTAAAGAGCACATTTTGTACTAATGACACATATGTATCCTTGAAAATTTACCTGTGAAAAAACCTTAAATTATTACAAGAGAAGTTACACTCACTGATCTTCAGTTCCAAAGAATTTCACAAAAAAACATTTTTTGCCAGTTGGTTTCTTCAAGTCCTTGGGGGGACTTACAACCTAATGGTAAAGAAAAGGAAGGCCTAAATCTTCACTGCAGAAGGACAGCCAGCAGTAAAACTAAGCTAGTGTTACTTATTTTTAAAGAGTAAACACTCACGTTATGAACACAAAGAATCATCACAGGACGAACATTTACAGATGAAACGCGCGTCACAATATAATTAATTGTTCAATTAATTAAACGTGCAAGTACAAAAATGATTTTAACAAACACGGACTAGATACTGGCTAATCAACTTAACGTTAGCCTTTTGTTTTCTTTTTTGTAAGCTCACCTTTCCTGGCCATGGTGGATAACGCCCAAGCTTCCCCCTGAAAAATATATATAACGTTAGATTAAAAAATAAAATATTAACGTTAACATTACCCACTTCCCTTCTCAGCTAACCAAAGACAGCGGAGGCGATTAAGACAGTCAGCCAACTAGCATTGCACCGTAATTTCAATAGCTATAAAGTACTCTCCGAATTGTGTATGTCCACAACGATACTACTGCGTATCAAGCTCATTTATAGAATATCATATGGCTACAAACATATAAATGTTCAGCCTGTAGCAAAATGGCCATCTCACCAAACCAAGTCCCCGATTCTCAGGTGCAAGCTCGCCATTTTAGGACTTTAACAGCTACGTCGAACAGCAAACAGCATCCAAGGAAGAAAAAGAGAAGCACACCCACTCATATCACATGGTCTAGCTTTCATTCCATAGCAAAGATGTGTTGTAGTTCGAGATGAATAAATCCGTCCGTACTTCCGTTCTCATATTCAGCTATGTAATTGCTCATAGATGTCTGTTTTAAGAAAAGAAGACGAGGTACAACTATAACTTATCAATGTGTGTTACTATCACTACGATCATTATAAGTCATATGGATAATAAAACGTAGAACTAACTTCATATCCAGTTGCAAATGCTCCCATTACATTGTAGGCCTTTCATGTCTTCAATGAGTAGCCTAGAGCCACTAGTATTGTTAGGTAGTATAAAAAACGATCTCTAACAACTAAAAATATAAAACCTATCCAAACACTGTATGACTACAATTTCATTTGAAATTTAATTTAATCACAACTGTGAGCTTAGGCTTCATCTTCTAAATGAAGCACAGTAACTATATCGATTAGGGTTGCCAGATAATGAACATTTTTATCGGTTAAAATCCCTCTGCTTAGTCATTTTTAAACTCTTTGTTTTTAACGAACATTCATAAAGTTTATTGTTTTAGAGAAATTCTCAGACATACAGCACCCAGTCAATCAACCGATCGAAGGACATAGAAACTTCCATTCCACACATATACCATGAGCGCTAGCTACAGAGTGCATGTGCTGCCAAAGAGAAATCTATTAGGCTATTTCTGTACCCTACTGAATTCAGACAGGTAATGTGAATGCTTGGTAAATTGTATTTATTATGTGCATCGGTGGAATGTATCTGTGCCTTTCTTACGGATTAATAATGTGATGTAATCCCTGTGCATCCATCTCCATGAAACCATTCAGTCTCCAGTAATTCTCTAGTTTGCACCTCTTAAAAATGTCACATAGAAAAAAAAAAATCACAAATATGATCACTGTATTCACGATAAATGCTATCACGATGCTAAGTTTAATTATTTTAATAGCTAATATAACAATTAGCCATGCTAATTTTAATAGAGACACAACCCTGAATTAGAAATGTCACACTTACATAAAAACTTGCTTTAAGGAGATAGGTGACTCTTGCCAGGCCATGGTTGCTTTTTTGTTCTCCTTCAAGACCCGTAATACATTTTATCCACTTTTAGCCCGTCATATTAATTTAAACCAGAATAATCAATATCAATTAGACTACACTTATCATCTAATTCATAATTTAATTGTTGCTTACTTTGTTAGCAACTCTGTCAGTGTTGATTAGTGTTGTAATATTGTCTGATAATAATTCCCATCCATTCAAATAATCAGAGCAATGCAAAAGAAAAGGCCATTTTAACAGTAATTTCTGCTCCACACACCTATTGCCCCATTTCAAGTTTATGGAGCGTGAGCAGTTAACAAATGACATGCAGTATTTTGATTACATTTTGCCATTTAGCAAACACTCTTATGCAGAGAAAATTACACAGATTCGATTTTTATATAGCCTACAATCCCTTTATACAGCTTGATATTTTACTGAAACAAGTGAAGTTAAGTAGGCCTTTCTCAAAGGTGAATTGCAGCACTTCACCTGGGAACTGAACCCACAGCCTTTGAATTACAAGTCCAGTTCCCTAACCATAACTTTTTTTTCAGCTGTATGCCATGTTCTGGCAGGTAACATGTTGGAAATTAACTCTCAAATTACATTTGCATCATAAACGTAAAATATATTGAACCTATGTAGCTAAACTCTTTAAACCTTTAATTCCCTTTTCGGTAAATCCCTGCAAAAATGGTTTCTCAACAACAGTGGCAACCTTTGTGCGGCGGCGCATTATGATGACGAAACGGCCGGTTTCAATGGAGGTCCAGTCAGAAGATAAACAAGAGAGAAAACTGCATTAGTCTAACGTTACATATTGGAAATTATTTGTGAAATCATTATATTGAGTTATATTTATACGACAAATTATTTTTTTATGAGCTGGAATTGAATCCCATTAAACCCAAAGGCAGTAGGACTATGGTGTGAAGTGGAAATACAGTTAGCTAAACCCAGTAAAGCTGTTAACTGAGAATTCTATCACACAGGTTAGCGTCTACAACGAAAGCAAGCTTGACCTCTTTAAGTTACATCACACGTCAGATCGCAGACTAACTTTACCCTAAACAACGAAATGTTTGTTTCATGTAAATAATTACATTGCACTCGATATTTATAGATGTTGTACTTTCTGACAGGGGCCCTGTGCACGCGTTTCAGGTCAGATCAATCTTGCTAGTAAGCTGTACAATTTGTGCATTGCGCCGACTTGATAGGTAGCACTAGCCGGCTATCAAAAGCTAAATTATATTAAGAATTTGCTTAGGTTTGCTGGCTAGCAATATCGACCATTGTAAATATTTTTGCGATGTGAAACAAAATGTGCTCGAACAGCATATGGTATAACGTTACAACCGATACTTGATTCCTCACAAATCCAGCTCTTTGGGCAATTTTGGCCGTGCGCAGTTGGTAGCGAGCTAATGTTAGCTAGTTCGCTGTAAATGTCGTCATGTGTTTTAAACAGTGGCTGTCTGGCTAAATTGATTTCAGGACGTTAATCTAGCGAACCATAACTGACCCTCGAGATGTAAACCATGGTAGCTATATGTAGCACTTATAGGCGCTAGCTAATCCACCGCACGTGGTTTTGATGTTCGTTTCTAATTAGCTAGTTGCCAGGGCAGGAGGCTATAGAAGAGTTTGTAGCTAGCTAAGTTAGCTATTCAAGCTAGATAATATCAAACTTTGCTATGGCTGAACCTCGGAGGGTGCAATTGACTAGTCTTTCCAGCAATACCCCCATTCCTTCGACTTTACTGAAGATACCCATAAAAGAAGAGTCAACCGTCGCAACACCAAGAAATGATGTGCATAATGTTACAGCCATTTCAGAAAAGTCTGAAACAACTGCCCGAATTGTCCTCGCTCTTTTCGAGCCGGATCAACGGCGCTGTCCAGAGTTTTATTATCCTGAACTTGTGAAGAAGAAGGTAAATAGTTACAGAAAATGATATAGCTGCTACAGAAAATGATGTAGCTACATGTACACTTTCTTTATTATTAAACTGAGCTGCCGCGTTTAATGAGGCATCAAAATAAGTAATAGGAGGGTTTCTCTTAAGTAATTGGCTTTGATTGAGCGCGAGATCAAGAACAATTTTTATCTCAGGATTTGACACCTTTTTCAGCTTTGTGTTAGAAATCAATTTCTAAGATGTTTCGGTAACTAATTGTTGTACATCTGTGCTTTATCAAAGTTAACTAATGAATTTAGCTTTTAAGGGGATCCTCAGTTTTAAGAGGCAGATATTAAGAAAGTACACAATATCATTGAGCATTTTTATTGACAAACATGGTCCAAGTCACACATTTATTTAGCAAAAGCTTTACAGCAAATTACTAGATAGATGTCTAATCCAGATTAAGCATTAAGTGAAACACCCAATAGTTTGAATGAAAACCATGTACTGAGTTGTAGTAATTTATTGTAAAACAAATAATTTCACATTTTTAAAATCTTAAACGGATAATTCAATCTTGATTTCCATTGAGTTTATTCAATAGTAAACTGCATACATACTAAAATAATACCTGTATTTCTGCAGAGAAATGCACTCAAAAAGCCAATCAAAAGTTTAGAAGTGGTTGAAGAGGAGAAGCAGAAAGAGGAGGCAGAAGCTCTTGCCAAGAAGTTTGAAGAGAAATATGTGAGTAGTTGCACAAGTTTTCCATTTTGTGTCGAAAAAGTTCAGATATTCCCAAATACCCATAGCAACATGTTGATGCTGCTGTGTGATTTTTAAATGTTTAGGGAGGAAACAAACGCAAGAAGGACCGCATGCAGGACCTGATTGATATGGGCTATGGCTATGATGAAACCGATTCATTCATTGACAACTCGGAGGCAGTAAGGCTTTAGCCACAAGTGATGTTTTTTGTCTACCTTGCCATGCAATAAGGAAATGACTTTTAAAGTTATTTTAAAGACTGTTCTGTTTGTTCATGGGGCCACTTTTTTACAGTATGATGAGCTTGTGCCAGCCTCACTCACAACAAAGTATGGGGGATTTTACATCAATTCTGGAATGCTGCAGTTCAGGCAGGCATCTGAACCTGAATCTGATGACGATTTCACTGATGAGATAAAGAAAATGAAGGCTCCAAAGGTACATGCATCTAAAAGCATTTTGATTTAAAATGGAGTTCAAGCGACAAAGTAGAGGTGTGGAGAGCAAGTGTTATTCGTACTCATAGTTGTACCTGTATTTTGTGGTATACTCAGAAATGCTAAACTGGAAGTGGGGGGTTAAGAATGGAAGTTAACCTAAAAGGCATTAGTCTGTGGATTAGCTGCCATACAGTGAAAGTATTGATTGTCTACTACAACATTACAATTTGACAACTTGCTCTTAACACAGTTTAATTATGGAACATATGACACATTGGCATATAATCCAAAAGGTCATTTGGTGATGCTAATTAAGCATCAAAGAAAATGTAGTGAACCTAATGATTAGGTATAATATTGCTAGCCATGAAAAATTTGTTTCTTACTTGCACATAACTACTGCAATAAATAATTTTTATTATTATGCTTTCTTGTTTACTATTAAACTATTTACAATGATACACTGATATACTGATCATCAGCTGGTCATCTAGTTGGCAATATATCTAAAGCACTAAACCGCAACAAGTGCCACTTCACTGATCATTAATTATTGAAGCGTGCAGTCACAATATGACGGTAGAAAAAGAAAGAAAAAAACTTTCTCGCTTTGGTTAAGCAAGCTAGTATCTAGCCACTTGCCAGCAACTACTGGTTCTGTTATTTTCTGTTTGTCTTGCCACCCTGCTCAGTGTTATAAACATTACAGAGGAGGCGGCGGCATGACTGGGCACTATTACAAATGGCCAGACTGTGAGAAAATCAGCTGTGTTTGATATTAAAAAAGGGCTGAAACAAACCCAACCATTTTACAAATGAGGCTAAGAGGAGCAGGTCACCGAAAAGATCATTTGGAAAGTAATGTAGATGATAAGCTCTGGTTAGCTAGCTACCACTGTACAGCATGCTTCAAGAACTACAGCATACAGTGGTGTTCAAAAAAATAGCAGTACAACATCAGTAACCTGATGAACCACTGTTATTAGTAGTAGTGATATTTCTGCATGGCAAATAATTTACTTGTCGATGTAGTAGTGTAATAGAAAAACAACAGACCCAACTGTCATGACATGCACGCTGCTTGTTCTGAGTAATTGACTCATTCATTGAAAGGGGCATGTTCAAAATAATAGCAGTGTGGAGTTTAATTAGAGAATTCATTCATTCTGTGAAAAAAAACAGGTCAAACAGGTATTCCACAGGTAAACAGGTGATGCCATCATGATTCTGTATAAAAGGATATCAAAAGACTCCTGATATCTTATTTCCAGGTACTCTTAGAAGCAATACTATAACCTCTCTGCATTTGAATGGATCTCTATGGGAATTGTGGGGTGGGACTAGATTAAGCTGTAAATTACACGGGAATAGTATGGAACCCATGGTTGGCTAAATGGCTGTAAGTCAACAAGGGTCTGAGGTATCAAACAAGCCTTAAACCATCACTCTGCTGCCAGAAATACAGTAGATATGGATGGATAACTTGAAGGGTTTTTTTCTCCTGACTTATTTTTCCATAGAGTTCAATAGGAAAATTTGTCAGGAGAAACAACCCTTCAAGTGATCCATCCATATCTACTGCATATCTGGCAGCAGAGTGAAGGTTTGAGGCTCGTTTGATACCTCAGACCCTTGTTGACTTACAGCCATTTAGCCAACCATGGGTTCCATACTATTCCCGTGTAATTTACAGCTTAATCTAGTTCCACCCCCCAATTCCCATAGAGATCCATTCAAATGCAGAGAGGTTATAGTATTGCTTCTAAGAGTACCTGGAAATAAGATATCAGGAGTCTTTTGATATCCTTTTATACAGAATCATGATGGCATCACCTGTTTACCTGTGGAATACCTGTTTGACCTGTTTTTCTTTCCACAGAATGAATGAATTCTCTAATTAAACTCCACACTGCTATTATTTTGAACACCCCCCTTTCAATGAATGAGTCAATTACTCAGAACAAGCAGCGTGCATGTCATGACAGTTGGGTCTGTTGTTTTTCTATTACACTACTACATCTACAAGTAAATCATTTGCCATGCAGAAATATCACTACTACTAATAACAGTGGTTCATCAGGTTACTGATGTTGTACTGCTATTTTCTTGAACACCACTGTATATCTAAAGCACTCTCGAAAATCTTTTTTGCTGCATGATCTGCAACAGGTTCACTTTTAGTTTAAAATTGATCTATATAATCTGCTTTAAGTGAGTAGTCATTAAAGCAAACCAGGAATGATCTTTCAATTTATTGGTTATGTGCCAGCAAGGACTTCACTAGCTAAATACTGGGTTGCGTCAAATGTTTTTTAATAGCTAATGGATGAAAATTACAAAACGTTTTCTTCAGAGTCCACCAGAATTGCTGAAGGGTTTAATTCAATTCAGTCATAGTAGGAAACTTACCGCATTTTATGCTCTCTCTTTTGTAGAAGAAAAAATTAAAGGAAGGAGGGGAAGTAAAATTAATCAAGAAGAAGGCAAAAGATGGCCAGCATAAAAAATCGAAAGTTTCAAAGACAGGGTAAGTGTTGAATTGTAGTAAACAGTAGTTTATTTTTGTTCTGACAATGAAGGCAGATGTATTATTTAAAACAATGTAGGAATCTGCTCTAGAAAAATATTGTTTGGAAATGATTTAATCTGACATTTTTATTCCACTTTAGTCTGACTTGCTTCCATTTCTTTTTTGCTGAAAATGTTGTGGTCACTCTAGATTCTTGTGCTATAGACTTTAATTTCATACTTACAATTTAGACTTGATGTGTTTATTTGGTAATATTCACAGAAATGGTGCTTAAAATTAACTTTTTTACTTAGTAGCACTGGTGTTGCCATACTAAATTTAGGATCACTGCAAAAATTTAGTGGTACCCCGCCAAAATTTAAGGAGCACCAGATATTTTTTATTGCACAAACAATGGATAGTAGTGTATGTCTGCTGGAAATTACGGTTATGAAAGTGAGCGCATGGGATCCTCTTCCCAGTCATTGAAGTCATTATATAGTTTGGGTAATGAGCAGTAGGTTTCTGAATATCTCCTTCCAGGCCCATATTGAATATACCATTTATTAGGAAAATAATTAGATTTCATAAATCAGCCAACGGTTGTGCAAGTGTTTACATGGGGTCCCCTTTCAGATACAGTTGGACTAAGGTCATTATGTGTTTTGATAAAGTAACAACATTACTTTGAATAGCATATTCCATGTCCATGATAGGGATGTTGATTACGGATAGTTTTGCAACCGGTTAGCCGACATCATTATTGGGTTAATTAACGGTTAGAAATGCTGAAACGTTCTACAGTTATACCCACATAATACCCAACCAAAAACCCCTGAATTAAAAATGCATGCATACACAGAATGGACGTTTCTCAGAATGGTATTTATTGCTTTCAAAATGTAACATTCAACATAACAAATAATAAGTTGTAATATACATTGTATAGCCTACAAATAGCAGCCTATGTTCTCGCCCTAATTTTTAAATGGACATCGACACATGCTAGCCTATGCTATAGCTGGATCTCTTGAGGGGGAAAAAAAAAAATCTAATTAGGCCATGATGTGAACTAGGCTAAACTAAATCAAATTTAGTCTACTTATTAGCTAGCCTACACATTTTTGTTCAGGAAGATTAACATGTTGACATGTTCTGGTGTTAATCTGTGCATATTGCGTATGCTAGTCTGTTTACGGTAATGTTCGCCACCACACCCGCTCCTGGGGCATGGATGTCCCCGGCACACGCAGATAGCGTCTGGCTAAAGCTGGGGACACATTACATGACTTTTCCAATCGTAAGTGACAATGACAATAATGAGTACCACACATTTAACAAATGTCATATGCAGATTTTCAGTCTCTTGTGTCGCACACACATAACGACGGCTGTTTTTCAGGAGCACAAATCTAAAAGACAGACAATTTACGCAGATGGATGCAGTTCTCTCGCACGAACGTGATTTCTCGTGGTAGAACTTTGTCATCCCTCTTCTTTGTAAAATTATTCAAAACTGAGCTACGGTTTGTGCGTTTCATTTTGATGTGGATACTGGCTATAACATTAGCAACAGTAGACCAGCTCTCTCGCTCAATCGCCCGCCACCCCTTCTGATCTGCTGGCAACCTACTAGGGAAATAGGACAACCGATTGACACCCCCCCCCCCCCCCCCCCCCCCAGTATGTTTAAAATAATTACATCTCCCCCATTATTTAACCCAATAACATCAACGACAAAATGCAGACTTTTTTTTATTATGCAAATGAACCGATAAGCCGTTAAGCATATTTTTATTTTTACGGCTAACCGTTGACATCCCTAGTCCATGATGAGTTACAGAATATAGTTTATTAGAAGAATAATTTTAAAATTAGGCAGGTCACACCATTTTTAGAAGTTGTATCAGTACTGCTAAAGTATTGCAATATATATTAAGCAGCTTGATGAAAGGAATACCAAACAAAGAATTTTTGAAAAGCGACTTTCGGTTCTTAAGTTATGCTAAAAAAAAAAACTGTTTTAATATAGCGTTTTCAGCCATTTTTGGTGAAAAGGTGAAAATATGCATTTTTTCACTTTTTAAATATAAAAATGTTGATGAATAAAGAGTTGGTATGTTACTTTTCTGATAGTTAGTGCCACAAACATTAGTGAACAGAAAAAATATGAGTTATAACTACATTTCATTTTCTTTAGTGGTTCTCAAAAATAGTGATTTCATAAAAATTCTTATACGGGAAAACAAAAGCATGTGCAAAAATGACTAAGTCCAGCTACTTTATATGCATAAATGTTTTTGAAAAATTTCAAAGGCGCAGATATGTTGACATGGATTTTCCCAGTACTAAAAATAGCTTGGCGAGTCCCTACGTCATCAGGATCATACCGGAATCGGAAGCGGTATTGTTAAAACTCTCCCCCCTATTCTCGCAAAAAAAAAAAAATGGACGATTCCAGTATGATCCTGATGACGTAGGGACTTGACAAGCTGGAAAAATCCTTTAAATTTTTAATATTTGGTTGCATATCCTTTGCATGCCATGACTTCCTGATGTCTGTGACTCAACAACATCAAAAGACTCTTGATATCTTATTTTCTGGTACTCTTACAAGCAATACTATAACGTCTCTGCATTTGAATAGATCCCTATGGTAATTGGGGGGTGGGACTAGATTTAGCTGTAAATTACACTGGAACAGTAGGGAAACACATGGTTGGCTAAATGGCTCTAAGTCATCAAGGGTCCGACGTATCAAACAAGCCTTAAATCATCACTCTGCTGCCAGAAATAAAGTAGATATGGATAGATAACTTGAATGGTTTCTTCTCCTGACTTATTTGTTCATAGAGTTCAATAGAAAATTTTGTCAGGTGAAACAACCCTTAAAAGTGATCCATCCATATCTACTGCATATCTGGCAGCAGAGTGATGGTTTGAGGCTTGTTTGATACCTCAGACCCTTGATGACTTACTGCCATTTTACCAATCATGTATTCCATACTGTTCCAGCATAATTTACAGCTAAATCTAGTCCCACCCCCCAATTCCCATAGAGATGCAGACGTTATAGTAAGGGTATCAGAAAATAAGATATCAAGAGCCTTTTGATGTTGTTGGGTCACAGACATCAGGAACTCATGGCATGCAAAGGATATGCGACCAAATATTAAACATTTAAGCGCACAGTCAACTTAGTGTATGTAAACTTCTGACCCACTGAAATTGTGATATAGTGAATTAAAAGTGAAGTAATCTGTCTGTAAACAATTGTTGGAAAAATGACTTGTGTCATGCACAAAGTAGATGTCCTAACTGACTTGCCAACACTATAGTTTGCTAACATGAAATCTGTGGAGTGGTTAAAAATGAGTTTTAATGACTTCAACCTAAGTGTATGTAAACTTCTGACTTCATCCGACTTTATTTTTTTCAGGGGGTTCTTGTGATTGCTTGGTTCTTTTTTGTTGTTGGTTAGTGGCATCTGCACACATCTGTCTTAATGATGATGATTTTTGTTCTTGCATTTTGTTAAATTAGCATTATGCCTCTCAATCAAACTGAGGACAAGAAGAAAAAAAAGAAGCATTCTGGTACTCTGAGCGTCAATGAGATGCTGAAGAAATTCCAAAGAGAGAAAGAATCATCGTTAAAAGAGCCAAAGCCACTACAAAACAGCCAGCCCATGACTCTCTCAGTTCGAGAGATGGACCCCAGCTTAAATGTGGCAGATCCTCTTCTCTCTCTCATCGGCTCTGCTAATGAGAGTGATCTCTTCCAGGCAGCTAGTACTATTGACTTTGATATTGACCTGGACAAGCTACTCTATGACTCTCCAGAGCCTAGTCCCCCAGGCTTAGATGAGAACAGTGACCCTCTGTCTTCGGTGCAGTCTCTGAAACAACCCCCCTCACTCCCGGAAGGATTGCCGCCGACTCTGGAGAGGCGTATTAAAGAACTGTCTCAGGTACAGTTTATGTCGGCCTCGTTTACTTTCCTTACAATAAATCGTACGTCTTAATCGTTGGCTTTTTATTCAGGTGACATGCAGGTTTTATTTGGTGTGTTTAATGTTAGTGTCTCTACTGTGTCAAATACTATGGCATGCCTCACTGCACTTGAAATAGAATAACACTCAACAGGAGATTCTAGAAAGTTTGAATGATACCAACATTAATAGGCTGGCTGCTTATCTGTCTGAATTATATTTTACTTCGATGATTGTGGAGGGGTCATGTACTGTGGAATGCCCGATTATCATGCAAATCAACCCAAGTAAGCAGCAAACAAGTTAATGATTAGTGTTTTAACCTAGTTTTTGACGTCACTCGGTTGGTTCGTCTCGGCTGGTTCGTCTTTGCTGCTCAATGTATTCCTATTGCTGGATGGCTGATTTTCAAACGATGAATTGTGAGGAAAAAACTAAACAAAATTGGTTTGGCCCAGGATGCTCAAATGAGTATCAAAGAAAACAACGTATTCATTTTCATTTAAGAAGGATTGTGTGAAGAGCTGGACATATAGGCCAATACATAGTCAATACAAGTGTGCCCACAAGTGCTGGGTGGCACCATCTCAGCGCAAGGAGGCTTGTGCGGTCTCAACATGTAAATTGTGTGTTCAGCTTTCATAACCATACAAAAATAAAATCATTAAACAGAATATGAGCACAGGCTGTAGCCATGAGCAAAGTGCATAACACCAGTTGCTAGCTACTACAGTTTCGTAAAAGGTGAGGTTGAATTTGTTGGCTGTAGTGTTTGCGAATAAGTCTGTTGTGAGGCAAATGTAGTAAAATGCCCAGATAGTGTACAGAGGTGAATTCATTTTGAATAAACCCACTGGATAAAAAGGAAACTGAGGTATGTTAATATTTCTATGTGTGTATATTGTATTGTATGCCATCCTGTGACGTGTACATAAGCTTTCCATCATTCATGTCAGAATGGAATCCACACTTAATGTTGAGAGTTTGGAATACGTTTTAATCATTGTTGTGCATAAACTCTTATAAAGAGTTGGGAAACGGACCTTTCAGTAATACCTTTGTGTGGAAGAAAACTGCATTCAGGGAACTTCTGCCTGTAGTCCTTTAGATACTCTCTAGCCATAGTGCTTGATTAACATTTTGGCCTGTGAAATGAGCAGCTCTGTTAGATAGGGAAGGAGCTGACTAATCCATTATGTCCATCCAATAGGCTGCGAAAGGTTCAGAGGGAGAAGGGAAGCAGAAGTTTTTCACTCAAGACATTAACAACATGTTACTTGAGTAAGTAACTTTAGTTCATTTACTCCAGTATGTCCTTTATAATCTGTGTGATATGAAGTGGCTACCTCATGTCTGAATTCAAATATACTAAGGATGGGCACAAGTAATCGAGGACTTGTGTACTCCGAAGACAATGACTGTTCAAGCACTATGGGGGGTGATTAACGTGAAGCACTTTTAGTTTAATCATTTATTGTTATATTGCAGCAGTTTGTTGTTTTATGGGTAATAATGTTAGTTTCTAGAGTCCTTGCTCCGCGGTCTGTATTTCAGCAGCAGTTGTGACTTTAAAGGATGCAGGCAATGAGTTAAAATCCCCCTCGATTCTAGGGTGCCATTTGTCAGAATTCGATTCAACATAGTGGCAGTTTGAATAGGATCTATAATGGTCTTAATAAATACACCATTTTGAACTCTATTTCAATTGAGCATTCTCGGGTGTGGCTAGGGCACTATAGTTACTATTTTTGCACTAAAAATATATTTTTAACATTACTTCAGTCAAAATTTCTAAGTGAAACTTTGACTATGGCCAGTGGCATAGACCATTTCTGTCATAACCTGGATAAATGACAAAAGTGTAGGATTGAATTGTATCTAAAAGTTGTATGTAGTTTCTGAATCAACACCAGTGTTCCAGTCAAAATAGTCTGTATATCACGTTAACTCCATGTAAGGATTTTTTTAGTCTACAATGCGTTTATTTCGTATTGTAATCACAATATTTATATTTATTTGTGGAAAAAATAAAGTTTTCAGTTGCCTGGTCTACTGCTACATTTTTATGCTATAAGCTAATTAAGGCTGGGTGTTTGTCATGGAAAATATTGGCTAAAGTCATGGAACAATCACGGCAAAGTCACATAAAACTGAGTTTTTCTTAAAGAACATTAATTTATTAAATTTACCAAAATATATCATGTGCAGCAGTGGAAAATGATTGTGTGTCCATTGATAAGCTGTAGGCTAGTGCCTTTAATCACATTGGTAATGGTCCATCATGGAAAGCGCATGTGTTTTTGCCTTTTACAGAACGTCGTTAGAAACGGCAATAGAGCATGCTGAAATTGCATACTAAAATAATAAAAATGGTTACTGTGCGTCCGTTTTTACGTGATTGCGTTAGTGGCAACAGAGCTGTGATACAGTGCATCTATCTTCATGAAAAACAAGACACCCCTCCCTTGGAAAGTAGGCTACTCGTGTACACTATCGAAATTCCCTCATGTGATTGAGCACTGAAAATCATCCAAATGACCACCCCTAAAATATACAGTCCAACTTTTTGTTGTTTATGGTGTTTTTTGTCTGTAGCATTGAGCTTCAATCCAGAGAGCTGAACAGCCAAATGCGCTCTGTGATCTACGCACACCTGGCCTGTTTTCTGCCATGCAGCAAGGACACACTGGTCAAAAGAGCAAAGAAACTCCATTTACATGAGCAGGTTAGAAACAATCAATTCTACCTCTACCTTCTAACTCTACCTTTTTATTAGTTTTCAGTACTGTTCTTCACAGTGCAGCTAACCTGAAGACCTCAACGGTTTTCAATGGATACTGAAAGCAAATTAAAAATATAAAATATTATTTCTCTGTCAGGATGGCCGTCTCAAAGAACCACTTCAAAGACTGAAAGAAGCCATTGGCAGATCAATGCCTGAACAGATTACCAAGTACCAGGATGAATGTCAGGCTCACACTCAAGCCAAGTTTGCAAAGTATGTAACTGCAGGTTCAAAAGCATGAGAGTTCCTTGTTTCTGTTTGTATACTTTTCCTTCAGTTGGGAAGTTAAACTACTTCAGCCTTGAAACCTTGATACCGAGAGGTGCTGCTTTTGTTTAACTTTACCGCAGTTCCTTTCAATGGAAATGTTTAATCAAGGTATTTGTATTGCAGAATGTTGGAGGAGGGTAAGGAAAAGGAACAGAAAGATAAGGCGTACTCTGATGATGATGATGACGAAGAGAAGAGTGGCAGGCGGGTTATGGGACCAAGGAAAAAATTCCAGTGGAATGAGGAGATAAGGTGAGAAAAACAAAACAATCACTGGGGGCTCATATAAAAAAGTATCTAGCAAAAGAATATCTACTAGACAAACAAAGAAGGGTGCCACAATGCAAAAGGTATAAAACTGGGTTTACTTAAAGGGGAATTCCACCCAAAATTTATGTTTGATTTGTAGATAAGTAGATCTTCCAATCATGCCTTGGAAATGGTTTTGTCGTATTGTTCCATGACTTTCGTTCAATTAGCAACTGAAATGAATGAGTGGGCCTTTAAATAAATGAAAAATACTCTGCTTAGTGTTTAAGTTAACTTACTTTGATTGCGAGCTTGCCTGTGATATTTATCTCCTGATGGCAGCCGCACTGTATTTTACTTTGAATTGATTGCATTAATTCCTCGCCGGGTTCAAACCTACGGTCTATGGTTCAAACATGTAGGGCTGGATGACGTCGATGGCACTCAGGTTGAGGGCGTGGATTTAGACCACACCCCTACAATCCTGAGTCCTTTCAAGACTGAGTTTATTAGCAGACTAAGATGTATATTAATATGCCTATTGATATTTTCTTGAAAAGATATTTGGTGGGTGTGTAGTGGATACATCCTTCTGTGATATGTTGTGGTTATTTGAAGTTTTTAAGAATCCCTTGTCCATCACTTTAAGAACTACATTTTTAGAAATGTCACAGAGCCTACTTAAGAACTTTTAAAAAAGTGTAGGCTACTAGCAGGCAAGTGTGCTGATTGAGACCTTAGACCATAGAAAAAATTAAGGTTAATGTTGTTTTTCGGTGGAATTCCCCTTTAAGTGGAGTTCAATGCCCTCTTGATGGAGGAAAAAAACACATTAAAATGCCTTTCAGCCAAATCATCTTTAATCAAGGTGTGACTAGTTGTCCACATGGGGTCTTCTTTATGAGATTTTCACTTAGGCAGTTACTTATACATATACTTAGTTGTTACATCAGCAAGCATGCAAAAGTTGCTATTAAAAAATAAATACTGGAAATTAACCAAATAAGAACTATTTTAACAGGAGAAAAAAAACTAATTGATTAAAATAAAGCACAGTAAACAAAGTGTTCATATCACATAAAATAATTTTCATACCTCATGCTATAGGATAGTTTGCTCCCAGTCTGGTTTAATTGACCATGTTTGCAATATGGTCAATAAAACATGATTATTCAGATTAGTCCCCACCCCCTGCCTACCTCAAAAGGCATTTTGCTCTTTGCCAGGCCATCATTGTAAATAAGATTTTTTTTCTTCTTAATTCTTAATCTGCCTGATTACATAAAGCGTAAATAAAAAAATGTGCAAGGCAAAATTAAGTCATATTTTCATATTTTTATTTGATATATGCATTTATAACCATCAGAAGGAAATAACCCTATCAGTCTCTATTATGTAGCTGTATTGGGACATTACCACTCAAATATCCTGCATTTGTAACGTCAGTTACCTTGGAATGTCCTTGATCTAGACTGGATGTTAAGAAGGGGTAGTGGTGATGTCTGAAATTTTGATTTTTTCAAGACATTTTTGTGTGTTGTGTGTTTTTTAATAATTATTTTTATAATTTCTCCTGTACTAGGGAGTTTCTTTGCAATGTTGTCAGGCTTAAAATGGGTAGCTATGAACTGGAGAGAAACAAGTCCCAAAATGCAGAAGAGTATCTGAAGGCTTTTCTGGAGGCTGAAGTTAAACCACTTTGGCCAAAAGGATGGATGCAAGCCAGGTAAATAACAATGAAAGAATGCACCTCACCTGTCCAAGTATGAGATGCATTGCCCAAAACTATTGCCACCACTGATAACGAAGATGTAGCATCTCAGTGCGGAATGAGGCCTTCAATCTCATACTAAATTTGAGTGCTGTCATTAACTGCTAATCCTTAAACCTAATTTATACTTTCTTGCACGACACTTACGACAAGTGTCATTCAACAAAAATTAAGGTGTCGCACAACATTTCGCATTTATATTTAGGCGAAGGCCTGCGGGTAGGGTTCTGTCGTCTCTATGGTAATGAGACCCCAAACTCCTGACCATTTGTTTACGTTTGTTTACTGTCCGATCACACGGCGCGACAAAGTATGACAGTGTCCGTGATATAGCAAAATTCACATTGAGGAAAAGGTGTCATACGACACTTTTTTAAGTTGATTTTTGTTGTTGATTTTTGTTGTTAATTTTTGTTGCGTCACTTCTCGAAAGTGTCATGTGACAAAGTATAAATTAGGCTTTACTCTAATAAGGTGAGTAGGATCGCAAAGTTTTAAGGAGCTAAAAGTTAGGAACACCATCTCTTCCTTTTGGATATTTATTGAATCAAGTCTTGATTCAGTAAATATGGTGCATCCGTAATTTTTTTGCTTTTGCTCCTTGGGCTAGGTACCCCTTTTGTGTTGTCAATTTTAAAGTTAAAAATGACCAGGAAAGCCACCAGCACTAACGCTACTCTTTCTAGGATCACGTAACTTTGCGTGAGCATGGAATACTGATGCGCACCTCACACCGCTTCAGACACAACCATTCCACACTCCATCCTAGCTACAGGCTTGCTAGCTCTAGTTGGCATTTAATCTGAAATGGTCAGCTTGGGTCAAACTGAATACAAATGTCATCGATGGGTAACCCATCATGTTCCTGCGATAATGTTAACTAGCTAGTTAGGTGAAGCTAGCGTTCCTCTATGCTACAGTTTCCGACTCCATGGAAGAGGCTGTCAGAAGCCCCATTGTTTGGCTGGGATTCTGGCTCAACGCCTTTTCTGAACAATTTCAGTGTGCCACCACTTTGGGACGCCATTGTGCCAATTATTGTGAGAGCTGGTGAAGATTACAATCAGACATCCCGAGAAATTATTATTTTTCTTTTTGCGGGTTTATGTTACATCGGTGACTGGCACAATCACCTGTGTGTTTGTAATTGTCAGCACACAGAACCTGAAGTCAGTTTTATCATTGACACGCATCGATTTTTCAATTGACAAATAGATTAAATCGTTTTGAATGGTGTAGCATCACATTCCTGTTTGCATTCAGTGTTTTTTTTTTTGTTTTTTTTTCTACTCCCCTGAGAGGTGTGTGAGACGGTGATCCAGAATGTGTCACAAAATGAGTGTTTAACCATCTCTGGGACTACGGGATGCCGTTGTTTTCAAACTTTGAGGCGAGCAGCTGACTTCATTGTAATACGGCGCCATATTAATCCATATTAATTAATGGAGATTTGTTTTGGTTTGACATCATATGCCCTTACAGAAACAAGTGCATGCGTGACTGCATCTGGAAATGTATTGTATTGTATATTTGCACTCCCCTTTGTAAATGTTCTCAATCTTCTTTCAACAGGATGTTATTCAAAGAGAGCAGGAGAGCCCATTGTCACATTACTTGTCTGTCGTAAGTATGATAATCCAGACAAACATATTTACAGGAAAAGAATGTAGTGCTTGGATATAAATGATTAACCATTTATCCCTCAAGGACTCTCTTAATGATTAACATTAAATGGTTCAAAATGTTACCATACATATCCAAAGGAAAAGGAATGCAATGTATTGAATTCCAGGTTGCACAAGCAAAAATCTAGTTTAATCTGACCTTGATGTAGGTAAGGCTCCAAACAATGTCCCTATTTGGTCACAAGTATGGTTTATTTTGTAGCTGCAAACTGCAAAATGAAGATATCACAACTTGCATAACCGGATGCAAAAAAAAGTAGGGCCACTATTAGTTAACACCAAAAATGACTCTTTTTTTTTTATTTCTCCTTGTGGAAAAAGTTTAACAGAATGGTAAAATATTCGGAGTTGAATTGCCAATTATGAATGTAATTCAGTGCTTTGGATTGATGGGAGGTTGAGCGAATTTCCCCATGTCCAAAAAAAAAAAAAATGTAGCTCAGAATATCTATACTGCCAGAGCATCTGAAGTTTCTGTATGGGTCTTTTCCACTACCAGTATCAGTTATGCTGCTGGCAAGCTTCATACCAGAGCATGCCATCATGTTTCCAAAGTAAAAACCTGTATCTAGGTTGGATATCTGTATTTTTAGTTAAATGGGTAAATTTGTAATGTGCGTTTGCAGTTCACTTGACATTACTATTGTACTGATTTTGAATGGTAGCAATGTTTGCATCATTCTGTCTTCTAAGTATTAATACTAGATCACTAGCATATCAGGCAGGACAAATTATTTTTCCTTTGGAACTTTTCAAGGCACAAGTCATCAATCCAAATGATCACAGGCTACTAACATCAAACATAGTACAATGGGACATTACTAGGCGACATTTCTTATGGTCGGCCAGTTGACTCTTAATGAATTCTAGTTAAAAAAATATATTGTAGACTGGGTTTCTGAACTAATATATAGCCGATGTAAGTCACGTAATATTTTCTGTTTATGATTAACAGATTTTCTAACTACAGATGGTGAGAATGATTATAGAACTTACAATTTAAATTGTCATATTTAATCATTCTCCTCCCAAATGCAGCAACTAATTGTGTGCATTCAAGTTAATTGCGTCTGCTACAATGTGTAAAACGTCTACCTTCATGTTTCCACCTACAGGACCAAAAAGAAAGTCATAATTGCCCCAAAAATAAAAAACAAGGTATGAGATGTTGTCTTGCCTCTGACAAGAATCGTGAATATTAAACATGGAAAATGATACCCATTTTACATTGCTGCCTATTTTCTCTTTAGGAGCCATTTATGAAGCTTGAGAGAAAAGTGACCTCCTTGGGCACAGCACTGACCGCCACTGGGAGCACATCTGTGTTAGTGCCGGGTTCTGGGAGTCCGTCAGTGTTGGCATCAGGTTCTGAGAACTCATCAGTGGGCCCCCATGGTTCCTGTGCTCCTCATTGCACTCCGCTCCATGGTCTCACTCTCAACAGTACTCAAGTCTTCAGCATGGATGACTCGTTGGATGGAGATTTAATTCATAATCCTCCTTCGCTGGGAGCTGTTTCCGAGGAGCTGGCAGCTCTGAACAGTGACGTGAGGGCCAGCCCTGATTTCTGCTTTTCCGCAGTACACAAGTCTGCTCCTGCCAGCGTTCCCACATTGACCTTGCAGGAAGAGAGGAGCGCTGTGTCGAAGCTGTCTGACACCACATCCATGTCTTCAATGGCTACATCGCAGTCACCGCTCAATCTTTTAGCGGAGCAAGCACTAGCGCTTGGGCAACTCTCCCAAGATGGAAAAAGCGAAAACTCCCAGATCCTGATTCTCCCTGGCTACAAGGAACTACTGTCCCAGGCATCTCTCTCTACCAAAGCCTTGTCTGACAACATGCAGGCAAAACAGAGGAGCTTCAGTCTGCTAGGAACCTGCCATTCTCCTTTACCTTCTTCAACCCTGAAGCCTTTCCTACAGCACAGCCAACACCAGAAGCGCTTTCCTACACCAATGCAGTACAACTTGGGCAGTTCCCAAAACAAAGCATCAAAGTACTTTCCCCCAGGCATACAGCAGTCCAAAGTTGCATCAAAAGCGCAGGCTTTTCAATCCCTTTCCTCCACTCCACCGAACAACCCTACGTCTATCAGCGTAGCCAACATAGCTCCCTCTCAAGGGTCCTCTTTGAGCTACCTGCCGAAACATGGCTCAAACTCTAGTACCCCCAGCCTGCCCTTCAAGCCCACATTCTCCCTGCCAAGCGCTCCACAGAGCAGCGTGGCACAGAGCGTCTCCAGCTCTCTCAGCTCAGCGACCAGCGTGATCGCGTCACACAAGTCCCCCTCTCCCAGTCAAGCCTCAAGCCTGCAGTCGCCCACCTCCACAGTAAAGAAAGCCCCCTCCTCTCAGAAACTCACCTTGGTGGCACCTCCTGGTGGCTCAAATGGGGACTCTGCCATGGGCACTCAGGGTGTAGCCAGACTCCTCACTTCCTCACTGAACCCTGCTGTGGCACCCCCCGTGTCTGCCCCAGTAGCAGCTGTGAGTCCAGTGAGAGCAGGGTGCTACGGCTGTCCTCCTGTACTCTCTTTTCTTCTCTCCCTCTGTCCTTTCACTAAAGCCATAGTGGTTAGAAAAATGCAGTATAATGCAGTACAGTAGTTTTAGTTTCTAACTGAAATTGTCTAGTGCGCACAATAAATCAAATGTCACATTAAACTGACTAATACCTGCTGTTTTGCTCGTTCCCCTGCTACAAAAATGACCAAATATGTCATATGCATGCAAAGTAAATTTGCTAGTGGGGCACATGGCACACCATTACCAAATTGTACATTTTGACATTTTGACTGGAGCTTTCCTTTAATGTAGTTGATTATAA
Source organism: Synaphobranchus kaupii (assembly GCA_029718625.1). Lineage (NCBI taxonomy): Eukaryota > Metazoa > Chordata > Actinopteri > Anguilliformes > Synaphobranchidae > Synaphobranchus > Synaphobranchus kaupii. Next base: position 39,027,744 of record CM056379.1, read on the forward strand.
TGAAAAGGGTTAATTATGTGTGTAAAATCGGTACAATTTCCATGAAATCTATAACCTTTTTTTTTTTTTTTTGTCCCTCCAATGAAGGTCACAAAGAGCTCTTCTGGAGCATCTGTGCTGTCAAGTTCCCCAACTCTTAACCTCCTATCGCCATCATTTACTACAGCGGGCCAGAAACTGACACCAGGAACTATAGGGATTCTCCCTGGTATTGTCCCTATGCACACATTCAGTTTTCCTGTAATCTTCAACCCAGAATCCGCATCCCAAAAGCTGGGATCAAAAGACGCGATCGTCACAGGGCCTGCCCCGGGGACCTTTCACCATGGACTGACTCACAGTAAGTGTCTATGGCTACGAACCAAAATCCATAGCTACACAAGCAGGCCCAGCACACAAGTCTTCACACGGTGTGTCATCGTTGTATGTTTGTATCGTTAAGTTTACTTGTCATGCAAAAAAAAAAAAAAAAATGTCTTTTGATCTCTTCCATCAATCTTCATTTCCTGTGAAAACACTTTTCAGTATGAGCTTCACTTTAGCATTATCTGATATGCTTTTCAAATTTTCTCAGATGACGGGCAGGTGTCTTGCACACACTCCAAGCTGGTCAGGTGTAGTGCATGCTCACATACACTTTACTTGTCTGCACTTGTCTTTTTTCCTCCTAGGTATATTTGGTGGTTTGCATTCTAGCACGCTCCACCCACCGCAACTCCCACAAGCCACTCTGTCCTCCCAGTTACAGAAAAGCCTGCAAGGTAATCTGCCACACACATTTACCTTTGTCTTCTCTGTCTCATCATTATTAAGTGAGCCAGAGGGCTTAACTGCTTCTGTAGGCGTTCTCGTTCATTGTCCTGCATTTTGTCTGTGACAGTCTTTTCCTGGAGGTTCTGTAATATTGATGATATAGACTCTGAGCTTTTGAACTACAAAGCTCACAAAGCACAGATTTCTATACTACACAGTGACATGAAGTTGGAGATTATGTTGTTATTATGCTTGCAATAACTTAAGATTTTGACTGAAGTGGCATGGTAATCGTAATTGACCATTGCAAGATTAGATTCCTATTGAAGGCGAACTAAAGCCATCTATTTAGGGATGTTTGTTTCTGTAGTTGGTAAGTTGTATTTCAGGCCAAAGAGTTTGCACTTACATGTAACCAATGCATTATAGAGTTGCATAACTGCAAATAATCGAGCAAGGATTCCCCCCAATTACCCAGTTGTTGTCTTCCACGTAAAATGCATTTGTGTAAGACAGCGTTTGATCTTTTTGACACTGATGATGGGGGCCAGAACTAATAATTTTGCTCTTGGCTCTACTGAAGGAAGAAAGTAATCCGTTGTACATTTATTTCAGATGGGAGCCAGGTCCACGGAGAGAGCACAAATGCACAGAGAAAGTTGCAATGAAGTCTCAAAGAATAAAAAAAACGCTGCTAGTTTGAACTGAGGCAACGTTGATAGAACTAAATGGCTTTAATGTTCTTAAATAGTGTTATGGTTGTAATGGAAGGATTGTCTCTATGTGAGTGGGTGGCTGTGAAGTCAGAAATGCACAATGCAACTTGCACTTAGTCCCCCAACCTTTTATAACATATTGTAGGAGCATAGATCAGTTGAGATATGGTAAAGGGTATACCTGACAATTAACTCTGAAGTGTAAACACTGAATGTACCGAAGCCGTTTTTCACATGTTCAGGGTGCTGTGTCTTAAAAACCACCCCTTTTTTAAAAATATGAAATGCATTGTTGCATATGGTGTGTGCCGTACAATGAGACATTTCTAAATTGCACTGAAATTATTGTCATTTTGCCAAATGAACGATTATGGGAGAAGCTCAGTTGTGGATTGTTAAATTAATTTTGAAATGTGATCTATATATGTTGCCAAGTTTATTTGTGTTGAACTTTTGTATTGTAGGACTTTGATTTGTTCCCCATCAGTATAACTCAACATTCATTTGTGTTGATTTATTTCTATGTTTTGTTTCCCACATTGCAGAACGGCAACTTGGGTATTCTGGACAGAATATTGGGGGGGGTGGTGGGTGGAATCCATTGAGTATTTTCATCCTTGTTATTGTTTTGAATGAGTACACTGTAAAATCATGGGGCCATGATTGTATACTTTTGTAAATTGCATTAAGTGCAGGATTTTTTCTGCTTTGGGCTGAATGATGAGTGCTACAATAAAATATGGAAATGGCAAAACATGAATTTCCAAAAGATGCTATTTTCGAATAGTACAACTGACTAATAAAGCGACTTAAATGCACTTCTAAAGAAATAATATCCTGATATATAAGCTGAAGGGTTTGATTTTTTTGTAGTGTTATTTATATTACAATTTGTTCAAAATTCTAGTTTATGTTAAAAAGAATATCGGTATTACCATTAACATCATATATATTTACCTTTAAGGAATGAGAAAGGCCTTTATAAAAATGGAAAGTCATTTTGGGTCCCATTTGTGGTGAGATTAAGCTGTCTAGTGTGGAAAATTAAACCAGTGTTAAAGCTCAGGACTTAAAACTATCATTTTGAGCAATTTACTTGAACATTTGAAGGTTTGTAAATTGTACTGCATATGTGATGCTCTAGATTGTCTATGTAACATGGCACTTTTAAAATGCTTCATTGTACTTATGTTTGTAGTGGAAACAGATTTCAAAGAATTTGAAGTCTCTTATGTTTACCTTGTAAAAAGTGCTTAATGTTTTGTATTTCAAAATTTATTTAAATGAAAAAATGCATAAAACTGACTTGAATAAAAAAATTATCCTAAATACATTCTACTTCAGATGTGGGTGTGTATGTGTTTGCAGTTCTCCAATCTGAGCTTGTAGTGAATGCTGAATTTAAACACAGAAATGATATGAATAACATTTTTTGCAGACTAACAATCTTTATTAGTAGATAGGTTACAGAAGACTGGAGGCTTGTCAAATTAAGAAGACGTTTCTTTCCAATTTTTGATGTTTATTGCTCTCCGATCCTGAAGCTTTAACATGGCATGTTATACATAAAGTAGTTTATTATTCATGTTTAATCAATATAATATAAAATTGTTCAATTTCCCTGCTTAACCATAAAAAAGCACAAAAGAATGCAATCAACTTTATATATGATGTATGCATTTAAATGGGTAATTATTGGGTAAATTGTGAGCATTAAGGTAAACTGCATGAAATATCTTCATAAGCATTTACCTTTAGTCACAAGGAAAGCCTTTGTCAATACAATTTTTCAATATCCAGCTTGTATTAAAATTGTTGCAGTATTGCTGTGTCAATATTTTGTAGGTCTTTAACTTGAAAACTTAAAAACTAACTTTGTGAATGCCCTCTAAGAAAATTCTATACTTCTCATCAGTAAATATACAAATATAGGTCCCTTAAGCCCCTTAAAGCAGAATCAAAATTAAAAATGTAAAAGGGATGCAATTTAACAAGGTGATTTTAAAAAAATCAGCTTGTGAAGAAAAACTTGATCTTGATCTTATTTTCTTCGGCCAGCCACTATAATGCCGAACTCCTGGATAGTTATTTCTTTATCAAGATACTTCTGCAGCTGATGCTGTGTAATGGTGCCAGCCTCCAATGCATCTTCAATGGAGAATTTCTGACCTGACTTTCTGTCATGAAGAACTGATGACTCTCCGCTGGGTCCCTTGACAGAGATCTCCTCCCAGTCACACTCCTGGCCTTGGAGGCTAACAAACAGTTTGCTGTCAATGAGTCCCAGTTTGTATGCCTCTTCAGGTCTCATTTCCTTGCCTGTGTCTGGGTCAATAATGATAACAGAGCGTCGGAGATGACTTTCCCTCTGTTCCCTCTTGGTAGTCAAAGTAGTTTTAAGTGTCTCAATTTCTTTTTCTTTTTGTTTTGTGATGCTCCTCAGGTCTGACAGCTCTTTCTGAAGAGAGGTCAGCCTTAATTCCAGGTTTCCATTCTCAAATGGTGCAGAGTCTGTGAGGTGCTTCGTCTCTTTTGCTGTGATATGGATTTCTGCTTGAAGTTTCCTGATTTTATTCTGTAGTCGTATATTCTCCTCTTGCAGGGTGGTACTTTCTTCTCTGGCTTGGTCCAGCTCTTGAATGGACTTTGTGCTGGAAGACTCCATATCAGACAATCTGTAAATTAAATCTTTTAGCTGCTGGTTTAACCTGGGGGAAAGATTCTCTTCCTCCTCCAAGCTTCTCTTGAGCCTGTCAATCTCCAAAAGTGTTTCAGAATCTCTCTCCACTTCAACCCTTTCAGAGTATACCACTTTTTCCTTCACCTCCGTCTTCTCCAGATTTGCCTGTTTTCGTAATACAGCATTCAGCTCTTCCTCAAGCAACATTCGTTTGTGCCTCTCCTCCTGAACTTGCAGTCTGAGCATGGAATGCTCCTTTTCTTGTTGGGGATCTTGTTGAAGGACCACCTTTTGCTGTACAGTCACCTTTTCCATGGTTTCCCTGTCCCTGGCTTCCAGGTCATTGAGGCGGACTCTCATCCTCTGGATCTCTCTCTCAGACTCTTGTCGGGTCATGCGTTCATGCTCAAGCTCTTCCAGTTGATTTTCCAAATCAGCTTTTTGACGCTGAAGCTTGCAGAGCTCATCTTTGAGGCTATCCTTCTGTCTCTGCTCATAATTTATATTCCGAGAGAAGGCTTGACATTCAGACTTTAGAAGTGGGTCTTCCTCCATTTTCACAATCTCTTGCATAACAATTTTCTCTCTTACCTGTGAAAGATCAGTCTTCCTCGCTCTGATCTTTTCCTCATTAGCTGATTTCTCCCTCTCCAGATCCAAACGCTTCTTCTGTTCCTCTGCCAGTTTTCTCTTGAGGATTTCCACCTCATCCTTGGTTTTAGGATCCTCACGATACTGAAGGACTTCATTTACAACTTCCTTAACCTGCACATGGGGTTTGGCATCTTTCCATCTTTGAATCTCCTCCTTTAGTTGCCGGATTTCCATGTCAGACTTTTCAGTCTGGTGAGCTTTGTCAACGATCTCATTCCTGAGTTGTTCCAGTTCCATTTCAGTCTGTGGGTCTGTCTTGTACTTGATGACTTCTTTGATGGTTTCTTTAATCTCTATTTGTGGTCCTTTGTTTCTTAGTAAATCCAGTTCATCTTGGAGGGTTTTCAGCTGGAGGTCTGTATCCTTGTATCTTCTTTGCTGTTCAACCATGTCAAGACGGAGAGTAGATGCTTCATTTTCAGCCTTTGGTTCAGGCCTAACAATTTCACGCACTTTTTCCTGAATAATGACCTTTGATTTCTCTTCCTCCAGGCTTGAAATCTTCCTTTGAAGAGCAGATTTTTCCCTTTGCGAAGACCTACATCTTGCTTTCTCATCTTCAAGCTGCCCTCTGAGGTTTTCTACTTTTCTCTGAAAAGAGATGTCTTTTTCTACTTTGAGTATCTCTTTCACTAAAATCCTTTCTTCAGCTACAGACTTTTCCTTCTCCAACCTCCTCATTTTTTCCTGAAGGAAAGTGAGCTCACCTTCAAGTAGTCTTCTGCTGTCAATCTCTTTTTGTTTGCTCTCAAGCAGTAATCTGTACTCACTCTCAAGCTGTGGGTCATTTTGCACCTTAATGACCTCTTCCTCTCTGACTACTTCCTGCTCCTTGGACTTCTCCTGTGCCAGTGTTTCAACCTGACTCCGCATTTTGGTGATTTCATTCTCTTTAACAGTCTTCTGTCTCCTCATCTCCTCCAATTCGTCATTCAACCTCCTAATCTCCTCCTCTTGATCCCTGTCCTTTTCAATACGTAGTACCTCTTTAACTATAAAATGCTGTGGATTCTCCTTCTTCTCTTTTTCTATCCCACGTAATTTGACACAAAGTGCCTCCATTTCATTCTCCAGGGCCTGGGTTGATCTTTGTTCCTCAGACAGTGTCTGCTGGAGTTTGCTGAGCTCTTCATCTAACTCTGGATCAGGAAGCTTTTTAATCACCTCTTTTTTGAGGACTATGTCTAATGGTTTCTGACCCTCCAACACATAAATATCAGACTGAACGGTTAGAATTTCTTTCTCAAGTTGCTCTCTACGTTGAAGCTCCTCTTCCAGTTGCTTCTTTATCCGCCAAGGCTCTGCTCCTGGGACCGCTGAACTGACAGACTGTACATTCTGCTGTACTATAGGCACCTCTTGTTGCTGCAAAACAATTTGATTAGTTCTTTTCAGGGAATTTGAAAATTTGTGCTGTTATTTTAATAAATTAATTCCCAGCTTTGTATTCAACTAAAAGTCAGTGACTGGACTTCACTATTAAATACAAACACCATTTACCTGATTCAGAAGGCTAAGTGCATACTCAAGGCTCTGTAGTCTCTGCTTGTTTACAGCATTAACTTCAGTAAACTTTGCTTCAATGGCAGATTCCTGTGGAAAAAGTAGGTACATGTTTTTTTTCTGAATAACAAAACGTCCAAACTTCTTGTCCCTCCAAATTCAGTACTGGCAGTGCTGAATGTTAACATTTTGTAATTGTTTAAAATGATCATAACTCAAATGGTGGTGTGCACGGTTTGCTATGCAAGCCTGAGTATTCAGGCTTAAATGAATACAGGCAAACATTACCTCATCTTTTACTTTTATTGCTGGGGACTCCAGTTTGCTTTTTTTGTATGTCTGTGGAACAAGGCCATCCTCAAAATCAAGTATTGATTTAAATTTCTCAGTTTCAGCCTCATAATCCTGCAAATTGAAGCAGAGTAGGAAAATATTAAAAAGTGTAGCGCATGCATGTAGCTAAAAGTATACAATTAAGCTGCCATGCTGTACATTTCAACAAAGTGCAATTTAAGTAAAATAAAAAGTAAATAAATAAAAAATATATATTTTTTGCCATTCATGTACCAAATGTATTTACAAAGTATACTTTAAAAGGACTACATACAGTGAGCACCATAATTCATTGGACAGTGACACATTCTTTGTTATTTTGGTTCTGTACTCTAGCACTTTGAGTTTGAAAGGATACAATGACAATGAGGTTGAAGTGCAGACTGTCAGCTTAGAAATTATATAACGTTTTGTAGGCCTACATAGCCCCCCCCCCCCATTTTCGGGCATCAAAAAATATTGGACAGTTTAACATAATGTAGAATAAAGTAATCTTTTTTAATATTTGGTCGCATATCCTTTGCATGCCATGACTTTCTGATGTCTGTGACCCAACAATATCAAAAGACGATATATTATTTTCCTCAAATTAAAGATGACCGTCTGCACTTCAACCTCATTGTCATTGTATCCTTTCAAACTCAGTGCTAGAGTACAGAACCAAAATAAGAAAGAATGTGTCACTGTCCAATTATGGTGCTCACTGTATTTTGCAATTAACCAGTTTTATTTATCTTTACCTTAACTGCCTGCTGATACATCTGAGCATTTTTTGACATATTGATCAAGTCCACCTCCTTCCTTGCAATATCTGACAGCTGATTCTGTGAAAAGGAATACTCATTAGTTCTGAAGGTTTATTATAGTTGTGAATACTGATATGATTTAAATAGAGATTACCTGCGTTTTCCATAACATACATGCATAACAACACTTGCAGTAACTGACATACAACCTTTGCTGAAACACCTACTCTTTGGTTTTTCAGTTTCATATCCACTTGTTTGACATCATCAGTTTCTTGCGGTTCATAGTTTGGCACTCGGGACAGCCAGGTATTCAGATCATCATAATCACTGCGATAGTTGGTATATGCCCCCTTGGCTCTTTGTAGACACTGAGCCCTACAAAGCAAGATAATGCAAAAATGTTTCTGCTATTGCCACTGTGATTCAGCCACATCACCGGTCAATTCAGGTGACAAGCAGTATACGTCAACATGTTATCGCATGTTTAATGCAATTCTGAACAAAGTATATTGTATATCATATGATCCAAAGGAGCGCACACAGCAGAGGAGTTGCTCACCTGGTGTCGATCTGCCTGCTGAGGTTGTCAAAGCGTGTGTTCAACTTGTGGACCTCTGTCTCCTGCCTCTCAATGTCTGGACAGTGCTCCTGCAGCTTATTGGCCATGTTCTCACAACTGGTCTTGGCAGCCTTAAGGTTTTCCTCAGTCTCTGAGATGGCAGATTTCTTGGATTTCAGCTCAGTGGCATGTTCCTTTGAAAAACCAATAAATACAATTATATATGTGTACAAATACACACACAGTATATACCAGCATTGGCCTCTATGTATTGGAAGGGAAGAGTCAAAACTCACAAACAGATCTTCTTTTGTTTTTTCTAGGGCACTCAGGTTGGATGGGGCAATTTCCTCTCTAGCTAGAGTATTCTCAAAAGTGGACAGCATATTCTTTCCATTTCGCAGAGAATTCTCAAGCTGGTTGGAATTCAGAAGTCTGCAAAAATGTAAAAACAAACAAAACACAATACAAAACAATTTCAGGTCTTCTATTATTAATTTGCTGTGTAAGTTTTGTAATTTTGGCTTTATTCTGAAATGAAAGAAGCTGCATACTTGTCCTCAGAGCACGTAAGTAGCAAGTTGACTTTGTCATATTTTTTGTTGGCATCATCCACTTTGGCAAAGAGTTGAGGAGCACTTGCACATTTTGGGTTGGTTGTCAGGAATGTCTCTGCTTCATGCATTTTGGAAGTTTTTTCAGGCTCAATTTTTTGAACAATAGCCTTAATTTCCTACAAATCAAATTCAAAACAGTTGTCGGATCGATTAAAGATTATTATATGGATATATTCATTTAATTCAGTGGCACTGAATGGACAGGTACCTTAAAGTCCTGCAGTCGATCTGCAACATCTTGCAGAGCCCGGATCTGCTCAAGTGGGGGGCGCACACAAGTATAAATGGCTTTTTCCTGCTTGTCCAGATCATTGGTTACTTTTTCCAGACCAGCCATCAGCTGACGACACTGTTGTTCTTGCTCATCTGTAATTTATTGAATACGAAGCACCATCCCTTATAAACTGTATATCATATGGTCAAATCAGTGATCTATATATATATATATATATACACTGCCTGGCCAAAATAAAAGTCACCGTTGCACCTGTCACGCATAGTGCCCACTGTACAAGCCTCGAGGCAGTGTTATGATCTGGGGTTGCTTCAATTGGTCAGGTCTAGGCTCAGCAACGTTATGCAGCAATAAAATTGTCAGCTGAGTACCTGTATGTACTGAATGACCAGGTTATCCCTTCAATGGGCATATTCCAGGATGACAATGCCAAGATTCATTGGGCTAAAATTGTGAAAGAGTGGTTCAGGGAGCATGACATTAACCCCATTGAAAGTCTTTGGGATGTGCTGGAGAAGACTTTACGAAGTGGTTAGACTCTCCCGTCGTCAATACAAGATCTCGGCCAAAAATTAATGCAACTCTGGATGGAAATAAATGTTGTGACATTGCATAAGGTTGCCGAAACAATGCCACGACAAATGCGCACTGTAATCAAAGCTAAAGGCGGTCCAACAAAATATTAGAGTGTGCGACTTTTTTTTTGGCCAGGCAGTGTATATACACGTGTTATATGATGTACCAGTACCACTACGGATTTCTTTCTTGAGATCTCCCAGTCGTGTCAGTAGTACATCCTTGTGACTGGAAGCCTTTTTCTTCACTGTTTTCTGCTGGTTAGCAATGCTGATTAAAAAGAAAAAAAAAATTCAAAAGGCTTCCACAGCTTTAGTCCGCAAATATAAAACAATACATAGATGAATACCCACCTCTCAGAAACAGAGATTGCCTCAGGGTCAGTAGGGGGTATTAAGAAGCACACAGCAGGGGCAGATAATTTGTTTCCAGAAGAATCTTTAACATCCCATTTGATTCCATTATTCTTGAGAAGGGTGTACCTCTCTCCACGGATAACTTGACCCTGTACAGGACCCAAACAAGAGAGTATACATCACTATCTGTAGTGCCTGAATCCTTCTCCCTGATGCAAGGAAAATGAACACCAGCTGATTTACAAAATATTGCATCTTTACTATAAGGGAAAAATGACATTCATTTCCAAAGATGCAATTTGTTTCCAAAATGCAAACAAATGGCATTTATGGGTTCATAATTAAAGCAGGTATAAGTTCAGCAATGTTTTACCATTAGTATATTGTGGAAAGTCGTATGCAAAACAGCAATGGGGGATAAAGGCAAGTGAAAGTGAGTTTCTTACATCGACGGTGTTGAAGTCACACAGGGCTTCCACAGGGATTGGCTCCAGGGGGGTCTCCCTGCGGAATTTCAGAGGGAGCACCTGCAGGCTGCGCTTCTGAAGGTCTTTCACCTGGTCATCATAGTGACCCATGGCCCTCACCTGGTCCTGCTCTCACATACAGACCCACAGGACAGTTAGCACTTGAGCATGTGATCTCACTAATCCAGGGATGAGTGTTTCTGTATGACGAAGGGGGGGAAAAACTTACATCCAGGCCAGCGATTAAACCCTCCATCTGGTACATATCTTTAAATTCAGGGTTGTACTTCTGACTAATCTCAGTTTCCAGCCTCTTCAGCATGTCCTCATTGTCTCGAGCATTTTTATGAAACTGCAAAAAACAAGCATCCAGTTATACTGAAGCCAATCAGGACATTATGGAAAGAAAGTCACTTCTCCATTTTTCTGCACAGCATGATGGGAATATGATCACTCACAATGTAACATTCTGAATCACATAGGGACCTGTGTAAAATGTAATTACTTTCCATTCAAAAACTAACATAAATAGATCCTCAGGTAGGTTTAAATCTGTATTTAGTTATTTTTTAAAATCCATTATCTAAGGGTTCATGAAAACAAGCACAAAACTAGTAGCACAGTAAATCTGTCAACATCACTTCTATTTGTTCCACTAGAAACACACTAACAAGAAAAATGTGTGACTTCAAGAGTTACGTGTACACTCACTTTGTGGTACTCCTGCATGTGTTTGAGGTGGTTTTCCTCACAAATGAGCAGGTTGAGGTACTCTTTCCAGTCTGCATGTACAGCTTCCATGTGCGCCTATGAAACAGGAATCTCAGTACCAATGACATTCTCGGACACAGACTCAAATTCATCAGATTAATTTCCCGCAATTACAGTTGATGTTACCTACCTCAATGACGTTCTTCCCAGGGTGATCTACAGCTAACAGGTTCTCCCCATCATCACTGAGCTTGGTGATACCGGCCTCTCTAGCTTCAAGACCTTTACTGACGAAGTTCTGTTGAGTTAAATGTCGTGAGAAATTAACCATTATTGGAATATTGTGAGATCTTTGCATTGTGGCGCAAACAGCATGTACGTGAACCTTGCCTCGTATTGCCTCTTTCGGGAAAGGTAGTCCAGGTTGGTGTCACTCCAGTTGTAGTTGATGCGTTCTTCTGCCTGCTGGTCCATCCAGTAGAGCTCATTCGTGCAGCGCATCATGTAGTCCCTTAGACTGAACAGGTCCTGCTGCCTTGCTCCTGAGCTGGCCTGGATCAGTCATTATAAACCAGCTGTGGCTTTAACAGAATTCACACTGCCCACTGTGTATTTAAAGTCAGCAACGTCAGCATCTGTTTGTGGATGTGCAAGGGAGAACTGAACTGCACTTACCAGAAGTTTGTTATATTTCACCTGTAGGGCACTTGCATCGTCCTGTAAATCAGAGGACATGTACTTATTTTTCTGGCACACTTAAAGGGGAATTTAACAGATCAAGGCACAACTGATTAAGTCTCCCTTTGTGGCTGGCCAAAACAATCTGAACAGAATTATCAGCAGCTAAAGGTGCAAATTTGAACAAACGAGAGACGAACAACGGGTTTCAGCAGTCTTTCTTCAGGTTCACTCTTCGAATTTTTCACTAGAGCTGTAGCTCTAAGAGTGGCTTCCAGGATTAGTAGTAATGCCAAGCCCCTCCATTTGTATTCCATAGGAGAAGCAAACTGTGACTGGCATTGTCTGACACCCGCCCATAAACTGTTCTCACTACAGGTAGATAGTAGGCTGAGAGCTCATTTTAATCAGGAGGAAAGCTACTATTATTCAAATAAAGCATAATTTTTCTGTGGCATTCCCCTTTAACCACACTTCAGCACTCAGGTCAATACATCAAATACATTGGCTTCCAAAATCCTTTTAAGTATCACCAAAATTGCAGAGGGATATATTCCCATATATTTGTTGCTGGTAACACATTGATTATTTATAAATCATGGGTCTACTACTGATAAATACCTTCTCATCACAGTCAGTTATGTGAGGGGCCAAGGCTTCCACTTCACAGTGGAAAATGTTGTGTTCTTCCACCTGATTTTCAACTGTAGGTAAGTCACTCCCAAATCCCTTGTTGTTGAGGTTCTCCTGTTAGATTAAGCACAGTGCTTTAATCAGTTATAAACAGAGTAGTGTGTCAAAGTGAAGCAGGGGAAATGATCACACTCACCTGCTTCTCCTCAATTATTTTTTCCCAGTTGACAGTGGGAAGTCCTTCTGGACGTGTCACATTCGTAAAGGCATAAATTTTCTCATACTCCTCCTGAAGTCTCAGAATCCGATCTTCCAGCTGCTTGATACTATTAAGCAGAAAATAACCAAAGTATTTAAGAAGTTCTTATACCCTCTCTCACCCTCACTGTAAAATAAATGTTTTTGATATTATGAATATGTATTGTTAACATTAGCACAGACAATTTATTCTTGAGGGTTCTGCAACTCAAAACCCTTCTGAAACCTCCTCAGTGAACCTACTCATCCTTGATCATCTCTGCTTGTGGGTGATTGAGGCGAGATGCGTCTTCAACCTCGTCATCTAGGTTCTTCAGAATCTCCAGGGAATTCTGGATCTTCTTCTTATTCTCATCATGGTACAGGGGTGTTTTTCCTTCATTGATCTTACTCACATCCTTAAAACAAGTAATTTAACATAGTTAAAAACTTCTGACTGACCTAATTTCTCATAAAAAAGGTCTTGGCCATCTATACGAACCTTGTTCAGATTCAGTTCCAAGTCGTATATGTTCTTTTCCACTTTGTCAGCATGCTTCTGCAGGGTCTCTATCACAGCTGAGAGCTCTGCATTGGGCACTCTGGAGGCAAAGGGGCACAGGACCAAATAATTTGTTTTATGGTGCATGCCAGAACAAGGGAATTGTGTGTCCAAAAGTTCCTGAGACCATGAAACCATAAGTATTAATTTGATCAATTGAGTTGGAAGTTGATAAAATATTGATGTTTCTTTGAAATGGTCAACAGTGGCACTATATTTATTCCCTCATGGCACAATATAATATATATTTAATCTTTAAAGGGTTCGAAATTGAACCGAAGTTTGTCAATGGATATCATTCTCATCAAAGAAAACCTTACAAACCTGTTGAAAATCCTGGGGCATGCTGACAGATTTACAGTGATACTTTTGGCTGCTGTCTCTGTTGCAGGAATTCATTTCCTGAACACTTTACATTGCTCAAATAGTATGCAAATGAAATGCATAACTATGTAAAGATTTATTTTACCCTCTAGACATTAGTATCATTGTTTCGTACTATCATTTAGAATATAGTTTTGTATGGCTGTAGTATTTTCAACAGTACTATATAGCTTTTGTGCTCTTTTTTTAAACAATTTAGTGCCAGACAGTAATTTAGTTGGCATAAATATTGCAAACACATAATTATGAAACATCGGTAGTGGGGTACTGAAAGCAGAAAATAAATACAGCCACAATGTATTTAGCCAAGTCTATAATTGCAACCTCTGCCAATTTTTCAAAGCATCTGTTTCTTGCTATAAAGACAATTCTGCCTGTAAACCCATTGAGCCCTGGTCTATAAAACACCCTTTATTGTTGATAAAGCTACTTGTAAATTTCAAAAAATATATGTAGATTGGCTTCTAGAGAACACAATGTTTAATAATTTCTCCTTAGCATGATAGGCAAGCCATATTCTGATTATAGTACAGTTGTTTCCTTTGAACTGATAGCAAGTCTGAGCATGAGTTAAATCTGCCTTAGGTAGTTTTTTCTGGACAAATGATTCGTTTTTCTGGTGCATACTTGCCCTGAATAATTATGTTGCTGTTCATTTGGACTTCAAATACAGGGTAGAAAGAAATGTCATGTGTGCACTGTAAAAGTCACAGGCAAATTAAGTTAAAAATATCAACAACATATGAGGTCATGCTACCCCCAAATCAACAAACAAACTGTAGGAAAATGTGCATCTGGTTTGTAACCTGGCCAGTGTTCCAGTGCCCACATATATATATTTTTTTAAATATATTTTTAATATATTATTAAAGGGATGCAGATAAATGAAAATGATAATTTTTATCATTACTATTACTACAGGTATTTATCTTGTTCTGAGCGCTTAGTGTTTAGAAAGTAATTATATGTTTTAAACGTCAAGATGTCAACTTCTGGTTTTATGTTTGTAATATTTGAAAGTTCTGTGTGCACTCAGTGAGAGGGTGTGGTACCTGGTGGCATGAATGGATCCAGGTTTTTCCACTGAATTTGCATGAACAGAACTAAGTTGACCTTCTGAGAGGCCATGTAACATTGGCTCTGAAATAGTGGATATTGTTGGCAAGTAACAAACAGAAGAGAGGTGGACATTTAAAACTACCTCAAACCAGTATTACTCACATAGTTTGAAAGTATAAATTTTTGACAGTGCTGTTTCTATACTGTGATGCAAATGGCCCTGTCTACTGGTAGACTCTCTTGTATGGTCTGTATGGTATTCACAAAGTACACAGCAGGTTTTTCACAGACAGAAACCCACAGGATACACATTTTTATAGAAAGCTGAGGTTAATTGGATCCTATGATTTGATTTCTTACTGAAACTGTTTCTTAAACCTACGAGTAGATTTACCAGTACAGACTGTAGATGTGCAGAAAAAGTACACTATGGAAACATAGCACTGGATACTGAAACAAGCATTTTACATCCAGTCCTACACTCTAAAGTTAATGATGCATTTGGTATGACTGGCTGAAAATGTATTTGTTGTATTTTTAAATATATTTCAGAGGACGAGCAGGAGTGCACACATGGTTTCAGACACTAATTATTGCCACAGGATTAACCCTCTGAATCTTGCCAGGATTTGGGAGTATAACACAAACTTGTTTGAACCTTAAACTGATCATTTCAATACAAACATCACTGGGCCTTACCAATAACATTACCACAACAATTTTTTTTGAGGACCCATATTTCAGAGTGTAAACAGCATGGTTTAGGTATTTGGGTACGGGGGGAGCAGGCTAGAGTGCACGACATTCACATTTCTATGATTCCACGGATTATTGGATACTACCCATGGGTGCTAGGCCTGGATTACATAATCAATCATTACTGAATTGCTTTGCAAGAAGCAGACAATATTACCAAGCAGGACAAGGTAGCCACAGTTAGATTGTGTTTAATACTAAATTGACAAAATTATGCATCGTGAGTGGAAGCAAGTGGGTTTGGTTTTAAACATAGCATTGTGTAGAAATGTGCAATGACTTTTCAATTTTGCTTGTGTTCCAGAAATAAAGGTATACTTTTCCACCATTTGAATAAGCCCATATCTCTCCCTTCAAGAGTTTAAGTAATGAGTAAAATCTGGTACCTTGCTGCTGACATACCTGTTCTATAAGCTCATCATATCATGGGAGGCAACAGTGACTTTCAGAACCATAATTCCCATTAATTTGCATGAATATTGCTGTATTCCCAACATGCAGCATCTAAAACATTATAAAACAGCAAATTTAGAGTTTAAAGAATTTGCTTTTTGTACATTTGACATTGCAATTGCATTTGTTTGAACATACAGATATATACTGCGCTTGGATATTTTGGGAATTGAGCTGTTTTAAAAAATTAGCAGATGAAATCCTGTAAACTTTGTTCAATTACCCAAAATGTTCTTTTAAAACACATCTGACATTTAAGACATAAAACGAGAGTATCAACAAAACTGGAAGGTGTGGCCCAACTTGGGTAGGGCCACACCTGAGATCTCCACTCAAAGATGAAGACAAAGGGTAGTTAGGTAAAGACCTGTTTCATATACTTTGTTAATTATGTGTTACAAGACAATGAGATCCCAAAAATGACAGAAAATTAATGTTTATTAACAGTGTGTGTAGGTATGTGTGTCTGTCTCTGTGTTTATTAGATGCGTTTGAGTTTATATATTTAACTTTTTCAAGTCAATGAATACTTGATAATTGTGACGATATTAACTTTTAAAAATGTGAATTTCTTTATTTTTGATGAGACTGTAAGTATTCCTCGAAGTCGAACCAGTTAGAAAATTCTGGATTTTTTTGCCGCGCCTATAATCACCGAGTTCGCTATAGCAGTGAAGAGGAAGCTCGTGCGTTCTTTCTAGTTTTTTATAGATATACATTGAAACTGATCCCACGCAACTCTGCAGGCATTGCGTCCAATATTTATTCATGTGTGTTGATGACGATGCTATGAATAGCAACAATGTAAACAACAGTGGTGGCTGAAATTGAACCACTAGGCAAAAAAAACAACTAATTTCTAGCAAGCAAAAGTCAAACGAGAAAAATAGCCTATACAGAGGGGAAGGCATTTCACAGTAGGCTACTTACCTTTTCGGCGTAATAGTCACGCTGTTCTTCGAAGTCTTTTTCTTAAACATCGTGACGGACTCGTTGCTTCTCTCAGCACCTGCTTTTATGAAGTAAAGTGATACAGTCCCGGAGAGATGTTTCGATGTGTGCTGGCGAGCTGGTTAATGCACTATTTCCCAATCATGTACTGTATCTGCATACACAGAACTACGGTGACAGGGCTCGTGGTGTGACTCTCTCACTTGTTTAACACATTGAAATGTCAAATGAGATACTTTATTCAATGGAACTTAAGCACGACTAAAATGTGCTGGAGTAGCCTACGCCCATTAAGGTGGTTTATGCCCGCAGCCTATCAGCGAACAGGTGTGGCTTCACTCTATCTCTTTTACAGATAACTTTTCTGTACAGGCAACAAAAGTATTGTGCCTTTAGTGCTTTTAGCTGACTTTGTATAAATTATCCCGCATCTCATTGGGAAAGCCTGAAAATGATGTAGCCTACCCTTTGCATAATGTAGGCTACTTCAAAGAACCAACGATGTCAAAGCAACATGCCTGTCTGCTGTGTGTAAGTGTAACCAATATAGACACAAACGGCAATGAAAAGCTGATTTCAATGTTCCCCTTTCATTCGACATTTTATGTATGAGTCACAAATTAAGCAAACTGAAAACATCTGACTCTGCTCCCTCTTGCAACAAAACACACGGAACTTATTCTGATGTAATCCATTAATCGATTTGTGCAATTGGACAGAAACAGGCATGTTATGGCGCACCCATTCACACATTCACAGTAAGGAATGCTTTACTTTGATGATTGTTCAACCAAAAATCATGCACATTATTTTTTATTAATTGATTCATATTTACCAAATATACATTATATATTTGAAAGTGTTGGCATTATAATTTAGCCTCTGTCTTGAAGCAAAATCATTTTTTTATGAGACTTCTGAAGATATGGACATTTTCGAACACTGAACAAGTTTAACCTATTGTTGCAACATGTGTCAGGTCCAGTACTATATCAAGGAATCAAGGCTTTTTTTCAGCCATGAAATCATTCAATTCACTGAGAATAGGAACACGTGAGATATAAAGGGGCAGCAAGCTGCAAAATGCATGCCTTTGGACATTGACTGGTAGGGCAGGTTGAACAAGTCAGAATTGCTGGTTTCACAGTGAATCAAGTATTTACCCTTTCACTGAGAATGGGCTGGTTAACACAAAAGAAAAGGCTGTATATGTATAGCAGGAGTGGCTGAATTGGAATCAAACAAAATAATTAAGAGTTTAGCATAGATGTGAATCTTCAAGCGTTTCATTCCTGTAAAGGTAGTTTTCATTTGCTATAGGCATATGAGGACGTTATTGAGACTAGCACTACTAGGTGTATTTATACATAAAATACTAGGCATGATGACCCCATAAATATAACTACGAGGCTATTACACCATAGATAACTGGAATTGTCTCCCAAATATGTACTATATCTTCATCGACTAACCACTCTGTGTGTATTAAATGAATAATTAAAATTTGTTTTCTAAGTCCCTGGCAAGACCTCATGATATTAGTCCCACAATTGGAAATCTTGAATCTAGGGTGACATTGCTGTGAGTAAAATCTATCCCTGGTTGTTCTCTATTAACATAATCATTCACAATGGGCTATGGTTGGAGTGGCATAGTGTTCAACTTATGTCAGCCTTGGCAAGGTCTGTCCTGAAACAATCTATCCACTAAGCACTTTGAATTTAAAAAGGAGGGATTTAGTCATTAGTCAAGGGGGTTTGTGCGATTAATCAATGGACAAGAAACTGTGGTGCTGACTGGCCATATGATGAGCGGAGATGTAACAAGTTGGAATGGAGTTGGAGTGAAATGGAATTTCTGTAAGTCGGGATTTAAATGTAAGTCTTAACATACACATATGAAATTTTATGATGGTATTATAATTATGACATTATTCTTGTCAGTGAAGTATTCAGATGCTTCCACCGAATGAACAGGGAAAAAAGAGACAGATGTTAATTTCTGTTCAAATAAGAATGTGTTAGGCAAAAGGATTTGTGTATACTGAGGAAAATGGAAACATGAAAAACCAATGTTAGCCAGTCTAAAACTGGAATTCTATTTCATACAACAGGAAAATTCATTATTGAGCGCGACCCATTTCAGTTTTTTGAAATGAGTATGTGTGATTCCTATTACAGATTTATTTCATACAACAGGCAAACAAAAATCAGATTACTAATTCTATCATCAGTTAGAGTATCATGGAAGTGGAGTGTACTGGCAAAAAACTGGCATCATAACAATCCTAAAATCCTAATTCCTAAACGTCAGAGAGGGATGCAAAGTATTCTTTGTTTTCGAAATTAAATTCAAATGTTGACTTGGTTTAATGAAAGGGATTCTTTGTATTTATGTCTGCCTTTTTTCTTTACAGGTAACATAAAGAGGCTTTTTTTGTAACGTCCCGTTCCCATCCAGTCCGTTTTCCTTGTTTTGCCATGTCCCTCCGTGTCATGTTTGATTCCCTTGTCCATGTTTTCCCCTTTGCTTCAGGCTGGGCGTGTCCCCTTCTGTTTGTTTCACGCTGTCCCCCACTTTGGTTTCTACCTATCTCTTTTCCCTCTTGTCGCTTGCATTCCTCACCTGTTAATTTATCAATCACCCTCGGTTACATTCCTCACGCTTTCGTTATTGGTTTCAATTTCACTCCCCTATTTAACCCACCTGCTGTCTCCCCTCCAGTGTCGGTTCATTACTTGTGTTGTTACCCTGTTTGCTGTTCGTTAACGTACTTTGTTTGTTTCCTGGTTTCTAGTCCTGTTTAACTGAATGCTTCGTTGTGGGTTTTCGCCCTTTAAGCTTCTCAGTTTTCTGAACCTCCTGTCTGGTAGCTATCCAGCCCTGTCTTTTGCTGTGTGCTGTGCCTCTAACCTGTCTCCCTCAATTACCAGCTTTTCCTGCACTTACCAGCCTGTAGCTGTTAGTCTCCCTGTGTGTGTTGCGGTACCTCCTATCCCAGCTCACGTGGCGCACGCAGTTGGGTGTTCTGCCTCGCTATCCTGCAGTGGTTCCTGTCCGGCCGTGGCTACCTCCTTTGCTGCGGTTACGGTCCCAGGCTCCTCTGTGACCCAGCTACCCCAACCGGTCCCGCCTGAGCTCCGCCACACAGCTCTACCCTGCCGTGCCCTGTCGTTTACCTACCTCTGTATCCAGCCCAGTACCTGTTGGACCTCCCGGTCCAGTTCCAGTCCAGTTCCGGTTTGGAACAAACCCGTCGTTCCTGTGATCCAGTTCCTGAGTGGACCTCCCGGTCCAGTACCAGTTCCGGTTTGGAACTCACCTCCTGTTTAAAGTCCAGTTCTGGTTTGGAACAAACCCGCCGTTCCCGTGATCCAGTTCCTGAGTGGACCTCCCGGTCCAGTACCCGTCCAGTTCCGGTTTGGAACTCACCTCCTCACTCCTGTGTTTTCTGTTGTGTTTTATTTCATGTACAGCTTGGGACTACCCCAAAGCTTCTAATAAAAACCCCTTTCTGTTTTTCTTCCTCCGAGTCGTTGCACTTAGGTCCAGCCCTAATCAGGATCGTGACATTTTTTTCTGCACATTTTTTCACTTGACCTTTGGCCTTTGATTCAAGGCCATGTAACCTTCATGGCTGTGTATTTCCCTTGGATTTAATCTTTGCATTCTCTTGAGGACAAAGACCAAAGGAGGACATGTTTTAGTAAATTTGTTTTCAATGGGTGTTCCAATTGACACAAATATCAAATGTACAATATTGCATAGTGTTAATTTAGTTTGTTTTTAGTCATTTGTATTTGCATAATTGTCTGCACCGTTATATTCATCAATCATAATGTGCAGATACTTTATGAATAGAAGAGGTCTTGTACAATAATGTAATGGATTCAAATGGATTTTAACTGATATCATGTCCTTTTTAAATATTATGGTTATTTGACTTCCAATGTGTTCACCTATTTTAGTGTAGGTTGATGCTGTCATTTCCAAGCATGTCATTAAGAAAAATTTGTGGTCAAATTTTTTGTTATTCAAGGTACCTGGAAAATCTTTCATCATAGCTTTCATATCTTTTTGGAATTGATCTCTTTATGGTCTAATTAAACAATGGTCTAATTTAAATTTGTATTTAAGCAGGCAGGAAACTGGAGGAGCATAAATCCAATGGTTTAAACATTAACAGTGACATTTAACCTGAAAGCTGAGCAACACCCCAGAAGTTAAAAACTTTCATTCTTTTTCAGTTATTAGTATATATTGGGACAGGGTGGTTTTTAAAATTTCGTATTCATAATTTTTATGAGAGCATAATATAATTCTCTAAAATCATTGAAATGCTGACTGTTGATTGACAATGCTTGTTCAGAAGTGTCTAGTTTAAATCTTTTAGGCATTTTAGGAAGACTTCAGCTCTCGCTTTTTTCACACAAACGTGCATTTAGAAGTAGAGGGGTGCATTTAGAAGTAGAGGGGCACAGTTGTTGCAGTCCAACTGTGAATGTCATGACTGGAATGTCTGAACTGGTGTTCCTACAAAAAAACTTGTGCTGCTGCATTTTTAGTGAATCTGATAAGGTTAGATAAAAAGGTCTGCACATCATTTTTCACATAGTTGTGTGTGTGTGTGCCCACGCACACGTGCATGTGTAGGTGTGTATGGTCCAACATACAGTATGTGTAATGTATGCAATTGTAAGAATGAAGTAGTGAGTAGATACTGGAAAATTAAGCAGAGACAGACAATGATATTGTGAACTTTGATAATTGCTCCTCCTCTCCTTCGTGTGCGTCTACCCTCAAGTCGAATAATTGAGAAAATGTTTGCTTTGAAAGACAGCAAAGTTTTATCAATATTAAAATGCACTTGAAAAATAACTTCAGTTTAAAATTTCAATTTGTTTTGTCTAGTATAGTCTATAGAATACAGGTGCGCAACTCCAGTCCTGGAGAGTCACAGTTTCTGCTGGTTTTTGGTGTGTTTCAGTTCTTAAGTGATTATCTTAAGTCATTGATGGCCAAAGATTCTGCACACCTAGTTACCCAGGCCTAAACTGGCTGTTGATTGAAAGGAAACCACACAATCGCACAGACAGTGCAGCACACCAGGACTGGTGTTGTGCTCTCCTTCTCTAGAAGGATTGTGCTGGGTATGCTCTGTAGTAAAATCCTGTAGATAGGCTCTACCCATAGTTGTGATGGGAATGGGCTACATATTATTATTTTATTAAGATGTGTGGAGGCCTCATATTTGAGAGGCAATACACATACCTTGTGTGGGTTGGGGCAGGGGTGGGGTAGTTTGGGGTTGGGTCTTCACAATTGCAAGATTCATTCTTCCCGCAGTAAAACAAACCCTTGTCTGATCTTTGTTAGTTAATCTTCAGCTGTTGTCTGTCACCAGGGCAGATCAGTCAAAGGAGAGAGCGGGGAGTCAGTTTAATAAATGGGGAGAAAAAATCAACTGTTTCAGGCCAGAACTTATTTCCTGGAGTGTGAAGCGTTAAGTACTGTGTGTTACTCCTCATGGGTGTGTTTCAGCCAGGCGACACAGCCAAGGAACATTGTTTCATATCATAAGAGATAAACATGCTTTAAGTGCAGTGATGCAATTCCACAAAGGGGAAATCTGTATAATACACATATTCTAGAACACTAGAGTAAACAAGAGAATCTATGAATCTACCCTTTTTCGTGAGGGTATTCTTTGTAATGTAGTGTCGAAATCCTGATGTGCTCGCATGAGCGGAATTCTTGAGTTCTGGGTAGTTTGTAAACCTCTGATGAGTCACTCTTTAGTATTGCTGGAAGCTAAACACAGACAATTACTATTTTTTTCCACAGTATCCTGAAACAATTTCAAGAAGCCTTGGTCCTTGCACATAAAAATGCTCTTGGTACCAGCAACCCTACATCCCACAGAACCGGTACCAATCCACTAAATGCACTCAGTTAAACTCAAAGTTAATCAGAGCTCATGGAGGTTATTTCACATTCCTATTGTTGCAACACAGAGTGGGGAGCTCATTCCTACAATGCTTGGATAACGCTATAATGACAGTGTAATGTAAAACTGACACAAAAGTAGCTTAATACTGTACTGCAAAGACAACTCCCCAGCGTGCTTGAAACAAACTTTATCACTTGAATTTGTGTGGACCCGCGTTTGGGCAGCATGCAACATGTTCTGCTTGTTCAGTTCTGGAGTCGTATTGTGGGAAATTGTCCAGTTTTATCAAAGGTAGCCGAAGATCTTCATAGGAATTACTACCATTGGAGAACAAGGTTCTGCACAGGCATGTCTGCCTCAAAACACTTAATGAGAGGATAAACTGGTTTTTAATGCTGTTTTATTTACCCTGTATGGACTTGTCTATCTCATTACCTTTCATAGACAACATGCATATGGCATATCTGTATGTGACATATTACATTAATAGATTTATTTATGGATGTTTTGACATATTTTAAAATAGACATAGGGTTGCTAGCCCTCTGGCAACAACCATACATAACACACGTAGTAAAATTATCGAGGAAACTAGACACAATAAGTCATGATGACTTATTTCCATTGTGATCCTCGTTGTACTAGGCATTAAGTAATGGTCAGCACGGGTAGGACTGACAATACATCTGTCATAAGTCACTTAAACGAATACATATCATACAATATATACAGGATAGATGATAAGGATTACATGTTCTACCATACAGCTGATATGCTCTAAAGCTCTAAATGAAAAGTGTAGGATAGTGGTACACAGACTCTTGATATAGGATTTATGAAACTCCATTGCTTTCTAACATGTCATATTGCTGCTTAAAAGTTAGACTTATTACTGTTAACATGATAATAACAAATATCACAATATTAGGTTGCTGTACTGTTATTACATGGCTGGTAAAGCATATTTTATCCTAATAATCCCCTTCATATAGTAACTAGAAAGCTTTCACACTACCTGATGGAAAATGCATCTAATGCACTCCAAATGTAAATCAATGAAAATATACTTACAGTATGTCATTTTTATCTTTGTTTGCCTCAAAATCATTGGGTGAGTAAACCAGCAGGAATATGACTAAGAATGTTAAGTATGAGGAAAATACTTTTACTCAGTCAATAATTACCTCAGGAGCTGTTTACATTTGCACATAGCTGGTCTTATTAGGGTATGATAAACCTTTTTAGATAAGACTTCTACATACTACATATCTGTTGCATTAACATTACAATGAAATCAGTGTACACTAGTCCTACATTGTTAACATGCTGGCCAATGATGAAACATATTTTAATAGGAAGTTTTCGAAAAAGATACAAGTACATCATATTGAATAGGTAGCACCAAATTACCATGCATGTGGATTGGGAAACACAAAAGGGCGCATATATCCTGCCAGGACCAATTCTTTTGTTTAAAGGGCCCAGATTCTTTAAGATAATCTATGTAAAGTGGGTCTTCAATTCACTAGCATGCCATAACATACCATTTTATAGTGTTACTGCTCATGTTCTGCTTGACGTAATCTGCCCTAAGTATAAAATACTAAGTTGTGTTTTCCAAAGTCAAGGCAAACAGGACAGCACCCTCCAGCACCCAAGCAATCCCAGATATTCTGCCCTGCAACCTCCTGGATTGAAAAATGGGCCATATGGACCAGTGAGCTTGAATCAGCCCTCTGGGGTTGTGGCAGGTATTGGCAAAGGACACTTTGGCATGGAACACAGACAGAGGGACATGCATGATCAGCCCAGCAGAAACTCCAAAATACCCCCCACAGAAACTGTTGTGCTCTTGCAACACTTCTGTGTCTCAACAGCAGTCTTGATCTTCAACAATATGGCTGCACTGCAGGTATGAAATGAATGACAAATTAAAGCAGGCACTCAGTAGGCTACTTTCTTCTGAGATACCATCATTTCTCACCGCCTTTCTTGCAGGTTACTGTGACACCTGCAGACAGCAAGAACACACTGGTATGAAACCAGGAACCTGTTCCGCTGGATTTCTTTGCAAGCAGCCCCTCCCCCGCAGGCCGTGGCCTGGTAGTAGTGCCAGCCATTCATTTTAAGGCACGCTCCCTAGCACGTGAGGAGGGCGGAGCTCCAGTCTCTCGCTCAGCATGGAAAACAGGGGCATCCAGAGTCAAGTCAAGTCAAGCTTTATTTATCGAGCACATTTCAAACAAATTTGCAACACGGCACAGAGGGCACAGCGTTGAAGCGGGGCCGACCACCTCTCTTAAAAACACCCATCACTGTGATGATTCCCTTGTTGATTACACGAGCGGTTTTGCAATGATTTCTTGAGCTTTCAGTTATTGTGTCAAAAGTCAGGCTGCACTGCTACTCTGGGTAAAAGGTGTTTAATAAAACTGGGCCTGGTCACAGCCATTGCAGTGGGTTGGGCTTTTATGATTCTGCTCTGAGTTCAGTCTTGGCAACATGACAGGTTATCAGTTAATTAGTGTTATAACCTGTCATGTTTATGTGTCATTTAAAAACATTTAATTCTGGCTGGTGTTCAATTTTTAAAGCATGCTTTATGCATCAGTATGCTTTTACTGTCAGTTACTTGAATGGAATACAGTAAAATATTTTTAACTAATGAGGCAGATTTTATTTTTCCATTAAAATATAAATTGCTAAATATAAAAACTGCATTTTTATGTTTCCAATAAAATCCTTTTATTAAATTGTATATTTATACATGAGCTATATGTATTCACTGACAAAATAGTCATAAATTACAGATCCTTTCCAAAAAACTAGAATATCATGGAAAAGTTGTTTTTTTCCATAATTCCATTCAAAAAGTGAAACTTTCATAGATTCATTACACACAAAGTGAAATATTTCTAGCCTTTATTTGTTTCATTTTTCATAATTTTGGCTTACAGCTCCAGAAAACCCCCAAAACAGTATTTCAAGAAATTAGAATAGTGTGTCGAAAATCAGCATTTACTTCAGTTATTTCAGAGAATGAATGTTTTAGACTGAGTGTCACACTATCATCTAATTTACTCAAAACACCTGCAAAGTTTATCTCAGTTTGGTTCAGTATGGGGAAGACTGCAGACTTGACAATTGGCCAGAAGACCATCATTGACACCCTCCAGAAGATGGGTAAGCCACAAAAGGTCATCGCTAAGGAGGCTGGCTGTTCACAGAGTGCAGTGTCCAAGCATATCAATAGAAAGTTTAGTGGAAGGGGAAAATGTGGCAGGAGAAGGTGCACAAGCAAAAGAGATGACCGTAGGCTTCAGCGGATTGTCAAGCAAAGACGATTCCAAAATTTGGCGGAGATGCAGAGGCAGTGGACTGAGGCTGGAGTCAGTGCTTCAAAAACCACCACGTACAGACGTATCCAGGACATGGGCTACAACTGTCGGATTCCTCGAGTCAAGCCACTCCACTCATTCTCTGAAATAACTGAAGTAAATGCTGATTTTCAACACACTATTCTAATTTCTTGAAATACTGTTTTGGGGGTTTTCTGGAGCTGTAAGCCAAAATTATGAAAAATGAAACAAATAAAGGCTAGAAATATTTCACTTTGTGTGTAATGAATTTATAATCTATGAAAGTTTCACTTTTTGAATGGAATTATGGAAAAAAAAAAACTTTTCCATGATATTCAAATTTTTTGGAAAGGATCTGTATAGTTATAAATTATATTTTTTATTCTTAAAAAAGGACCCTGAAATCAAATGCTTTATGAACTTGTCAATATTAATGACAATATAAAAATATTATTGACTTTTTTGGAAAGTTTCTAGATATATTTAGAAGCTGGATAAATACATGTTGAGGCACACTTGAATTGTCACTGGGTTTGATTTGACTCTTAGTATTTATCTCTCATTGAAGATGCCTTTAGCAGGAAAAGCTACCGTGCTCATTAATCTGCAGTAGCTCAGCTCTCCTGTCTGCATAACTAGCACTCGCTGCCTTTTTAATCTCACTTCTTCGGTAGCGCATTTGCAAAATCAGCATCCCTACTATGTCAGTTCTTAATCCCAAACTGACCACATAGGAATTCCCACAAAGCAGAAGCACTGTGTTCCTTTGTGCCCATCGACAGCTACGCCGACACGGTCTTTGCACGCCTTTTCCAAAACTGTTAGCCCAGCCACTCCACGGCTCCCATGTCCTGAGAATGATCTGTCTTCGAAAAAATTATGCTTGACTAAGTTTCCCTAGTGTATATATTACACATATTTCAGAAAATAAAGAAATGCTCATTCTAAAGTGTCACTATCAATTCAAATTTAATATAAATCAGATTGGAGGCGTCATGGCTTAGCAAGTGGTTTGGTGATTGCCATTCAGAACTCATTCATAAAATGGTGTGATGTTCTCACTCCCGTCCTATTGTTTCCCATGTTTTCCCTTTCCCCCTGTCTCGTGTTCGTCTCTCCATAGTCCGGTTTCCCCCTTGCTGCAGGTTGGGCGTGGTCTCCCCTTTGTGTCACTCTGTTTCACTTCACTTATCTCAGCCTATCCCATTTCCCCGTTTCGCATGCATTCCACACTCTCCGCTCTGTTTATCACTCTCGCATACATTCGCACGCGGCACCTAATTGATACCAATTAATGTTTGCATTTAGTCACCCGGTGTTCTCTGTCCTGGGCCAGTTCGTTAATGCTCTTTGTCTGAAACCTCTGGTCTGTCTTGAGTCCTAGTATCCAGTCTAATCAGTTAATCTAAGTCTTGTTTGGTACCAGCGTAATTCGCCTTACCTGTCTGTTTGAAGTCGAAGTCTGCTCCTGTCTGGAACGGCATTTCCCGCTGTTCAAATATTCCTGCCTCGCTATACTAACTTTGTCTGCTTCAGTCTGCCAGCCTGCAGTTGTTTGTTATCCCTGCCTGTGCTGCGGTTTCCCTGCCTTCCTCCTGACGTGTGTGCATGCAGCCTGGGCTCCTGTTCCTCCACTCTGCGGCGGTGCCCGCCTACTGCCAGTGTTGCGGTTGCTGTTGATGTGCTGTCGCTTCTGCCTCTGCTGTCGCTGCTGCCGCCCTGCTGCTGCTGTGCCACTACTGCCGCTGCCCTGCTGCAATGCCTGCGTCCTGCCCGGACTCCGCTCCACTGTCCTGCACCTCTGCTCCCGCTCCCGCTCATCCCCTGCTCCACCAAACTGGTTGTCCGTCTCCATCTCCTTCCCTGGCCTCTCCTGCTCCCACTGCTCCCCCGCAGCCTCATACCTGGACTGTCTGTAATCTATGTTCTCCCTATGCTTCAGGAGTATTGGTCGAAGCATAATTTATTAAGAGCTACGCGCTCTGTCTGTCTGTCTGTCTTGTTCATCCAGTTCCGGCTTGGAACGCTAACCACCTTTTGCCTTTCTCCCCTTGCTCAGGACTACCCTGATCAAGCAATAAAATATTGAGTTTTGGCATTCCTGTGTTCGACTCGTGCATTTGGGTCCAGTCCATTTCCGGGGTCGTAACAAATGGCTCTTTATCATTATACATGTACAGAAAAACAATCCCGTTTGTCAGTGTATGTACATCTCTTTAAATCTGTCTTCTCCTGTTGTGAAAGTAATTTAGGGATTGTATCTTCATTACTGTATGTCTATGGCTAGGAGTGAGAGAGAGAGGGGGTGAATGTTCTAGCTACAGAAGGTCAAAGGTCACTGGTTGTTAGCTGTTGTTGTCTAGTAAATGCATTGAAGGGGTTCATGGTATAAATAGAACCTTTTTGCCCTAAGTCTACCTTTCTATTTCTGTCTGTGAGGTTGTGTCAACAATATTGACCCTTGTGTACTACCACCAAGAGGGAGAGAGCTTGAGTAATAGACACTTCAGTTGGTGGGATATGATGTTCTCAATTAAACTAATATAATTGATCTATTTACTGTTACTTACCATGTTTCATAATGTTTTCAAATATCATAAGATGTGGTATAATTAATACAATAGGGTTGGGAGGGGGTGAATGGCAGTGGAATATTTGGGAATATTTCACAAAGCGAGGTCAAGGAGTTTTGGAAATGTTTTGAAATAACTGAAGATTTCATCCAGTTGGATTTCTTCCGATTGAAAATATTTTCAAAGGCTAACTCCTTAAAATCCCTGTTCATAAAAAAAGCCCAGGAATCAAACTTTAGTTTGCCATACCATGTGCAGGTGCACATCCAAAAAGTGTATAATGAGGTGACGTTATAATGTGTTGGCCATTTCTGGGTGCCAGTGGACTTTCAGAGGGCTCATCTCAACACTGTAAGCACTTGTGCAGATGTTACTATATTCTAGCAGTTAAGACTATTTGCTGCATACTTTTCTGCTTGCAATGGTTGAGAAATCATTAATCTGTGCGGAGTTGGTTTCATGTATATTTAGTACCCGCGGAGCAGAGGTTCTTCTCTGCACATCTGACTTAAATGGATGGCTGAGTGTTCAGACAGCATGGAAACTTTGCTTTGAGGTTGGTTCTCAAAATCTATAAATAAGCCAATATTCTATTTATAGCTTTAGTGTTTATTCTATCTTTAGCTCTAGTGTTATTATAATTTGTAACATCACACCTTTCAGTTTCGCAAGTAATAATAACTAACAATAAATAATTAATTTAATATTTTTTCACTCATTATTTGTGTGAAATAAACAGCATTGAATGTGTACCTATTCACAACATGGTGGTTGATAAATAATTGAATTAATCAGGATAAACTGTTCCTTTACCACACTGGAAATTAGTGCCTTTCTGATTCTAGGATACTCTGGTTTCCACAGGGTCATAACAGAGCAGAAAACTCCAGGGCATCTGACAGAGCCACATTTTTCCCTCTCCTGTTTCAACAGCGACCTTGTGGAAGATGCTGGATGTGTTTCACAAAACACTAGAGGGTATACTCAGGTTGAGCCTGTAGTATGGGTTGGGTCCTTGGAATGACAGCTACACACACAAATCTACTCAGGAACAACTACCTGAAAAGAGCTCCTCAAAATGGAATAAGCAGTCTGCTTGTGAAGGATTGGTACATAACTACCAGTCTCCTGAACACAGTTGACAGGAACTGTGACTGCACAGAAAAATAACAGTATGTCACAGTTTTAATTCAGGAAAATTCATTGTTCTTTCAGTGCTGTAAATACAGTGCTAAGAATGACCACTAGAGGGTAAACTAAACCAACCAACATTACTGAGGAAGATTTAAATCTTGTTTTCAATATTCAGCCTCACAAATTGGGCACAATTATTCTAGTTCTGTTATTCTTATCTCACAGATGTGTGGAATCTGTGAATTCAAGTGTGTGTATTTAATCCGTTATTTTAGGTCCACAAAAAAACATCATAATTTTGCATCATAATGATAAAAAGTGAAGAAAATAGAAGTTGATGATGAAGACAACAATGACTTTTATCTGATGGCATTAAATAGCAGCATGTTAGACAAAGTTTGCTACAATTTTCTAACAGGCCATTTGGTGCTGGCTAAAGTGCACTGAAAATGAAGGTCCACTCTTAAAGGGATAGTTCATTTCCTGGAGTTGTTTTGATATTTTTTTCAGTTTTAGTATATGTTTTCAATTTGCCCTGACCTTTTTTGTGTGCAAAGAAGGATATTTTAGATACAGAATTTCCTGAGGACCTGCCAATTTCAGAATGGCTATTATCGAATCGAGCATATTATCGAATCGAGCATCGAATGGTTTGTAGTTTAAAGTACAAAAATATAACTACAAAGCAGCTTGTAGAGTGACGTTATGTCTCCAGAGGCTGTAGGTGTGTATATTACCTGAATTGTTTTTTTTAAAATTACATTTAATCTCTTCTTCAGTTGAAACTATTTCCTGTGACGCATGCAGCCTGAGGCTACTGCACTCAAGGAAAAAAGTGGCACGGCTTCTTGTATCAACAATAGGCCTAATACATGTGAGAGAAGCACTTCAAAGCAGCAACAAATCAACATAACTGAAATTGGTTCACGCTTTTGCAATTCCAACTTATGTGGGAAAAATGCCAAAAAAAGTCTTCATGTCATTAAAAAACTACCTTTAGACAACCATGATTTAATGAAAATATGGCAATGTGTGAGAAGCACTTCAAATCAGCAACAAATTAACCGAACAGAAAATGGTTACAAATGGTTACATAAAACATAAGTAAATACAGGGATTAGCCTAACATTAAAAAGACAACGAACAATAAATGCAAAGTATACATTTTTGCTGCTTGGAGGATTTATTTCAAAATCAGATTGGACTGATGATCCACGATTGGCTTTTTAATAGGTTCCTGCATGCATTGCTCGGAAAAGCCCCAAAATGAGCAACATACACTGTGGTGCGATTTGCGGCGTAAACATGGTCTCACCTGGCGGGCAGTGCAAGCGCGAATCTCTGGTCTAATCTAACCCCAAAATTGCATTCCGCTGCACTAAAATTGAACTGGGCTTGTCACGGTTATTAGCAGCCTTTGCTGTTTCGCCATTTGGTTTTCCTTTTGGCGTCGTCGGGACAGTCTATCAGAATTTTTCCGCCTCCGTCCCGGTGTTTGTATCTCGCCCAACAATTATTCCTTGCACCTGTTTCGGGTTTCCTGCCGGTTATAAGTAGCCCAGGACTTCCGCATTTCCGACACTTCGATACTGTCTTTGCTATGTTGACAACAGAGTCGGTAAGGTATAGGAAATTCGGTCGCTGCATTTCTGATTCGTACGAATAAGAAACGCAGTAATTCCGGTTAGAGAATTAGGATTAGATTGGTTTTCTCTTTTATTTCCAATCTTTCTCTTTATCCTTATTCTTGTTACCTGTTACCTTTTGTGCCAGCTCTTTCGCCACAAGAGCCCTGGATAACAGGTTTTCTTTTCTGTTCCTTTCCTTCACTCGTTTTATCGAGTTTTTCTTTGTTTCTCTACCTCCTGTTACGCCTAATGATTTAGTGCGTGAGGTTCTTTTGTTTTTTATTCTCGTTGTTTATCGAGACTCGCCTCCTTTTGAGGTTTCTTTGATTTGGCTTGTGCTAGGGAAGTTTTGCTCCCGTTCTTTTGTTTTCCTCTCCTCTGGTGCGGCTAATTCCGCGTTTGTGACGTATCTTTCTAGATACGCTTTTATAATCCTTATCCGTCGCGTCTGGTTCTCCGAACCTCAACACAACCCTCACAGGGCTGCTCCCTTTGACGGACACCCCCCCCAACTGCAGCTTCCCTCCCACTTCAGTGCACAGCGAGTCACCACCAAATTACCAAATGGGCTCAGGTGCATGCCCATCCATGACAAAATTAGCAACTTCGCCAGTGATGGCTCGCCACCGGCCGGAGAATAGAGCCCCAAATTTGCACATTCGCTGCTCAATCTGGACCTCCACCAGCGACTCTCCACCTACTTCCGGTGCACAGCGAATCAAACAGGTTCAGGAGCGTGAAAATACATGGCGAAAATGTGACTTCACCAATGGCTCGCTACCCACCATGCGCCAGCGGAAAAAAGAAAATAGAGCCCAAAGTGTCTTAGTAAGGTGTTGGGCCACCACGATCTGCCAGAACAGCTTCCATGCGCTTTGGCATAGATTCTACCTCTAGTCTACCATAGATTCCAGTCTCTGTAACTGTAATGGAGGGATGGAACACCATTCTTCCAAAAGATATTCCCTCATTTGGTGTTTTGATGATGGTGGTGGAGAGGGATGTCTAACTTTGTCGGTCCAAAGTTGCTTCCATAGGTGTTCAATTGGGTTGAGATCTGGTGACTGCAAAGGCCATAGCATATGGATCACATCATTTTCATACTCATCAAACCATTCAGTGACCCCTCGTGCCCTGTGGATGGGGGCATTGTCATCCTGGAAGAGACCACTCCCATCAGGGTAGAATTGTTTCATCATGGGATAAAGGTGATCACTCAGAATAACCTTGTATTGATTTGCACCTCTAAGGGGACAAGTGGACCCAAACCATACCAGGAAAATGCCCCCCACAGCATAGCAGAGCCACTGGACCCCACACTGTAGGGGTTTTTACTTTAATGGGTCACCTGTCTGTATATATGCAAGTGTTTCACATATGTATGTGAGAGTAATTCTCAGTATAACTGGAAGGCATTTCAGTATCCAGAAGGCAGAATAATACCCGGAAAAGGACAACCAGGATTTGCCAGTCTGGGGTATTTACCCCTAAATATGGGAGTTTAAAAATTCATAGTGCAAGTTTTACAGTAAAAATGTATGGGAGTCAATGTAAACCATTTGCAGTCACTGGCATTGATCAACGCCATCATTGCATTCAAATGCTGAATCTGGATTAAGTGCAATTATGTTCCGACCTTCAATGACACTCGACCAAAAGACAAAGTCGCCTAAATTAGCATGCAAACAATGCCGTCCATCACCAAACAATTTTTCTACTGCTCCATTAGGGATAATATGGATTTAAAGTAGGCTACATGTTTTTTGCGGAATTTCCTTATTCCACTTCGTGAAATAGCTACCTCCCTGAAGTCCAGATGTGGTTCATGTTGCAGTGTAGGCATGTCATGGCATATAGCCATAGCGAACTAGCCTACAGCAAGTAGATTCTTAAATGTTTTTAAAAAGCACAAACGTAATAGGTAATCGTACAGTAACTACCTTCATTAGGCATGAGAGTGAAACTGATATCGTTGAAAATATATATATTTAAATTATAATAATCCACTATCTTATTCAGTAATGTACTGATTAGCCTACCATGGTTTTAGCTTTATATGAAAGCATCTAAAATCTCGCCTAGGGCTTTGACAAAAACAATCTTCTCCAAAATGTTAATAAATAAAATATAAATATAATATTCACATATGTACTGTATGTGCAAGTGTTTCACATGTGTATGTATGAGTGTTTCAAGTGTGAGTGTTTCACATGTGTATGTGTGTGTGTAGAAGAGTAGCCTATGCATATACACTATATGGACACACCTGCTCGTCCAACATCTCATTCCAAAATCATGGGCATTAATATGGCGTTGGTCCACGCTTTGCTGCTATAGCAGCCTCCCCCCGTCTGGAAGGCTTCCCATTAGAAGTTGGAACATTGCTGCAGGGATTTGATTCCATTCAGCCAGAAGAGCATTCGTGAGGTCGGGCACTGATGTTGCGCGATTAGGTCTGGCTTGCAGTCAGCTTTCCAATTGATCCCAAAGGGGTTGAGGTCAGTGTTCTCAGCAAGCCAGTCAAGTTCTTCCACACCGATCTTGACAAACTATTTCTGTATGGACCTCGATTCATGCAAGGGGGCATTTTCATGCTGAATAGGAAAGGGCCTTCCCCAAACTGTTGCCACAAAGTTGGAATCGTCTAGAATGTTGCTGTATCCTGTCGCGTTAAGATTTGAATTCACTGGAACTAAGGGGCCACTGGAAGTAACAGGTGTCTGGATACTTTTGGCCATGTAGTATATGTATGTGTATGTTTCACGTGTACTGTATGTATGAGTGTTTCATGCGTAACTATATGTGAGTAAAGTTTGAAATAAGGCCTAAATGACCCCTCATAATTTTCACTACCCAAACCATAACTTTCTAGCTACGTTGTAAACAGCTCATAATCACACTTATCTGGCAGTAAAACTTGTAAGGAGGTATTTGCTCCCTGATAAACAAGAACACACAGTTTCTCTAACTTCCACAGCCTAAATAAAATTTTAAACTGCTCCCAATTCCAATTCAGCTGTGGGATAAGATTTACATTTACCCAAGTGGCCCCCCTAGCATAACGTCGTATAACGTCAGCATAGCATAACATTGGAGCTTTTAGATATTTTAGTATTATGGTAAAAACCAAACCACACCAAATTAGGCTACTCAATTTTTCAATTTGGAGCTTAGATGGAATTTATGATTTTGAAACAGATTGGCCTTTTTCACGGATTACTTCCATAACCTGAGCGAGTCCTGCACAGCGTATTACACCTACGGCAAAAGCTGCTTACATGGACTACTTCCATAGTTCCATGTGGTTTATACTGTAGTTTGCCATCTGTAGCACGTGCACTCCTATGAAACAGCTGCAGTGCACGGACTTCCATAGTCTACTATAAATTGTCAAATCATGTGAGCTCTGCAGAAGTAACATTTTGTCAATTTAACAGACTGTATGGTCACGGTAAAATCACGTGGTATACAGATTAAATACTGGTTGCCGCATCTCATTATAAGATTGCGACCTCGATCATTAATATGGTGTTGACTGAATGCTGACATGTACACATACTCAGCGAAAGTCCCCACATGAAGTAGTTTAATGCCTTTTTGAAAATGACTCTATGGAGCTCTATGACACTTCTGACACTGAGCAGCGAGTGCTGAAGATTTTTAACCTAACGTTAGGTTGGATGCAATGTCCTATCTGAAACCTCGAGGCAGAGAGCTTGAGCGTTTTGATGGACTCTCGCTCATCTACTGGTAGGAGAGGAAACTGGTATTTGTATTTTGTGTTTTGTATATTTCAAAAGTTAAATAAATTAAATCTTCCTGCCGGGGACGCTTATCAAAATATTTTGGGATGTACAAAACAGTAGGCTATATAAAGTTATTTATCTCCAGCCATAAAAATTGGAATTTTAGAAATTTGAAATTTAGTCGAATGTTTGTGAGGATTGTTTATAGGCTAATTATCCCTGTATGCTAAATCATTTTACTTTGTAGGCTACAGCAAATTAGGTAATGGAACCTCGTAATAGCCCACGTTGAACGTGTAGCACCATTGTATTATATACTCGTAGGTTACGTTTATTTGTTAAAATGTATGATCTGAGGGCAGACGGAAGAGCACTTTGTAGTTTTGAATATATATACATTTGAACTTCAACACAAATATGTTTGTTCTACGTGTGAGATAATACGATAAGACGTAAAATGTTAATTGTTTCAATACACTGATGTAGAAGTAAAACGGATGATGTGATTCTCGAATGCTTAATCCACACATTTGTACTACTTTCATTGCCCACTTGAATTGTAATGTGCACTTTTTAGTGAGTCCTCCAAATGGATCTCAAAGAAACAAAGTATTAGCTGTATGCTCATATCATGTATGTTTAGCACTGTCATAAATAATTTTCAAAGGAGCATACAACGTTAGGCTACTTCTGTTTTATGACTCAGGTCATGTATGATTTCTTCTTGTCTTGATTAAGATATACGCAGCTTGCACATTCTGTCACGGCATCTTGGGTAGCCTACTCTGTGAAAAATGCTGAAAAAAGCAAGAATATTGTGTACTTTTTCAGCACAGTTGTCTAGATATATAAATAAATATATAAATAATATAAATAAATATTTTAGAGTGATATATAAATAAATATTTTAGAGTGCTCCATATATATATATTATATATTTTTTATATATATATATATATATATATATATATATATATTATATATGACTAAATATAACTAAACATTTTTAGATTTTCTTGAAGTGAATTTTCCAGTATGTGATGCTGTGGATTCCTGTGGATTAGACGGTTTATTTATTTGGAACTTTTGGAATAAAATGCATAATGCTAATTGGACAGAATTATCTTAATTGACTTTGTGTAAATGTTTTGAAAAGGAGAAGAAGAGGTGAAGTATGCTACCATTAAAAGGCTGGTGCTGGGTAGATATTGTTTGGCTTTTTAATTGAGTGAGAGGTCCAGAATGTTAACTGTCTAGACAGCCTTAGGTCCATATAAGGCTGGGTCCTTTTCACTCCAAACACTTACTCTTAAGTAATAGCCTACTTGGGACCCCTGGTTTCCTGCAGCTGATGTTCCATAATAATTTTATTTCAGGGTTTAAGATGTTTTGTGATCATATACGACTACATGATACAAAATTATATTTACAGTACTTTAATTTCCTCAGGCAAAACCTACCCTCTTTTCACCACGCTCAGAGAGGTGAATTATTTTCCTTGATGAAAACAAGCTCTCTGTGCTAGATTAATCATTGCATCAACAATCAAATCCGTAATGGAAGTGGATTAGTGTATGCCACATCACGGTTCTCATTGTGAAGGGGTCATGCTCTGATTACATTTTCATCACTGAGATGTATATGTAAGATGACGTATAATTTGCAAATGTAATCCCTGCCCAGCAACAGCAATTGAAAGTGGGCATTTTCTTTCTTTTTTTCAATGAAAGGACTAAGAAAAGCATCAATGAGTGATCAGAAAAACAGATGCACAGATCTCTGGCACAGCTATTATATAACGGAGGCCACTGCACTTGTTCTTTGATTCTTCGACATCTGGGCCTATGGGTTGCCATACTATGGGAATGATTGCTTCCCACCATCAGAAAAAATGGCTTGATCTCTGGCCAAATTTTTCCTTTGTGTCCAAGTTCGGTATAACCTGTGTAAGGGGGGTCAGGTTCGGAGGACCAGACACGACTGAGGGGGAATCAGAAAGCTATTCACAAAATGTGAATAGCCACTAGAATGAAGGAGAAAGTAAAAGAAATGGGGAAAAAACCTCCCAGCTTAAAGCCAAAAATAATAACAACCCAAAAAATAGGGCGAAGCTCGTAGACTCGAGCAGAGAAATAAAACAGACAGGGAAAACAATCCTGGCGTAAGCCAAAATAATAACGACCCAGGAGAATTGGTGAATGCTCGCAGATTCATGCAGAGATAAAAACAAAACAGACAGAGTGCCTCTAGCTCTGAAAACAATCAGAGGACTAATACAATTAAAGAGGCAAAAGGAAACAGGAAAAACAGAGGTTCTGTCTAGAAGAGAGACAGGAAAGAAAAACCAAGGCAGGAAATAAAGAGTGAAGAGAAAGAATTTCTAAACCTAAAATTCTAACACTCTAACAGACAAGTCCCGCGTGTTCTTTTTGGAATAAAAAGGACAAGTGTTCGTCTGTAACCTATACCTCATTACCGGCTTTGTGCTGTGGCAATGAAGACACAAAAGCACAGGAAGAAGGAAGCACAGTGCTTATATAGCCAGCAGGAAACCAGACACAGGTGCGCCAGATAAGTGCCGGGAAGCGGAAAAACACGGCACGGCCGGCGGAAAAGTACAGCAGGAGAGCCCTCTCGCAGCTCCGAGAGGAAGCGTCCGCAGAGGTGAAGAGAAGGCTGCCAAACCATGACAACCTGCCAATGTTTGTGAAAGAAAAATTAGTTCAGCCACAGATAATCTTACCATAAAGCCGGCTAATATGAAAGTGATCACTTGTATGTGCTTCCAAAATGCA
Organism: Synaphobranchus kaupii; assembly: GCA_029718625.1. Taxonomy (NCBI): domain Eukaryota; kingdom Metazoa; phylum Chordata; class Actinopteri; order Anguilliformes; family Synaphobranchidae; genus Synaphobranchus; species Synaphobranchus kaupii. The sequence continues at coordinate 39,065,551 of CM056379.1, forward strand.
TGCAAAAATGCCACCCTCGAATAAGCATCTGTGGTGGTTATTAATTTTGTCATGAAGCTGAACATGAACATGTATGCATGTTGTGTCTCATTCTATGAAAAATGTTTGAGGATGAATTTGAAAGTGGGCTCTATCCTGGCTTGAATTTCCACCCAAATTAAGTTCAACACTTTTTCCCCACGCACATCAGCTTGGGTGTCTGTAGTGGGGCTATGATTGATGCATGCTTTGGGTGCGGTCTCACTGAAGAGGTGTGTCCCATTAAATGCTGAGAAAAAATTGATTATCTAGTTTATCTATGAACTCCTAGCTCACACAAAAAGGTGGAATAAATAGGGCATGCCTCTATCCTTGAAACATCGAAAAAGGTTTTTGTTTATCTCCAATCCCACTCGGATTTGCAATGTCCAATTCGCAAACTAGCCCCCTGCAGCTGGCTCCGGAACACACAATGTCAGAAACCAGCTTCTATATTTCAGACCGCAGCCACAAGCCACGTATGGGGTCAACAGGGATCTCTCGATCAATGAACACTGCTATCCCCGCCGACTGAATCCCTCCCATATATACCTTGGGTGACGCGAAGCCTATTGTGCACCACCTGCCACCAGAGTCGGCACTGCACGGGTCGGATTCAATACGTGGTGCTCACTCATGCGCAGCAAGAGGTGCTTTTATTTAGTGAGCTACCTAACAGCCCCTTAAAGGTACATTATGCAGGATTTTTACCTTGAATATATTAAATAATCATGCTCAGTCATATTTATGATGCACTGGCAATCTCTGTCTTTATGCACCACATCTGTGCTCCTTGGCCTCTATTTATTATTCTAAGATGTGTTCGGGACGTTTCTGGGCGTGATGCTCTTTTCTGTGTGGGGATGGGTGGGTGTGGCTACAGAGCCTGTGAGGTGGGATCATGTTTAAGCAGAGCGTTTGTAGCCAGCTGGCTACTGCAATGGCAAGCCTCAAAACCATCATTATTCTGCCAGATATGCAGTAGATGTGGATGGATCACTTTAAGTGTTTCTTCTCCTGACTTATTTTTCCATAGAGTTCAGTAGGAAAATGAGTGAGGAGAAACAACCCTTAAAGTGATTCATCCACATCTACTGCATATCTGGCAGCAGAGTGATGGTTTGAGGCTTGTTTGATACCTCAGCCTCTTGATGACTTACAGCCATTTAGCAAACCATGTGTTCCATACTACTCTACTGTAATTTACCGCTTAATCTAGTCACCCCCCCCCCCCCCCCCCCCTAATTTCCATAGAGATCCATTCAAATGCAGAGGTTATAGTATCACTTGTAAGAGTACCTGAAAAGAAGATATCAAGAGTGTATTGTTGGATCACAGTCTTCAGGAAGTCATGGCAAGCAAAAGATATGCAACCAAATATTAAATATGATGACCATTTAAGTTCATATTAATTTGTCTAATTACTTTTGGTCCCCTAAAATGGGGGGGGGGCGGGGGGCTATGTATAAAAAGGGCTACAATTGCTACACGGTTCACCCGATATGGATGTTAACACTCATATTAAAGCTGAAAGTCTGCACTTTAACCTCAGTCAGTGTTCTGTTTAAAATCCATGTCCTGGAGTATAGAGCCAAAATAACAAAACATGTGTCACTGTCCAAATACTTTTGGACTGCACTGTATATGGATGGATAGATAGCGCTCCAATATACTCCAATTAACATAGCTTAATTTCATTTTTGGGTGAACTGTCCCTTTCCGCTTGTTGCCATACCTGCTACGAAACCTGGGCAAGGCTGGATCCTGTCATTCTTTGCTCATTCTCTGCTGCCTCTAGAGGGCAGGCAGGCATTTGTTTTTCCCCTCACCAAGCAGATCAGACTGCTTCTCCCATAAACTCAGATTAACCCATTTCAGTTCTTGAAGCATCTAACATCCATTTTCATGCTGGGGGTCAGTATAGTGGGTGCCCCTTCTTAGAAGAGGAAAGGGAGAATGGCTGTACACATATATGTAGTAACCCCAGGGAACTGCTGTAGTGGTTTCTCAATTTGTCCAGGATTATCTCATAATCTCATAACAACCCACTGTGTAGAGTTGGTGATTAAAGTTCTGATGCAAATGGTGATTGACATGGCAGCTGGATGGAAGAAAATAATTTTGATTTTGTGTGTGTGTGTGTGTGTGTGCCTGTACACTGATTCATTAGACAATCATTTTCATCAGGAGGTAATTTCTGTAAACAAGTGATGTAGATAAACGGAACAATTTGCACAATACAATATTTCCATACTTTTCAATGCAAGTATAATTTTTCTTTAATTAAAATAATGTAATTATTATTTCAAGACATCTGAAAGGTTATGTTTCTGTATCTACAAAATCTGCACGATTACAGTTTAAATTTAATAATAAAAAACGATTATTCTCTTGCTTTTCACATACCTAGAACTTCATTCAGTTCAACCACAAGGCAGCAGGCAATGTTCTTTCAAAAATACATTTTCCATTTTCATACTATTAAGACACCTAATTTGGTTTCTTGCCTCAACTGCTGAGTTAATGGGAAAGATATTATCATAGGATGTAAAGGAAAAATGTGATGATATAGAAGAAGAACAATAAAAAGTCAATTGGCTTTTTGGGGCTGATCCGAACAACCACAAAATGTGGTGATTTCAGCAATAAACAGCTTCATGGCCAACCTAAGCTTCCAATTGCTCTCGCCTGTATAATTATAATCAACCATGCTATACGAATACATCTTGTGCCCATGTATGTACAGTGTAGCATAATTTGAACACCCCCCACCCTCAACCCACCCCAACCTCTCACTATCTTGACCAAAATAATTTTTTGGAACCTATTTACAGAGGTGAAAGGTCCAGGTTCAGAAAGTAAAAGTCGTCCCCAGTATTTTGTTCCAGTCACCTGTATTTGCTAATTAGCACAATTCTTCAGCCAAGAGGTAGAACTAATTAGTGAAATCAGCTGGCTCAGTTCATGGGTGGAAGAAAAACATGGCAGGACTTTTACTTTCTGACCCCTGGACTTTCCACCTCTGCTTATTTATGCACTGAAGGGATTGGGAAGGTAGAACTCATCAGATCATTAAGTTTAATAATCTGCAGGTAAGAGTCTCAGAAGGACTCAGTCTGACTGAGCCTATTAAGATGGATGTGAACAGAGAAAACCTTGGGTCAAGAGCCAATGTTTGCATGACTTGGCAGTTGGCACCTATGATTACTATAACATTAAGTAAGCCATAAACAATGAAAATTAATTTTTTTTAATGAAAATACATCAATCTTTATTTTATCAGAAAAGGTACAGTTGAAGTCGGAAGTTTACATACACTTAGGTTGAAGTCATTAAAACTAATTTTTAACCAATCCACAGATTTCATAATTAAAATTTTTAAAGGCACAATTTTTTTATCAAGAGTTTTTTGATGTTGTTGGGTCACAGACATCAGGAAGTCATGGCATGCAAAGGATATGCGACCAAATATTAAAAATTTAAAGGCACAGTCAACTTAGTGTATGTAAACTTCTGACCAACTGGAATTGTGATATAGTGAATCTGAACAAAAACGTCTCCGACGTAAAAAAAAAAAAGCCAAGTTACTCACGCATAGCCTACATAGCGCGGTCTATAAGTCCTTAATTCCAACTTGCAAAAACTAGGCCAGCCTTTAAAAGTATTGATATCAAAATGTGGCCAAGTTACAACTAACAATATTGCCTATCGTAGCTCACACTAAATAAACTAGCTCTATTCCAAAGCAATGCTATCCAAACTTTCCTAAATTATTTAATGCAACTTGGCCCTGTGTTTCTTCATCTTAGCATATGAAGAGATTGTGCCTCATGGAACAAAATATGATTTCAATGAATGTTTTTAACAGTTGATGAATAATTACACTCCAGAAAGGATATGGTTATACTTTGTTGGCAAGTTTACTTTACAAAATGTACAGGTTTTAAAATGTTAACTGCTGCTACAGATTTCTTTACTATTCACAAGCAGACATTTATATCAAGAAACATCATGTACAATAGAGAAAGGGGGGATTAATAAATAAATGCAGATAAAAATAAGTAAGATTTTTTATAGCGTACATATAGTATTTTTACAAACGTATGCAGACATGTTTGTGGGTCAGATGATGGAAAATAAGTAATAGTACTAATTTTCTTAACATAATAATAGTTATATTTGCGAACAGAATTTTGTGAACACAAGCATATCTATGCTCTGTAGGACCACACAGGTTTTGATAGAAATCCAAATATTCCAAATAAATAAATAAATAAATAATAATACATTTTATTCATTCTGTGCTTTTCATAGACCCAAAGCAGTGGATGCAGACAATTATTCAAACATGCCCTATAGTGTAATAATTTTTCTGTTTAATTTCTAAGTGCAACACATCTGAATCAGAGTATTTCCACTATAAATTATTCTCATTTTGCAGTTTGATGTGGAACATACAGTTTCATTGACCACATTCTCTTGAGATGCGGTCATGACTGACTGACTGGAAACGAAACCTCAACGTAGCCTACCCTTGCCTCGGCCAACATTTCTTTATTCATTAATTTCTTCACTTCATGAAGAAACACAGGGCCAAGTTGCATTAAATAATTTAGGAAAGTTTGGATAGCATTGCTTTGGAATAGAGCTAGTTTATTTAGTGTGAGCTACGATAGGCAATATTGTTAGTTGTAACTTGGCCACATTTTGATATCAATACTTTTAAAGGCTGGCCTAGTTTTTGCAAGTTGGAATTAAGAACTTATAGACAGCGCTATGTAGGCTATGCGTGAGTAACTTGGCTTTTTTTTTTACGTCGGAGACGTTTTTGTTCAGATATCACTTATTTTTGGTAGCTAGCTAATGATGAACAATGCATGAAGATAATGACATTGAGAGAGACATGCATACAGAATAGTACATGCATTCCAAATAAATACATGCAGACATTCGCCTAACCATAACGCCCTCTACTGACGAGAATGATAACATTTCTCCTATTAGCGATAGCCCACAATTACATTAAAAGAGTTTGTAGATGAGCTGTATTTAATGTCTAATGGAATACAATGAACAGCAGCACCTGAACTATGGATCATGAAGAAGCATGTAAATTAATTAACCAAGTCTATATGGAGACATGAATGCAGAATAGGCTAGACGCAAACACATTGTAGCTGAAAGAAATACATACTACATACTACTACTAAGAAAGTAGCCTACCAGAGATTATTCTTCTGATTATTATTATAATGAAAAGTGTTTGCAGTAAGATAGTACATTATCTGCAGAGTAGCATAGACTAGAGCAATGTTCGGAGGCTACAGTAATTTTTTTTAAGTGACTAACGATGAATCAGATATGTTTAGGGAATTGGAGGTTTATAAAGCCGATCTCTCAAGGCATTGCAGCTTATAGTAGGCTATCGTCAATTCTTAATGTATTATCGTAAATTCTTAATTTTCCTAGTAGTAAATTTTATGGTGACATTGTGTTATGTGTGAAAAGGATAAACTGAACAGAGCTGAAGTGAAGAAATGAATGAAGTCATAATAAAGAAATGTTAGCCGAGGCGAGCGTTGAACGTTCGGCTTCCACAGTGAGTCAGACAAGACCGCGGCGCAATGGACAGCACGCTCCACACAGATGAATATTTTTGTCGGAATTTGTGTGAGATTAAAACGTGTAGCCAATGGCATTTTTACATTAATGCAAGAACGCGATGTTAACCAGATGATATTCTGCATTGAAACTTTTTTCTTTGACATAACGTTTTCCCATAACATTAGCTAGCCTATTGCATTACTGTTGTGGTGTCCAGTGACTGAATTGTTTAACAGGCTACAAGTGAACAGTTAATATTGTAAACGCGTCTTTGCCTTTGCAATAAAAAAACATTCTTGCATGAGAAAACCAGAACATGTGCACACCGTTTGAGTCCAAGATTAAATTACACTTTAATATCAACCGGGCGAGGTACGAACCCACGTCTTGACGCTAACCAGAAGACCAAAGGGGTATAATCACGTGATATAGGCCATTTGTCAGTGTCGGTCTGACTTTCACCATTTCACTGTAGTACAAGTGAAATAGGCTACAAGTGAAACATTGAACAGTTAATATTGGAAACGTCTTTTGCCTTTTTTTCCAGTAGTTAAATTAAAAGTGTTTGCAGCTACATTATCTGCAGAGTAGCGTAGACTAGGCTAGAGCCACATTGGGCTATTGTTTTTTTTTTTTTTTTTTTTAAAGTGACTAACCATGAATCAGATACGTTTGGTGAATTGGCGGTTTATAAATCCGATCTCTTAAAGGATTGCAGTTTATAGGAGGCTATTATCAATTCTTAATGTAGGCTATTATCGTAAACTCTTAATTTTCCTAGTAGTTAATTGTATGGTGACATTGTGTTATGTGTGAAAAGGATAAAGTGAACAGAGCTGAAGTGAAGAAATTAATGAATAAAGAAATGTTGGCCGAGGCAAGGGTAGGCTACGTTGAGGTTTCGTTTCCAGTCAGTCAGTCATGACCGCAAGAGCAGAGCGTAACACCCTCCCCAAACCAGACAAGAGCGAGCGTCCGTTTGGGGAGGGTGTGTGATATAGTACAAGTGAAATACAAGTGAAACATTGAACAGTTAATATTGGAAACCTCTTTTGCCTTTGCAATAAAAATATGTTAATGTGTTAATGTGAAAATAATAACAGTGTAATAAATGAAAAGTACTTAACAGTTGCACATTGTTTTTGTGGAAAATAAGCATGTACCCTGCTGGGCTCGAACCTCCAATCCTCTATGTGAGAGACAGCTGCTCTAACCATTAGGCCACAGTAACTTCTTGGGGAGCATGAAGCCATTAGCTATATTAACATTAAAAACCATTAGTATGAACAGTTTTTATTGGGCGATAGGTTTGATGAGCAGGTATACGGACCATACCCTCAAAGAATAATTCTCCCCATTGGATAACATTGCGATGGAAGCACGCAGTTTGGCAGGAAAAATGGGAAGAAGAAGAAGCGGAAGAGGAAGGAGAAAAACGGCAAAATAACCCAAGTTTGGGGCTTTATTGTGTGGATGTGTGAAGTTGTATCTGAATGCTGTGTGGTTACATGAGGTCAGAACATACAGAAGTTAATGTTTTTAAGGGCTGAGAGTCTATAGTCATTGTGGTTACTTCTGTAGGAAACCCTGAAAAGTGCCAAACTCTCGGTGCTGTAATGGTATGGGGCATGCCCCGCCAAGCCGTAACTTGGCGGAAGGCATACCTGCCATCCCAATTAAAAGTGAAATAATCTGTCTGTAAACAATTGTTGGAAAAATTACTTGTGTCATGCACAAAGTAGATGTACTAAGTCACTTGTCAACACTATAATTTGCTAACATGAAATCTGTGGAGTGGTTAAAAATTAGTTTTAATGACTTCAACCTAAGTGTATGTAAACTTCTGACTTCAACTGTAAGTCTGCGTGATGATGTCGTAATAATACAATAAGTAATAAAGTGACTTTAGTTACTTTTGTTAATTTTAATTTAGGAAATTACTCAAGCTCCTGGTCAGATTTTCTATATTGTCTTTCAACTTGCTATTTTTTATTTGCTATTTTCTATCTCCAAATTATTAATGTAAAGTGTCACAAGGAGTGTCTACTTTAATCAATCTGTAAAAACAGCAGGTGACAGTGCAGAAGCAAATGTGTCAGTCCTGCTCTCTTGAGATCAATGTGAAACTGTTTGTTGGACATGTAATTATGTTAACAGGTTTTAACAGGCAGTTGACATCACTTGTTCTAAAATTGGATGCTTCCATGCGACTGCTGATAATGAAGTCTGGCTTTGTGGGCATCACAGGTAATTTGATGTAATTTTCATTTGGGGATGACAGTGTGTGGCGCTCCATACACTATGGCCATTTTATCTTAGATATTTAAAAATCGTAAAGCAATTGAAAGAATAGTGTTTACATTTTATATATGCCATTTTGTAAAAAGGGTATAACAAAACTTTAGGTGGGGTTTCGGTGACAAGACCATTTCACTACATCACAGTTTAGGGGAATACATTTACTACAGTAACGCCTTGCTGGCCAGTCATCAGGCCACTGCAACTGGTCCGGAATGCTGCTGCATGCCTGGGGCCCTATCTTGGCGATTAGTCTAAGCGCATGGCGCTAAGTCCATTTAGGGCGTGTCCAAGTCCACTTTTGCTATTTTAATGGCGTGTTTTTTTGGCGCTAAGCACGGCGCATGGCGCAACTGGGCTGAACCTAGTCGCTTCATTAATTATAGGTGTGTCTTGGGCGTGACATTCAATAAACCAATCAAAATGTCATATCCCATTCCCTTTAAAAGCCTGCTTTTCCACCTTGGCGGATTGCTTATGATGGCGAAACAGACATGCTCGTGCGTGTTTAGTGTTATCAAGGAATAGGCTAAATGGAGTATGATCAATATTATTCGGACTAACCATTAGCCTATGAGTTCCCGGTAATTCCAGACAGGGCTGTTATTTTACAAAATATGTGCGGTTAAATTTCGTTAAAAGGACCTGCAACAGCTGAGAATAAGCTATCAATGGCTTCAGTCTCACCTTAGAAAACACCAAATTAGCCTGCTTGTTCAGCAAATTTCGTTTGATTATGCAATGAAAGTGTCAAACATCAATTCCAAGAGGCTGTTCTCATGGAGTTCTCGAAGTTCAAGCTTCATCCAAAGTTCATTAGGCTACCTGCATAGTAGGCTAATATTGATTAATAACATACATACCGTTATTTTGCCTTAATGATGACACTAAATAGCCATACAATAAAGCTGTCAGGTTCGCAACCCATAAGTTCACGCATATTTCCCCTTGTTTAATAATGTCCTGTTTATGGAAATGTGACCAACCTGTTTTACTCGTAGCGTAATCCTTTAAAACAATCCACTTTCCCAGGAAGACCGTTAAACGTGCGACTTACAGCAGGGGAAACAGAACATGCAGCTCACGTGCAGAGAATGGCATTAAAATTAATTGTGAATTAATTGTGTAACGTGCTGCAAATTTGTTTTAGTTTCTAATTAGACGCTTAGTTCTCTTTAAAATCGTTTTGTTCAGTTAAGGAATAACGGGTGAAATCAGCTGGGTTTTAAACGGTGAGAGTATGGAAACCTGGTCACTGTAATTTAAAAAAATATGAAGGACGAAGAATAGCTAAGGTTACAATTTAGTTAACATGGTGACATCTCCGTTTTTTAACCATAGGCTATCGAAAAAAAACTTATGCACAGCGAATCCGCTGTAGCCTAGGCTATTTGAAAAACAATAAATGCAATATTCACTGGACAAGGTTTTGAACTTTTTTCAGTCACAAACCATTCTATTTACTTACAGGCTGTATTCATAGATAAACAGAGCTGTATTGTAATGACATCTGAAGCGCATTTTCAGAACTTAAATGTCCGTCTATTGCCGTGCGCGAGTTTTCCATTGAATGTCAATTCACGCATTAGGTGCAAAGACAATTCGCGCATTAGGCTTGATAGCTATAGGTGTTATCAGCTCCTTTTTAATGGATAGCCATTGTCCCGTACCATCGCACATCGCCTGGATGTTGATGGAGTGGGCTGAGAGCAATGTAATGTGGCATTGTTTCCCTTCGCTGAGGGAAAGGTATGTGGACCTATGGAACCTTTTATTATTATGCATTTTTGATATAGCCTACACAATAATAATATTTCACATTGTGATCTAGATATTTTAGTCATGCCTGTGCACGCCCCTGTGTGTAACAGACAGGAGGGTATGCGCGTTGTGCACACGCCTATGTAGACGCACTTATATGCGCCGTTAAAATAGCATGTAAACAACTGCGACATGACTTTAGACCAGGTTTGTGGTGGTTCTAGCGCAAGCGCTTTCTGCTGGCTCAAGATAGCAATACGCCAAAAAGAATCCTGGCCACTCCTCATCTTAAGACCAACACGCCCAGTTCACTAATGATGGCGCAAGACTAGTTAATGGCGCAATGCTAGTTAAACGGCGTAAGCGTTAGGCGTTATTATGGACCTAGCGCCGGGTGTAAGATAGCAAAGACACTTGCGTTTGCGTTAGCGCCGCTTTGCGCCGGGTGTAAGATAGGGCCCCTGATCTTTAACCTGCCAAAAAAAATTCATATTCATAACCTCTGAACACTTTTCACTGACTTGTGGCTGCCCAGTGCCCACATTCAATTCAAATCTCTCCTCTCCCACTGGCATATCAGGCCACACAAAGTACTGCCCCTTCGTATCTTCAGTCAGTGGTGGAACAACCTTCCCCAGTCAGGAAGGCAGATTCACTGGTTCAACAAAAGTCTCAAAGCTCACTTTTTCAAATTACACCTCAACATTTCTATAAAAAAGAAGCCTTTTCTCCCTCTCTCACAGGTCTTGAGGCAAGCAACTTGGTACTCATGTGATTGTAACTACTTCTCCTAATTACTAAACTGTAGGCTAATTATAATTAACGACCCTTTCAAAAAAGTTTTTGGAACCAGCAATCCCATGGTGCATTGCTCCATTGTGTTAATAAAAGGCTCTTAATAAGAAATGTGCTTAATTCACCATTTGAATTGATTGTTCTATGAACATAGAGGTTTCCTGGTTGCATATCCTTTGCATACCATGGTCTTCGGATGTCTGTGACCCAACAACATCAAAAGACTTTTGATATCTTATTTTCTGGTGCTATTACAAGTGGTTATATAACCACTCTGCATTTGAATGGATCTCACTTTAAGGGTGGTTTATCCTGATGTATTTTTCCATAGAGTTCAATAGGAAAATGAGTCAGGAGAAACAACCCCTGTGATCCATTCATATCTACTGCATATGTGGCAGCAGAGTGGTGGTTTGAGGCTCGTTTGATACCTCAGACCCTTGATGACTTACAGCCGTTTAGCCAACCATGTGATCCATATTGTTCCAGCGTAATTTACATCTTAATCTAGCCCCCACCCTAATTCTCATTGAGATCCATTCAAATGCAGAGAGGTTATATTATCGCTTGTAAGAGTACCAGAAAATAAGATATCAAGAGTTTTTGATGTTGTTGGAACACAGACATCAGAACATCATGGTATGCAAAGGATATGCAACCACATTGAATATGATGACTTTATTTAAGTTTATGTTCATTTGTCCAATTACTTTTCATCCCCTAAAATGGGGGGACTGTGTATAAAAAGGGCTACAATTGCTACACGGTTCACCAGATATGGATGTAAAAACCCTCAGATGAAAGCTGAAAGTCTGCACTTTAACATCATAGTCACTGTTCAAGTCAAATGTTCTGGAGTACAGAGCCAAAACAACAAAAATTGCGTCACTGCCCGAATACCTTCCGTCCCCACTGTAGCCTACAAGGAGATTTTTTTTCCTTTCTGTACCAAACTGGTCATGCAGTTACCACGACAAAACACTTTTACAATAACCAAATTATAATTCACTGACGTTTATGTATCATTTAAAGCTCTTGAAATAGTTCTAATTTTAACCATTTTGGGACGGAGGCACTGAAGCACATAGTAAAATAAATTCATGAAATAACATTGTAAATATTATTTAATAAATGTAAATATTCCCATTCTTTTGCGATTTTCTGCGAATATTGATGTTGGATTTGTGGCCACACGTGCTTGAAAGGTTATTTGTCAATAAGTTAGCATTGTGTTTTTTTGACCTGTTAAAGGAATTAGTGAGCTGTTGGTAGAGAGGATCATGTGGCTTTCCGTTGCAAGGTAGTGCGCCGCGGAGATGAAGCAGCAGTGAATGGACAGACAGCGACCGTGGCTGGATGCTAGAAGTGAATTTAAAATGCCAACGTTTTCTGTTATGTATAAAGGAGCTGTCATTATAAGCAGGTAGGGTACTGTAAGAACACGTTTGAATGAGACCAAAGTTTTTAATTATCTTAAACTGTTGATTGTGCAAAATGCGTTGTGTGCTAGCTTTTACTACATAGTATGAATCTGACATTCGTTGGAAAGACGGCGCGTTCTTGTAGTTCTCATGACGTGTTTTGTTAAAGGATTAGTCCGAGAATGTGAGCACAGAGTTTGACATGCTTGCTATGCCGTTAATTCAATAGTAGCCTAAGCTTCTTTTTTCTAACTACCGTTCTTTCACACGTTCTTTTGTGGAAACGTACCAGAGATGTTCCATCGTCGAAGTGACTAATCTTGCATGTTGCCTATGTGTGGATTTGAAGGTATCCGTGATCGCTATTCTTACAACCCGACATTTTTATAAATGTTGTGTTCTGAATTTAGTCATCATGGTTCAGTTCGTATGGTTGGCTACCTTGGTGGTTTCAGTCTACAGTCTATGTTTCAGTCCCATTTGTTTTAGCCGACCAGTAGCCTAGCCTATAGATACGGAGTGTGGGAAGTTATTTGCCTGGAATGTAAAATGGATTTCAGAATTTGTAATGGATTATTTTAATCTAAAATATATAGATGAAACGTAAATATGATGCAACATTACGAAGTACATAGCCTACTTTACGCGCGAGATTTACCAAACATTGTGACGTTGTATAACTAATTTATGAGTAGTAGGCTATCAGCAATGAACCCCCATGAAATGTAAAAAAGAAAATGTTTTGTGAAATTATGGCAAACCAGAAAAGCCATTCTGGTGTAAATTCACTCCCCTCTTTACCTGTTGCCTCTTGAGTCCAATGCTTTGGAGTTTTGGACTAGAGGTAAAAATCTGTTACGTTAGTGTATTTGGTGTCTATCAGTCCATGAATTACAAAGATATGAAGGGAGTAAAATTATGTCAAAATCGATGCTGCTATAATTTCACGCCCCTCTTTTTTTATTACCTGTTGCCTCTAGAGTCAAATGCTTTCAGAGGTTTAGACGTCAGAATGTGTCACCTTAGTGAATTTGATGTCTATCAGTCCTTGTATGAAAGAGATATAGGGGGCAGGGCTGCTGGGTGAAATTCCCTCTGTGTGTATAATTCAACAATGTTTATCACAACCACAAGTTCACATACCATTGCCACTCCCTCCAGGGCCAAGGACAGTGTACCTGGTTGCCCCCACCCCCTGATAGGTGGAGTGAAATTATGGCACGGCAGAAAAGACATCCTGCCATAATTTCACCCCTTCTTATTTTATTAACTGTTGTCTTTGGAGAGAAATGGTTAAAGAGTTTAGACTAGAGTTTAGAATGTCTCCTGGTTAAATCTAATGACCATCAGTGCATTAAATAGAGATGGGGAAGAATTATGCCAAGTCAAAAAAAGCTAAATTGAATAAATTCACTTCTCTCCTATTTTTGTTTTTCACCAACTTCCATTCTTAAAGCTGTAATACTGTATGAAATATTTTTCATGTTAAAAAATGCCATATTTGATACCTTTTCACGCTTACATTTTTAAAGCAATATCCATTCAATGTATTTGCAATCTCTATTTGCTCTTCCATGCTATTTTCCATCGGTGCCGTCGGGTGTGACAATCCCACCAAGTAGTGATGACTTACGTATAGGTACTTGCATGTGAAAAATTAGGTTTGATATGTTGCTCAATATTACCGTGTCTGAGGACATTGTTGATCGTCTCTAGGCATTCTTCTTTCTCCAATCTGACACAGCTGGATTATCCTCTAAGAAAATGCACTTCTAGTGCTACACCCCCAAGCAAACCATGGTACTTTGTTTGGGGTTGTAGTTTAGAATGGAACTATGGGATTTGGAGTGTGAAAACAAACTGTTGTGACCACCAGTCACCACAGATGTCACCAAATCCACCAAAATTGAGAAAGTAAATAATACAGCTTTAACATCTAACAGAATTTGATAAGTGAAGGTATAGCAAACAAACAACTGAGAGACAATAATTAGCTTGCTTGTCTTTTTTTTGGATTCATTCATATCATCAAACTTGTTAAGCATCTTGAAATTAAACAATGCTTTTTCAGTTTATCTACTCTTTATGATGTACAGATATGATCAGGTCAGACACTGCAGTAAAGCATGGGGAAATTAACCAGCATTTCTTTAAATTAATGAATATGAAATCAGATAATCTACCCACGACAGGCAGAGATCACGTTTTGCAACGTATAGCATAGTGTAGCACGTTCACATTGGAGGGGAGTGGAATTTCTGAGACGTGCATTTTTGAAAGTTCATATTGTTTTAAGCCCCCTTCCCCATCCTCCAATAATGGATGAAAACAACCTTTTTGCATTGGAACTATTTCCTATGGCCATGCAACCTGTACTCAAGGACATTGTGGTGTGGCTTTCAGTGTCAAATTGGTACAATGGTCCTTGTGAGTGAAGAGCTTGCATTGCTTGAAAACTGAGAAGAAAAAAAGTATTGGTACAAAATAAAAATTGATTTCTATGTTTATGATTGTTATTAACAGCTTATTGTCATAATAGGTACATAACATTTTAAAAGCACTGTGGTCTGCTTATATTGCATATTAATGGCCTTACTATAGTTGTTCATACAGCCCTAATATAAAGCATCTTTAAAGCAAAATTTAACTTTGGGTTGTGTAGTTACCTGGCCATGATATAAGTCCAAATGGTGGCAAAATATGTTCATTAGTTGCTCTGTCCTCCCCTGGGGTGATAATCCAGAATAGGCTATTTGTTGCTCTCCATTCACTTCTATAGTGCAGCTAAAATGGTCTCAAAATTACACACACGTATTCGAACGCGAACAAAGCGCATTCTGTCAATACAAACAATAACCAGTCCTCTTATGTATTTTTTTTTTGTGTAATTAAAATTATTTATAAATAGCGCTGATACAACTAGCTCCACTTGAGAGCAGCCAAGGATCTGCTGAGGTAATGACGTGTATCTATTCCGACAAGTGTAGCCTAGTTTTAATATAGAAGCTTGTTAGCATACTTTTTAAAACCATATAAAAGCGTCAGAATTCATGGTTAAGATATTAATATGTGTCATTTATGTTGTAAAACAAAACATTAAAACTCTCTTAGGCTTATATTAACCACAGACCTTATATTCGGCACAAATCCGAAAACCCTATGGGAAGAAAGCATTGGAAATCTGGCGAAGGAACCAATGGCTCAAAAATGCTAACTCACTTCCGGGTTTTAGGACTACAAACTGTAGCACTCTATAGAGGTCTGGTTACAAAATGACAGAAAGCACAAAATGACTAGTAATTAACTGTTATCTTCCTCCCATATGACCCACAGGACACTAATGGGCCCATACGCAGTAGATCGATCTGTACATTCCATGGAATTCAGTGACTGTGAGAATGGATTGGGTAAGTCTATTCCAAATCAAACTTGCTTTAATAAATGTTTAGTGATTCATTTTATATGGTATTTCACGCACACATTGCTGTGAGCTCAGTTAAGGTCTCGTACACACTGGCACTAAAACCTGTTTCGAAAACAGGCTCCGTTTTGGCTCCTTAAAAACGTCTAATTCACACTGTCGGGTTTCGAAAACGTTTTAATTTAAAACCCCTTGGAGCTAGGATCAGAAACTTTTTTAAAACCTTAACTGGTTTTTAGCAGTGAATGTGTACAGGATCGGTTGCCGAAACCTACCTACATAATCATTTTGCTTGCGTCATAAATAAATGATGTAGGCTACAGGGGTGGCTTTCCCAAAGCCTGTCGTAGCGATAAGCCTGTCGTAGCGACAAGCATGTCGTAGCGATAACCATGCCATGAAACGTGTCATGAAGATACACTTGCCATTCATGACGCTTTCCCGAAAGTATCGTAACTCAAAGAGATTGTGAAATGTGTCGCAAGTAACGAACGAGGTTCTGGTGGGGCTCGAACCACGGAACTTCAGGGGGAGAGGCCACTGCGCTAACCACTGCACCAAAGATGAATTCACCGTTAGCGGAGGAGTTCGGCTGCCTCACGAGCCTGATCGATACACTTGTTTGTTTTTGGTTATTTATTTTTATTTTTTCTTTCTTGCTCTTCTCTTTGTCTCTGTCTTTTTTTTTCTCAGTTAGGTTTGATCAGATTTAAAACAAAAATGAAAGAAAAAAAATATTCAAAGATGATCATAACTCTACGATGCTTTTGGGAACGTGGCTGTTACAATGTGTGATGCTTTCAAGACACACTTTCACGATAAACTGAGTAACACAGACCCGACAGGTCGATGTAGAAAACCCGATTCACACAATCATGTTTTCTACATCAACCTGTCGGGTCTGTGTTACTCAGTTTGTCGTGAAAGTGTGTCTTGAAATATTCACTCCACGATATACTTTGGGACATGTCTTCAAAAAGATCGTGAAGTGTGTTGTGAATTCTGAAGACACATCAGAATCATGAAAGCCACCCCAGTTCCATTGGTGGTACTTGTGAGTTCCGTGGGAATTTCAAACATCTTCACAAAGTTAATTTGACAGTTCAACATTTGTGTTTATTTTATTATTATTATATTATTTAATCTCTATATTATGTGTGCCGGTTTTAGTTCAATTTAGAAGGAGGCGACGCCAACGACACTTGGAAAGCGGCAAATGATCCATGTTGTTTATTTTGTCGATTTGGGTACCAAGGAATGCAAAAAATAAATTCCATTGTCAAGGAAACGTGTTGAGCATTCTAAAACCACGGAATGCCTTCAAGTAATGTGTACGAGCATGTCAAGGTAGAAAAAAATCTCAAAACTAAAACGTGTCCAAAACGTTTTGAAACTAAAACCCCAGTGTGTACGAGTCCTAAGTCTGCCTATTGACCTTTCTTGAGCTGAAAGCCAAAAAAGCTCTGCACAGGTGGAGGATTACATTTAATGTAATTTTAACAATGTACATTATGCAGTTTTTCTTGAAATGGGGAAAAGTGGTCACATACATCTTAATCTAAAACAGTAAAATATATATTTCCCAATTTATTTTTTACATTTTTCAAATTCGCCCTTTGGTGTAAAACAGCCTTTATGGTTCCAACCTATGTGTTCAGAGCTGCAGACAACGTTTCTCAATTTGAGCAAGTACATTAATGGAGAAGTCAATTTCTCAAATATTGAAATGGCGGATAGGTTGCATTTTGCAGTGAGCTGTGTAGCGATCCTGTGTAGCGATCTTGTACCTGAGAAAGCTAGCTAGCTAGCTATCTGTGTCAGATGTGCAAATCTCAACATGACCCCTAGTTACATGACTGCCTCCGTTTCCTCTGGTCATTGTAACATTAGTTTAGCCGCGTCATTTGCTTTGCAAAATTTGAATATTATAAGTTGAAAAAATTGAATATTCTGTGAAGCCTCATAGGCGAATTTAAAAAGATAGCCAAAGTTTGTTAACTGACTTTGAAAAAAGAAAATAATTCGCTCCTACATGCAAAACTATGTTGGACTGATGTGACAGAACCAAGCTAGCATTAGCTAGCTCAAGCTGTTAATTGCTTTGAAGTGCTCAACCTGTATCCCCTGCTCAGGCTGCATCCCTGTTTCCGGTTCCAGAGGCATTGCAATGTATCGACCCCTTATTGGATAGAACGCTAACACACTTTTACACTTGCGTACGTATCTTCCCATTCATGTGAGATTCTTGCCCATTAGTAGCCTACCGGCTAAATAAGTTATTATAGCACTAAACTCAAACCCCTGCCTAACATGGATTTGCATATCATGAGCTAATTGATGGACATAGGCCTCAAAGTTGGGGAGCCACTACTGCAAGGCTATACCAGAGCCTTTCCTTACAATATTTAATATCACATTTTAGAATCTGTAGATAATGAAATATTTTGATAGCTGATATTGCAAAGCAATGTTGTCTGATGACATATGATGATATGATATAATGTAATTTGTTTATCCAGCACTTCAGAGAGGGGACAGAACCTAATGTGACTTAATTGTTTCTCTCTATAACAAAGATGACCATATGAAGTAGTTATTGTGAAGAAAGCATGTGAATTCGGTTCAAATCCCATGAGTGCCGGGGCAGGAGGAAGTCGAAAATATTTGTGATGAATCCCTGGATTGCAAAATACCCATTTCTTAAATTATCATCTGGAACAATCTGTTAAATTGATATCTTCATCCCAATAAAGGAACAACAAGTAGGCTGCAACAGGCTGTGCTCTCAATCTGGTAGTTATAATTAGAGGACTGGTAATGAAAACATGTGTGTACTGCATACCTTGGTTTGGCTGTGTTTTGCTTGAGTGTGCAAAATCGATCAGTAACATTTGAACCTAGCCTGTGGGAAGTGCTGGTAAGGATGACCGAAAATAAAGCGGGATAGGACAAGGTAAACCTGTGCCGGAAATTAATTATCTCCAATTGCCACTTTTTTATGTGTTTATGAGGTTTTCCCAAGAAAATTAGTTAACTAGAAGAGGAGGGTTTGCTTTGATAACTATTGTGGTTTTGCTGGTGTACCTTTCATTGTGGCAGATTTGCTTGAAGCCTTGAAGTCATGACAGGAGGTATACTGCCAGTAATTGCTCACACTCTAGAAAAAGGTGCTATATAGTACCCAAAAGCAGTTATTTGGCTCGTAATGATAGGGTAACCATTTTTTATTACAAACCCCAATTCCAAAAAAGTTGGGAGTATGTAAAATGCACATAATAAAGCAGAAAGCAGCGATTTGTAAATTCTCTTTTACATATATTTAAAGGGTAAGTTCGCTATTTTGGAGCTTGGACCCTATTTGTGGTCCGTCTTCCATGAACCTGACCCATGAAGTCCATTTTTTCGCTGATCGGTCCAGTATTGAGTTCGCTACAGATTTCCTGTAGGCTCTCACTGGGCTACAATAGAAGTCAACGGGGCAATTAGAAATGTTCGATAAATGTGCTTTCATGTACAATAAATGAGACGGGAAGCTCAGGGTGTATTGTTACCGGTCTCAGTATGCTGTCCTGTGAAATGTATCTCAATCCGAACATTTTTACGTGCTTGGCATGGCTTGGAAGTAAGCATTTCTCTGTTGCTTGTTTTCGCTGCTCCCGCGGAGTACTATGTGTCGGGGGTAGGGGAGCGGGAAGGTGTGCCGGCCGTTTACGAAACTATCTAGTTGAGCAGTCTGCGTTTGTTTACCTGCAGCAACGTAGGCTACAATTTCCACAAAAAAACTTGGATGATGGATGACTATAATGATTACGAAGACGAAGAATTAGATTTTGACTTTGACGTTACTGGCTACAGATTTGAGCCAGAATACATGGACACGGAACTACAAGAGATGGATGATAAGAGAGCAAGAGAAGAGAGAGAGGCTGAAGTTGCGCAGGTAATGTTATCCGAAGTCGCTGCCGAGGCTAGACCAAGAATTTCGGGGGACTTTTGGTGTTCTTGCAAGAGGTGCAAGCAGATGCCCAGAGAGGAGGAAAGTTTGTGTTGTAGGGAGTGGGATCTGTTGCTACCGAATGCCATTGAAAACCTGGATGTATCCGTGGATGACACTGGATCATCTCCATTGATTACCATTACACTATGACTGCCAACAGATATGTGATAGATGAGAACTTTGGACAGGACACCATGCGTCAAGCATTTGTAAATAAAACATTATAGAATTGTAAAAAGTTATAGTTGATAAACGTTTCCGACAGTTTTGTTACAAGAAACCAACTTATGTCAAGCTCGGATTTTGTTAGTTGGTAGCCTATGAGTGCTGGGTCAGAGGACGCGCTCAAAAAAAAAAAAAAAATGTTAGTAACGTTATAGCTAAATATAACTCACCTCCGCTCCGGTGCTTGATAGTGCTGCAGGTCCGACACGAGGAACAGCTGTGTTCTTTAGCCACCAGTGTTTTGCTTCTGATTTGCGGTTACAGAAATCAGTATCGTCGAAATGCGCTCCACAAACTCGCGAGTCTGCCAAACGGAGTTGATTGACTGGAGTGTTTATGTCGATCCGGCGTAAGACAACCAGCCAAAGTCTCAATCTTTCTGGGTCAGAGAACGGAAGCCTGTGAAAACTGGTATTTGAGCGTCCAGACATTTTATTCCCACAACCGGGGAATGCACATTCGCGCACCATTGCTGTGATAAATTATTACAAATGATGATTACAAACACTGCGTTACAAATATTTCTGCTGTAGGCTACTAGCTAGTTAAATCCAACGGGAGGTCAGGATTTGTGATCAACTGCTTTTCAAGCGGCCTCTCTACAACGTAGCTAGACTGCGGAAGTTTACAGTGCGAGGTAGTGCGGTCGGAGAAATAGTTATGTTTCAAATGGAACTGTTGTTTCAACGTTCGGTTTGCGTTTACGATAGCCTACATTTCACAGGAGAGCATACTGAGACCGTAAGAATACACACTGAGCTATAAAAGCACATTTATCGTTGTTTTTCCATAACATTTCTAATTGCCCCGTTGACTTCTATTGTAGCCCAGTGAGAGCCTACAGGAAATCTGTAGCGAACTCAATACTGGACCGATCAGCGAAAAAATGGACTTCATGGGTCAGGTTCATGGAAGACGGACCGCAAATAGGGTCCAAGGTCCAAAATAGCGAACTTACCCTTTAATTGAAAACAGTACAAAGAAAATACATTTTCCAAAAAAGTTGGGACAGGGGCAAAAAAAATACTCGGAAGTTCAAAAAACACAGATTTGGAACATTCCACAGGTTAATAGGTGATGCTATCATGGCTGGGTATAAAAGGATATAAAAAGACTCTTGGGGCTCTATCTTGGCGCTTGGTCTAAGCGCATGGCTTAAAGTTAATTTAGGGCGTGTCCAAGTCCACTTTTGCTATTTTAACGGCGTGTTTTTTGGGCGCTAAGCACGGCGCAGCGTGCAAGTGGGCTGAACCTAGTCTCTTCATTAATTATAGGTGTGTCTTGGGCGTGACATGCAATAAACCAATCAAAATGTCATATCCCATTCCCTTTAAAAGCCTGCTTTTCCACCTCGGCGGATTGCTTATATGATGGCGAAACAGACATGGGCGTGCGTGTTTAGTGCGATCAAGGAATAGGCTATATGGATCACTAGTAGCCTATGATAAATATTATTCGGACAAACCATTATGAGTTCCCGGTAATTTCCGACAGTGCTGTTATTTTACAAAATATATGCAGTTAAATTTCGTTAAAGGCACCTGCAACAGCTGAGAATAAGCTACCAATGGCTTCCGTCTCACCTTAGAAAACGCCAAATTAGCCTGCTTGTTTAATGAATTTCATCTGATTATTCAGTGAAGCAATGAACTCATGTTCAAGCTTAATCCGAACTCCATTACCTGCATTCTAATTTTGATTAATAAAATAAATAACGTTATTTTGCCTTAATGATGACAATAAATACAATAAAGCTGTCAGGTTGGCAACCCATAGGTTCACGCATATTTCCCCTTGTTTTATAATGTCCTGCTTATGGAAATGTGACCAACCTGTTTTAATGGTAGCGTAATGCTTTAAAACAATCCACTTTCCCAGGAAGACCATTAAAAGTGCGATTTACAGCAGGGGAAACAGACCTGTTCCTGTAAAGTGCACATGCAGATAATGGTATTAAAATTAATTGTGAATTAATTGTAACGTATTGCAAATTTGTTTTAGTTTATAATTAGACGCTTAGTTCTCTTTAAAATCTTTTGTTCAGTTATGGAATAACAGGTAAAATCAGCGGGGTTTTAATAAGCTGAGGGTATGGAAACCTTGTCTCTGTAATTAAAAAAATATGAAGGACGAAGAATAGCTAAGGTTACAATTCAGTTAACACGGTGACATTTATCTCAGTTTTTTAACCATATGCTATCGAAAAAAACCTTATGCACAGCGAATCCGCTGTAGCCTGGGCTATTTGAAAAATAATAAAAGCAATATTCACTGGACAAGGTTTTGAACTTTCTTCAGTCACAAACCATTCTATTTACTTACAGGCTGTATTCCTCGATAAACAGAGCTGTATTGTAATGACATCTGAAGCGCATTTTCAAAACTCAAATGTCCGTCTATTGCAGTGTGCGAGTTTTCCATTTAATTCACGCATTAGGTGTAAATGACAATTCGCGCATTAGGCTTGATATAATAATAATAATAATAATAATAATAATAATAAACTTTATTTGTATAGCAACCTTCATACAAAAAAATGCAGCTCAAAGTGCTTTACAAGATGCACATCAAACAAAAAGTAAAAACAATAGAAATAACAAATAGAGTATTAATAAAAACTAACAAATAGAAATAGTAAAAATTGATAACAGACAATAAGACAAATAAAATAAAACAATAAAATAAGATTGATAAAAACTGAAAGATAAAATAGTTAAAACAGTATAAACATGAAAACAATAAGACAAATAAAAATAAGACAAATAAAATAAAACAATAATATAAGATTTAAAGTAGCTAAACTAGTAAAAATAGACTATAATCAATAAGACAAATAAAATAAAACAATAATATGAAATCATTTAAAAGCTTGTTTAAAAAGGTATGTTTTGAGCTGTTTTTTAAAAGTGCCGACCGAGTCTGCCCTCTTAATGTCCTGCGGGAGAGTGTTCCAAAGTTTTGGGGAGTAGTAGCTGAAGGCACTCTCACGGCTTTTTTTATGAAGTACAAGAGGTACATTGAGGAGGTTGACTGTGGCATATAGGTGTTATCAGCTCCTTTTTAATGGATAGCCATTGTCCCGTATCATCGCACATCGCCTGGATGTTGATGGAGTGGGCTGAGAGCAATGTAATGTGGCATCGTTTCCCTTCGCTGAGGGAAAGGTATGTGGACCTATGGAACCTTTTATTATTATGCATTTTTGATATAGCCTACACAATAATAATATTTCACGTTGTGATCTAGATATTTTAGTCATGCTTGTGCGCGCCCCTGTGTGTAACAGACAGGAGGGTACGCGCGTTGTGCACACGCCTATGTAGACGCACTTATATGCCCCGTCAAAATAACATGTAAACAACTGCGACATGACTTTAGACCAGGTTTGTGGTGGTTCTAGCGCAATCGCTTTCTGCTGGCTCAAGATAGCAAAAGTATCCTGGCCACTCCTCATCTTAAGACCAACACGCCCAGTTCACTTGTAATGGGCGCAAGAATACATGCTAGTTAAACGACGTGAACGCAAGGCGTTATTATGAACCATGCGCCGGGTGTAAGATAGCAAAGACACTTGCGTTTGGGTTAGCGCCACTTAGCGCCGGGTGTAAGATAGGGCCCTTGATATCCTATTTTCAGGTATTCTTAGTGACTATAACTTCTCTGCATTTGAATGGATTTCTGATGTCTTGCAAACTGGTATCTTGAGTCATCTAACTTGTGTATTGTTCTGTATAACCTTAAGATTATTTGTCTTCCCAGGAATTAAAGTCATTGGCGGTATAAAGGAATTAACTGGAGAGGAATTTGGAGTCTATGTGAAAAGGATTTTACCAAGTGGCCTTGCCGCAAGTAATGGTAAGACATTTTTAAGGGGATTTCTCAAGCTAATTAGAGCAATAGAAAAAATATTTAAAAATGACATTTTTAAGTATTTCATGTCTGTGGAAAAAACATTTTTTTATGAAGTTAATTAAATATTATTTTGAGTGTTTTGGTGGTTTAAACTAAAGTTCAGAAACACCAAGGCTGGTGCTGCCTGTGATTTAAACTTAGTAAACTTAGTTTTCTGTCAGTAACTGTTCATCTCTTCATATTATTTTCATTGGCTTAATAATCTTTGTATTTGGTGGGGATGTGATCTTTCAAACTATTAACCCAATCCATGTTGGCCCCCTAGTGGTAGACGTATCTGTCCCAATTGCAGTATTCATGTTTTAATTATTATTTAATTATAAACTACAGCTTTAATAAAACCCTGTACGTTTTGATGCACGATTGTTTAAAAGGGTAGCCGCTTGCGAAAATCTCAACCTCTCCAGTTGCAGTCCAGGACAATAAAATAGGAGGGTGCTATTAATAGCCCAAAGCGCTTACGACACTCATCTTGCCACAGCCACAGACTGTAAAATGCACCGTTTAGAAACACTAAGAAACTCATGTTCAGATATAGAAACAATAAGCATTCTGCGTTTTTCCTTACTTACCGTACCGTATATACAGTACCCTATGTACTATGTACTTTCGGTTTAGAAGACACCTAATTCTTCTTGTATAAATATTTTCATGAAACAAAATATTTTAACTCTATATGAAGTTACAAATGTTTTCTGATTAACCCTGAAGAGTTTATCTAAGACATCTACATTTCACCAAAGTCCTGTACAGTCGTCATTTACACAGCGACATTTACATTTACATAGCTCTTCAAGGGATAGTTCGGAATTTTGGACATAATGTCTCAATCACGACTTACCCATGATGTAGTTGATTGATGGAAACCATTTTCAGCTAATTCCATGCTGTCCCTTCTTTTGGACATACACACGTTGCTAATGCTAGCGCAACTCTATGGCAACCGGTAGCATCCACTACCAAACGCACTGAAACACTCCACAGTGCACCCAAAGCAAATAAAATACGACGACAGTCTATCGGGGTTATTTTGAGTGTTTATACCATCATTTTTGAAGTCAAACTATTTTTGAATCCTTTACTTTGTGCTGACCTAATATTCTTTGTGGAAGTACGGCGGCGGAGCCATTGCAACTTGTAACTCTTCTTTGTTGTTGTAGTCGACCAGTGCCGGCGCTACATTCGTAGATAATGTAAAGTATCGCTCCCCCGATAGACTGTCGTCGTATTTTATTTGCTTTGGGTGCACTGTGGAGTGTTTAAGTGCATTTGGTAGTGGATGCTACCGGTTGCCATAGTGTTGCGCTAGCATTAGCAACGTGTGTATGTCCAAAAGAAGGGACAGCATGGAATTACCTGAAAATGGTTTCCATCAATCAACTACATCATGGGTAAGTCGTAATTGAGACATTATGTCCAAAATTCCGAACTATCCCTTTAAGGCTGAAATGCGTTGCTGGTGTTATGTAAAAACACACATGCTTTTGTACGTTTTTTAAAAACGTATTTAAATACATTAGGCTACTTATTTTATGCATATTATGTATATACTAATTACCATTCAGTCCACCTTTAGTCTAAACCGGGCTGGCCAGCGAAGGATGGGCACCCCCTTTCTAGCCAGGTTCCTTCCGAGATTTCTTCCCACTGGGGAGTTTTTTCTCGCCACTGTTCAGTGTTTTTTCTCACCTACCGGGGAGTTTTTTTACCTCATTTTGCTGGTTGGGGGCTAAGGCCTGGTTTTTTGCTCTATTTTCCTTCTGTTTCCCTGTGCAGCGTCTTTGTGACAGTTCTCTGTAAAAAGCGCTATACAAATAAAATTTAATTGAATTGAATATACTGTATGTGACAATTCTGAAATAGATACTTTCATAATAATGAAATACTACTCTGAATAATTTACAACGGTCAACTGAATATTTGTTTTCTGAACTTCATCAAGTTTTCAAATTTGCACCAGAGTCATGTTCAAATATACAAACCCCAATTCCAAAAAAGTTGGCACAGTATGTAAAATGCACATAAAAGCAGAAAGCAGTGATTTGTAAATTGTCTTTTACATATATTTAATTGAAAACAGTACGAAGAAATTATATTTAATATTTTACCGTATCAACTTTATTGATTTTTGTAAATATACGCTAATTCCAAATTTGATACCTGCAACACGTTCCAAAAAAGTTGGGACAGGGGGAAAAAAAAGACTGGGAAGTTGATAAGGTAAAACATGGGCTATTATGGGTATATTGTAGGTTCTGTATTCTGCAGCATTGTCTTTTTATAAATGCTGCATGAACTCAAAATGGAAATTGCAATATTTGGTCTGAATTCAAAGACACAAGTAGCTAAGTTCTGTCAAGGACTATTGCCTTTCCAAGTAAGCTTATAAACACCAAACAACAGTGATGACACACTGCAAGAGCTAGCACTCATGTATGCACTGTATGAATAAAATAAAAGCAAATGTGCCCCAGTTTCAGTACTCCCAGATCTGAAAATGACAGGACCCTGAGTGGGACAGAGTCACTTGAGGAGCCTGACATAGCTGAATGGGTCAAGCATCAGCCATACCGACTGACTGCCAGTTGCACTCTAAATATGCTGATAGGAAAGCAGAGTCACTTTCATCTTTTAATTGAATTCCTATTGGGTGGGGATTTACTGTATCTTATAAAAAAACATTTTAAGGATTAAAGAGTATATCAGAGATAGAACACATCACACCATTAGGAAATTTTCAGCGAAACTTTCCAAAGAGCCCCTAATGAGCTTAAAAACATGTATATGAGTGTTCTTTTAAACTTTCAAAAAGCTGAACAGATTCCATTATTACCCATAAGTAGGATTCAAATGAGTGAGGAACAGCTAATTAGGGTGTATTGTAACACTTCTTAGCCATTAATGTTATTGCCTATTTGTCGGACTCCACTTGGTCTGAAGTGTATTGTCTGTGATATCCCTGTGATTCACTCTTCTCCTTTGTATGCACTCTGTGGTTCTTCATTATTCATTCACTCCCATCAGAGTGGACAGTCAGTCCCAGATCAGGCCGTCCTTCAAAAACTGAACAGATATCCCAAAGGGCATTCTAAATAGCAGCTCTACTCCCAGATGAATAGCAGCTCTACTCCCAGCAGCTCTACTCCCTTCTGTCTACTCTCAAACAGAAGTCAACCACTAATCAGTCAGCTAAATATAACTCTCAATGTGACAATAAATTGTTGCGGTGTAAAGAAATGATTACTTTCAGCATACTTATTCTGTGTCTGAGAAATGACAAGCTCTCTGTTATATTTGTTCAAATAACTGAACTATCAATTCACAATAACTTACTGAGATTCCTTTCCAAATGCCCATAATGTTATTTTAGACTTTAAGCCAATGACGCAGCAACCCCAAGCTGATGACTATAGCATTTCTTGTCCTGTACTATGATGTACTATATTTTGATGCATCAAAATATGTTAATAGACTATCAGATACCAAGTGGGAAAGTGGGAGAACAACATCAAAGGCTTAAGAGGCCATTGGTAAATTAATGAGTGTTCTAATGATGTTCCACTGACCATGCACACCATATTCCAAGTAATGATCCTCATTCTGGTTAGGGTCATTTTGAATATACATGCATCATGAAAAGAATAACCCAATCTTATTCCTGTATACATGGTTAGCTGAATATTTCGTTTACATTCTTTGGTGAATGCTAAAGGACGGTGTTCTAGTAATTCTTCTATGTGAATGAAGTGCTTAAAGTTCACTGGGTGTGAACCGCTGGCACTGTTTTGTCTTAAAATAGTTAATGGATGAACTAATGCAAATAACGGTTTTTTTTTCTTGATTTGATTATTAAATCATAATCCGTGGAAATTAAATCTATTGACTTGTTTTTTTCAGTAGCCGTGTACTAAAATGTTTTGTTACTTTCTTACAGGTCATCTACAGCCTGGAGACCAGATTTTGGAAGTGAATGGGGAAAGTTTAATAGGAATCACAAGTGAAAGGTATGAAGTACCCTCTCCTAAGCTGACAGTGAATGTCATGGTGAAAGGTTAATAGGACATTTGACCTCTTTGTTAAGCAACATTAATGATTGTGATAACAGTTTTCCAAAAAAAAGCTAAGACGACATTTGAAAGTGGTATTGTTGCCTTTTCAACATCTTTTTCTAAATATTCCCTTCAGAATGAATGCCGGTAAAATACGAAATCATTACATTTACCATACAACTGTGTGACCTATATAATAAAGTGGATGGATGGCATTTATTAATATTGAAAATAATTAAATTGAGCCATTTTCAAGGAATTATATTTTAAATCAGTGTGAATGCATTTTTTACTAGATAGTTGTTTATAGAGTATTCCAAAAGAAACAATCGTATGGTGTGTCTATAATTTTCAGTGGTATTTTGGGTTTTGTATTTAAGATGAATTCAGAATGAGGATTAACCATTTCAAACATCCAAAGTAATGTGTTTATTAGTTAGTGTTTTATGTATAATTGAATGAAAAATGACTTGTTTTTCTACTTGTAGGGCTGTTGACATCCTCAGAGCAGCATCCGCAACCAATCACATGCATCTTCTCATTGCAAGGGATGAAGAGGCGCGGTAAGCTGTTAAGCTGATAACTATGTGCAGACACCTGTCTTACCTGTTTTGATGAAGAAAGGCAGTTGGTTCGGTGATGAATGAAGAAATGGTGCAGCATTAGGATCCATCACCAGTAACTCTTCGTCACCGGCCTTAAGACGGGCAACGAGAATAAACGAGAATAATAATAATAAACTTAAGTCAGTCTTTCAGAGCTTTGTTGTTTTGAGACAGTCTGTGCACTGATTATAGGTTCATCCTCCATTTTAAAATAGTAATTAACTATTATTTGTGATGTTCTGAACATCCTCCTCTCCAAAGTTTTATGTTTTAATATTTGAAGACAAATTAATACATTTCTCTAAACTAGATCTATGCTAGTGTTTTGGCAGCATGTGGGGTTCTTGGCTGCATCCTCAAAAATGCCCTGGGCATGCATTGCTCTGGTTTGGGGCATATGGCCCTGTGCCTTGGCTCCACAGCCACTTCATACAGTATATCCTCTTTTGGCAGCCTTCATCACTGACAGTGGAAAATTATCAATGGAAAAGGCCAATTCATGCATCTATATCAACCAACAAGGCTTCAAAATATTCAGACGCATTCAGGAAATTGTTTGTAGGAGAGAAATAAGCTTTCTGATTTTGCCATTTAATTCAAAGGGACTAGGCAAACCGTAGATCCATGCTTTATGTCATGGTGTGGCAGGCTTATTCCTTTCCTGTGGTCGTTCTCCTTCGGGGCGTCCTTTCTTTCATTTTTCATTGTTCCGTGCCGGGGTTTCGTTCTGTCCCGGTACTTAGCGACTGCACCTGTCCTGTGCTTCTGCCGGCTACTTAATCTCTGCGTCTTCCTGGCTCACCGCTTCCATGTTGTCTAGCCTTGACAAAGTAAGCCAGTACGGTATAGGTTGCACCTGTCATTGACCACTTTGCCCTTACAGTTTGTAAGAGTAACGTGGGACTGGACACTTGTGCCTTAGAGTTAGTTAGGATTCTCTCCTGCTCTCGTTCTGTCCGTCTTTTGTTTCTCGTCTTTTTGTTTCCTTTTGCATCTCCTTTGTTTTCCCTCTCGTATATCGAGAGGGTGGAGATTTTTTCGAAACCTTCTTCTTTTTTGCCCGTCACGGGTCGTTTTCTGTTATCTCCTGTTTTTCCCTGTTTCACCTCTTTTAGTGTCTCTCTTTTTGAGAGTTGAAGTGTTATTCTGCTTTCTCCTTCTCTCGTGCCTACGAGTTCCTCGCCCGATATTTAGCGGGTCGTTTTCTGTTTTCCCTGTTTTCACAGTTTCTTCCCTAAATTCTCTCAGTGCGAGAGTGAAGGATAGTCTTTAGTTTTCCCCTTCTGTCCACTCCTTCCCACGGAGCCAGCTCCATTCTAGTGGTGCCCTCTTGTGGACACTTTAAGAATCCCATCTGTCGCGTCTGGTTCTCTGAACCATCCCCATTATAGCTTTGTGTCTGCCATATCATGTCATATGGACATGCCTTGTATGCAAAATGAGTGGCAAATCTTTCCTTTAAGTCTGTCTGTTATTTTGCTCAAATAATAATGAGCTAAGGAGGCGAATATACCTTTCTAGTCAGATAGCTAACTGTTTGTTAACTTTATATTACAGTAGCATATTACGTATATTACGTACATCATAAAAAATATTCACTGCACATCCATGGTTTAAAGTTTGAATTGAAGAAAAAGCTATCATTCAGAAATTTGCAACAGAATATATTTATTTCAGAATAGTTACATACAGTTAGGGCTGGGTATCAAACCTCAATACTTTTTGAGCACCGACCGAATCATGTCCGTAGCACCGAGTATTGAAAAGTGTCTGAGTATCGAAAAAGTATTCGGTGCCAATTCTCTGTACTTTTTGGCAAAAATTTTTAAAATGATCTGTTAAGTACCAAATCTTTAGCCCCACTTTTCTTGATTTAAAGCATAATTTTCTTCATTTTATACAGCCGTTTGAGTTGACAATATTAAACATTGAAGCATTTGAGAGGTTTCGGCTTATTTTTTTGGATATTGTTGGAAAAATATCTTTACACTCAGCATAGAAAGGTATGGAAAAAAGTACCGATTTGGTATCGGTATCGAAAAACTTCAAACGATACCCAGCCCTACATACAGTTTATATATAATCTGATCAAAAACGTCTCCGACGTAAAAAAAAAAGCCAAGTTACTCACGCATAGCCTACAGAGCGCTGTCTATAAGTCCTTAATTCCAATTTGCAAAAACTAGGCCTTTAAAATATCAAATATTGATATCAAAATGTGGCCAAGTTACAACTAACAATATTGCCTATCGTAGCTCACACTAAATAAACTAGCTTTATTCCAATGCTAAGCAATGCTATCCAAACTTTCCTAAATTATTTAATGCAACTTGGCCCAGAACTTATAAGGTCCTTCCGCAGAGATGGTCCTGAGGGATCGTCTGGGGTCATCCCTTAGAGGGGGGTCCTGTCATGGTCTTACTATCATTCATTCCATCTCTGCGTTTATGGTTCTCTGCAGCCGTGAGCTGGCATTCCGGTTTCTTTTTTGCCGACCGCTCCGTGTTTTCCCGTCTTCCGCATTACCTGGCGCTATTCCTTTGTGCTATTTAAGCACGCTGTTTCCGCCTTCCGGTGCTTGTGTGTCTTTGTTGCCACGTTTCACCAAGACAGGTAAAAAGGTATAGCCAGAGGACTGGATTTTTGTCTTTGACAAACATTCAGGAACTTCCTAGAGTTAGATTCCTATTTTCTCTAGTTTCGGTTTCTTTTACCATAGTGCTTTAGTTATTCGCCTCTTGTTTTGTCTCTGACGTTTATCAGAGCTAGAGGTTTGCTACCAGTTTATTTTTCTTGCGCTGCTTAATTTTGCAAGTTCACCCATTCTGTGGGTTGTTTTATTTTTGGCTCAATCCGGGGTTATTCTCCCTTTATTTTTGCATCTGCTCGTTATACGAATTCACCCGGAGCTATTGGGGTTATTTCTGTTTTCAGTACTTTGAGATTATTTTCTCTCAGTGTATCTCTCTACTCAAGGTTAGAGTGTCGTCCTGTTTGATAAAGGACGTTTCATTTAGTTTGTTTGTTCGGGAGTTTTTGTCCCGTCTTTCTTTATATTTTTCTTTTCTAGTGATTACTCACTTGCGTGGGTAATTTTTCGTATCCTTTTCTGGTCGCGTCTGATCCTCCTATCTGACCCCCATTACATCTTTCTCTTTTCTAGTTCTTTCCTCTGTTTTTTTTCAGTCCTCGTGGAGGCTGTAACCTTGGTTACCTTTTTCTCCTATCTACTCGTTTTAGCTCATTTGTATTTTATTGAGCTGGAGCTTTTCTTTATTTTTCCTGTTCTGTCAGGGTATTCCTTTTCTTTCTCCCAACTTTAGTGGGTAGCTTTTGGATCCCCTTCCGGTCGCATCTGGTTCTCCGACCCCTTCTCCCTCACAGGATCATCAGGTTCTGCACAAACTTGTGGAGTCCATGCCAGCTCGAGTAGAAGCTGTCGTCAAAGCAAAAGGGGCACTTACCAAATACTAATAATTTAATGTGAAGTTTTCAAATATTTAACTTTTCATTCAAATTTTTATGCTGATAATACTGTTTATAATGAAAGAAATTGCATTAAATTAGAAAATAATGCAAAATAGAAGCGTTTTCACTTCTCAGACTTTTGAACCCTACTGTATATAAAAACAGTAGAACCAATATTACAACAGTGTGATAAAGTAGAAAAACATTTTTTGTAAAAAGAATTGTATGCATATCCGCTCAAGTGTAGACCCAGCATTGAGTGTATTGTCTGACAGTCAGACTTGATTTACAGTGTGTGGAAATTTCTTTCTATGCAGGATTTTGCTTTGGCAGGATTATAGTACTTGACAGCACATTGGCACCTGTCAGAGGTTGAATAATTTAGTGGTGTTCAAGCAGAGCTGGTGCTCCTGGAAACAGGAAACCATGGAGGGGGATTCCTGTCCACTTTTAAGAAGACAGAGTGTCTCAGGCCTGAGAGGAAGAGGTTTTACTGAGCTAAAACTGACAGTCAAAAGGCAATGAGAACATGAGCAGTGGGTCATGTTATTTAACTCTTAGCTGCCTGCTGATGAGCCTGCTGTCAGTATGGTAATGAACCAAAGAAAACAAGTACTTTGATATTCAGCCTATTTCAATCAGTTGAGATTTAAAAAAAAAATTTATTCTGCAATCCCCTGCAGGTGGTGTTGGCCTTTTGAAGATCATGTTTCTTGCATAAGTAACATTTACTCCCAGGAGTACTGGGATACTGAATACCCATACAAAAATGACATGCCATATACAGTGGCTTGAAAAAGTATTCAGAAAAGTAGAATCTACAATTTATTCACAATTATTTACAAAAAGAATTCTTTAAGTATTCTTGTAACGCAAGGGTGTTACTTGTCCTCGACAGGTATAGAAGTTAAGAAATTATATTAGTTTAACAAATTTATGAATGATATTAATTAATTAATTTTTTTTCAATAGGAAAATGAGTCAGGAGAAACAACCCTTAAAGTGATCCACCCAAATCTATTGCATATCTGGCAGTGATGGTTTGAGGCTTGTTTGATACCTCAGACCCTTGATGACTTACAGCCATTTAGCCAAACGTGTTCCATACTATTCCCGTGTAATTTACAGCTTAATCTAGCCCCCCACCCCCTCCCCCCTGCAATTCTCATAGATATTCATTGAAATGCAGAGAGGTTATAGTATCGCTTATAAGAGTACCTGAAAATACATACATTTTCTAACTATCTGACTTTATTAAAACAACAAAAAATGTGTCCTTGTCCAAATACTTTTGAATTGCACTGTATTTTTGTTGTGGCTTAATGAACACTTTAAATAAAAAATGGTAACAAGTCAATGAGTGGTCAATTTCATTTTATGCATTATGTATGCATTTTCAGTGTTTTTCATGTAAAAATAGCTAATGTTTTATATTATGTACCATACATACATATCCTTAAAACAAGTTACATTTAAAATAGTATTTTGATTAAAATAGGGTGCGATTCATTTCTTTAGTCATGACCAAAATGTATGTAGTTTCTTTATGTCCACATTTGAGTAAAAATTCACACACATTGGGCCTCATTCATGAGACGTGCACAGAACAAATTTGTGCGTAAATCGTTCGTATTAGCAATTTTGCTCGTATTTTGGCATTCATGAAAGTTTGTATCTGAGATTTGTTGTTCAAAATTTACACCTGCTCAGGACCATGTGTACCACATTTGTAAATTGAAGTGCACAATTCAAATGTAATACTTACAGTTGTAAAAAGCAAGAACTGTAGATTACGCCTATTAATCAATTACAGGCTATGAACTTATTTAATTAGACCCATAACTTAATTAATGCTCCCAGTAGGCTACTATTTTTCTGAATTGATTGAAATAAAATGCTATATGACATTGAATATGATAATTAAAAAACTAATTTAACCAATGATGAAATTTGTTATAAAATGAGTTGCAGGTCTGTGGCCAGTGTTGCAGTGGCTGATCTTGTGCTGTTGGAGAAGTTGGCACATGGTCTTCAGGGAGAATGCATCTTTAGGATCACTTATTTGTTGGCTGAGAATGGTGAATGGTTGGTTAGTTGTTTTCGGGTTTTTATGAAATTGCCAACCTGCCCAATGTCATGGGTGCCACAGACTGTACTGCACACACATAGCCTCAAGGCTCCATCTGAAGATACGTTTGCGTATGAATAGAATGGGCTATCATGCAGCTCACATGTGATGCAAAATGTGTTTCTCAACATCCTGGCCCGGTGGCTTGGTGGGACCCACGACAGCTTTATTCTGCAGCCAGTACAGTTGTCACGCTACTGTGAGAGACGACTGGCTTATTGGTAAGAATATATTTGTCAAATTGCTGTTTACAGTGACAGAGTAGCCTATAGATTCCTAACTACCTATTTCCATTACGAGAGGATAGGGGATTTCAAACCACCTCTCACACGCACAGAACACCAACAAAATGCTGCGAGAAAGACCGTAGTGCTTGGAAGATGGAGGTAATGCGTTCATCCAATGCAGAAAGGCTTGAACTTTACGGTTTGTGTGATGGGAGATCCTGCATTGACGGCACATGTTTATCTCCTTTTTACTTTACCAGTTCCTATGACACTAGGACGGACAATAATAAACAATCTTTTTTCCTTGACTGAACATCTGCTAATAAAACTTCAGTGTCGGGATAATTCTTTCTTTTGCTTTTTTCCGGGCCATTTTGACTTCATATGCACCTGTAAATGGAATTGGCAACTTCCATATATGGCAATTCATGGGCGTGGATTTATGCAAATCGCAGAATAAGGTGCACGTGCTTGTCATTTAC
This sequence comes from Synaphobranchus kaupii, assembly GCA_029718625.1. Lineage (NCBI taxonomy): Eukaryota > Metazoa > Chordata > Actinopteri > Anguilliformes > Synaphobranchidae > Synaphobranchus > Synaphobranchus kaupii. The sequence goes on from CM056379.1 coordinate 39,099,962, forward strand.
GAATTGGAATAAATGAACATGCGCACGGAATACAAACAAATCTGCCTGTCCTGCACGGTTTGATGAATCCGGCGTACATTTTTTGCAATAACTTGTTTTGTACATAAATGTACGCACATATTTAGGAATGTTTCATGAATCAGGCCCATTGTCTTGTTCATTAGGTCTTATGGGTTTACATATTTTACAAAACAATGAAAGCAAGAATTCTTCACCATGATTCTGTGCTGGCATACGATATTCATGGGAACCATTCAATTTCATGGCTAGGTCCTTCAAGTCAGCGAGTTGAGAGAAAGGATGTTCTATTTCGTTCTATCGACCATTAGGGTCGTCAACCACGAATGAACCTTCCAGGTGTCGATGCATCGAGACTCTTATTTCAGCATTTGTCATGTACATGACCCGCATGTAGTGACGTAATTCCTCCCTATAAAGGGAGGCGCGTCAATGCGGAAATCCTCTTTGTTTTTCTCGCCGATGCAGAGTAGAGACGTGAGACTGTTTGTATATTGTGCGAATCCCAAAACGCTTTGTGACTTTGGTCGGGGCTACGATTCTTATCGTCCTCCAAAGGCGGGGATAAGCGCTTGCATGCGATATCCGCTAATAACTTGGCTATTTTAAGACGGATTGTTTTCTTGGTTATGCTGCTAATGCTAAAAATTGCGGTTGTTTACGTTTAGCATGTATATTGGCTGCAGTTAGGCACATGGTGCTACTGCGTTCATTTGATTCACTCAAGCGTAAAGTATTCACACGGTGAACAGGTTTGTATACAGCAAGTACAGGTTTGTATCCTTCTGTATTTTCACTGATTCCAAATCGAACCTGGGCATGGGTGTACCCCAGTGAGATTTGGCTTCTTACTATCTTCGAGCTACAGCTCCGCTGTTTGATTCTAAGTCTGTCCTGGCTGCGACTGCGCCCGAGTAAGACATTTGGTTCACTCCAGCAAAACATATTCACGTGGTGAACAGGTTTGTATACAGCAAGTACAGGTTTGTATCCTTCTGTATTTTCACTGATACCAAATCGAACCTGGGCATGGGTGTACCCCAGTGAGATTTGGCTTCTTACTATCTTCGAGCTACAGCTCCGCTGTTTGATTCTAAGTCTGTCCTGGCTGCGACTGCGCCCGAGTAAGACATTTGGTTCACTCCAGCAAAACATATTCACGTGGTGAACAGGTTTGTATACGGCAAGTACAGGTTTGTATCCTTCTGTATTTTCACTGATTCCAAATCGAACCTGGTCGTGGGTGTACCCCAGTGAGATTTGGTTTCTTACAATCTACGAGCTACGGCTCCGGTGATTGATTCTAAGTCTGTACTGGCTGCGACTGCACCCCAGTAAGACCGATGGTTATCCAGATCGAACCTGGGCGTGGGTGTACCCCAGTGAGATCTGATTTCTTACAATCTGATTCTAAGTCTGTACTGGCTGCGACTGCGCCCCAGTAACACTTTCCCAATCGGTGAGCGCGGACGCAACATCGATTGGTTTGGGTGGCAGAAGTAGCGTGTGCACTGCACTATCTGGCCCAGCTTCCCCTACTCAAGACCACCCACCACGTTTGCGTCCGCGGGTGCTCTTTTATACTGCTAAGGCATGTGCGCCTTGTGCACAGAATGTGTGGGAGCCATGGATATGGCTGATGGGCACACCCGGTGATGCCTGTGCCTCGGCCTAGGGCACCTGCAGGAGGTGTTCTCAGACCCCTGCCCATGCTGTATGGATGCGTTCATGTCCCACATGCCCGCCTCGGGCAGAACGCCAACCGCGACAGAGGTTGCCCCCAAAGGTAAGGGTAATTCCACCACTGAGGGCCCTTCACTGAGGACAATCTGACAGAGGGTCGGTGGGAGGCTCAGGTTCCACTAACAGTTCAGTAGGTGACTTGACCTCTCTAGAAACCATTCTCCGTGCAGCCCTGGCGAGCATGGGCTGCGACATGCCTCAGGCCAGCACGATGGCGACATCTAGATTTCACCGATAGGCCCCCCAGGAGGCGCAGTTTGCCATGCCAGCATCAAACGATTTCCTGGCAGAGCTAACTAAATGTTGGTCACACCCTGGCATACAACAGGCGCCTAAAGACTGTAGGACATTTGCGTCCATGTCAGACGCTGGGGTCCATGGGTTAGACCGAATGCCCTCAGTGGAACTCGCCATTGCGGCGCTGGTAGTTTCCCCATAGGAGGTGACCCGGGCAGACGCCCACTGCCCTAGGCCACAATGCAGAGCAACGGATGATCTGCTCTGTAAGGCTTATGATGCAGCTGCCAGGACAGGTAATTTAGGTTGGTAATTTACTGTCATGGCTGATGCTTGCGCAGTCGCAGACAATGATTGATATTGGGGTCGACACCTCAATCAGTGATGCATCTCGGCAGGCATTCGCTTTCATGACATGTGAACTAGTCAGAGTAATGTCCTTGCTCACGATGACTCTGCATCAGGTATGGTTGGCTCAGTCGCCTCTCCCGGACACCACAAAAAGAACCATCAGGGACCTGCCGGTTACCCAGACAAGTACCCAGACAGATGCTGGAGCGTTCTGTAGAGGCATTAAGATACAGGGAGTGGCAGATGCCCCCTCCACAACACTCTGGTGTTCGTTAGTTCCAACCGATGGCTAGAGGTGAAGCACAACCCTCGTATGGCAGATGAACTCTTCGTTGTCTGTCCGCCCGTGTACCGGCATTGGACTCACGATGCGACCCTGTGGGTCCATCTGGCAGTCAGGCTAGGGGACGGTGGGCTGACCGTCGCCCCCCCAAACAAGGCACCAAACAGGCATGAAGCCATGGGGCCGATGGTGGGACAGTATCGCCGAGACCAGCTGGCGAATTGGAAGGCCCTCACGAGAGACCCGTGGGTTTTGGCCACAATTTCAAAAGGGTACCGCCCAATATTTTCTGGGGTTAAACGCACATGTGGTCTGGAACCCGCCCAGTCGAGAAAGCTGGGACAGGAGATTACAGACCTCCTAAAAAAAAGGCGCTGTGTCACTGGTGCCTCCCTCAGAACGGCTCAGTGGCTTTTACTCAACCTATTTTCTAATAACGAAAAAGGATGGTCTCAGACCGGTTCTGGATCTGAGAGACCTGAATACGTATCTAGAACGATACACTTTCAAGATGCTCCGGATATCGGATTTGAAGGACGCATACTTCCACATCCCTATCTGTGTGGAGCATAGTCGTTTCCTACGCTTTGCATTCCGCAGTCGGGCATACAAATTCAATGTCCTCTCATTCGTTCTATCTCTGGCCCCCCATGTATTTACTCGCTGTATGAGCGCAGTCCTATCGCCGCTTCGGCTGAGGGGGCTGAGGATTATGCCATACCTAGTCGATTGGCTGATATGCGCCGAATCATACGGTATGGCGCTCATACACACTGCCCAGACGTTGGAACATATTGCCCGACTGGGCAACAGTGTCAACTATGGCAAGAGCCAGCTGGTACCGATACAGTCCATCGAGTACATTGGACTGTTCCTCGATTCAATGACCATGAAGGCATCATTGACGCTCCATCGCATAACTACTATGCTCGACTCGGTGTGTCAGTTTCGAGTGAACCGGGTCCTCGTAATGAGGGTTTTTCAGAGGCTTATGGGCCTAATCACGGTCATGCCTCTCGGACTCCTGACAGCCAGGCCACATCAAATATGGTTGAATGCCATGTTACTGCACCCCAAATGGGACGTCACACTCAAATCAGGGGGACGCGTCGATTTTGTCAGCTACTCCACCCATGGCGACGAGTCAGCTTCCTAGAAAAAGGGGTCTGGACAGGCATTACACCATCACGACGCGTGGTGATAATGACGGACGCTTCACTGGCCGGTTGGGGGGCTGTCTGCCAGCACCGCCCAGCTCAGGGGATATAGTCAATGTGCTCGAACTCTGAACAGTGTTTTTAGCACTAAGGCATTTCTTGCTTGTGCTACGGGGCAATCATGTGGTTGTGAGGTTCAGACAACACCTCAACAGTGTACCACATAAATCATCAAGGCGAAGTAAGGTCCCGCCAGTCCTTGAAAGTGACCCAGTGTCTTTTAAAATGGGCACTTCCCAGGCTTGCCTCTTTTCGTGCCGTACACCTACCAGGTGTCTGGAACGGGACAGCAGATATTCTATCTCACCAGGAGATTCGCCCCGGCAAATGGCATCTCCACCTCGAGGTGGTGGAGGAGATATGGCGACGGTTCATTCAGGCTCAGACAGACCTGTCCGCCTCTCAGGTGTCTGCTTATTGCCCCCGGTGGTTCTCGATAAACAAGCATTCGAGTCCTCTGGGAATGGACGGATTAGCGCACGAATGGCCGGATGGCCTGCTGTACGCTTTACCACCGGTCAGGACAATCCTGCACAGGGTCAGCACGGGCTACCACAAGCTCCTGCTGGTAGCCCCCAGATGGCCGATGAAACCCTGGTTTCCAACGGTTTCCATCCTCTGCCTTGTTTGCGATTTGCCCTGGGAAATCCCATTCCAGGAGGAGCTGCTGTCTCAACAGAGCAGCTTTGTCTGGCACCCTCGACCAGACAAGATGAAGATCTGGGTATAGCCACTGAGGAGCCCGACCCTTTGATAACTGGGTGCGGTTCCCCCATCCTACGGACGCTACTTAACTCCAGAGCCCCCCTCCACGAGGAAGGCCTATGGATATATGTGGCAACTGTTCTGCACATGGTGCTCACAGGAAAGCGCAGACCCTGTACACTGTCAAATTCCTGTATTACTGGATTTTTTACAATCCTTACTTGGTAACGGCAAGGCAGCCAGCACACTGAAGGCCTATGCTGCTGCCATATCCAGCTGGCATGTTTGGGTGCACAACAAGCCTGCAGGGAGCCATTACCTTGTCAGCCGGTTCCTGAAGGGTGCCCGGCGGCTGAGACCTGCAAGGTCCCTGGTAGCTCCCTCCTGGGATCTCTCCTTGGTGTTGCGAGTGCTCACAAGTCAGCCCTATGAGCCGCTCTAGATGACCAGCCTTAAATGGCTTTTTTTAAGATGGCATTCCTGCTAGCAATGGCGTCAGCTAGGCGCGTTGATGAGCTCTATGCTCTCTCTATCAGCACAGAGTGTCTGAGGTGGAGGCCGGCTGACTCAGGAGTCACACTGAGGCCCAATCCATCTTTCTTGCCCAAAATCGTTTCGGCATTTCACATTGACCAGCCAATTGAGCTCTTGCTCTTCGCCCCCCACCAGGAGAAGACCTGGGGGACGCACACCTGGTATGTCCTGTGCGTGCGCTGCGATGCTACGTTGAAGCTACCACTTCCATCAGACATACAGGGCAACTCTTCGTTTGCTACAGTAAAACCAAAGGGAAAGCGGTCTCGGCTTAGAGCCTCTCCCTCTGGGTAGTGAAGGCGATAGCCACAGCTTATGAGGCTAGTGCTAAGCCCTTGCCTATGAATATCCAGGGTAGGTCTTCAAGAAGTATGGCTACTTCATGGGCAGCCCTGGAAGGCGTACCGCTTAAAGAGATTTGTGATACGGCAACATGGCTGTCCCCCTGCACATTCTCGAAATTCTATCACGTCAAAGTGGCGCCGGGTTCAACGGTCGGTGCAACCATCCTGCCGGCAACCTTGGCATCCACTTAAAGGTATGACGATCCCTCCTGACACTGTGGGTATTAGTCATCCGTGGTTGATGACCCTTATGGTCGAAAGAACGAAATAGAACTAACGGTTACGACGGTAACCATGTTCTATGAGTTCCGGATGACCATTAGGGGTCATAGTCACTTGGGACCCTTTAAGGGCGAGAAAAGGGTCAGAGGATTTCCGCATTGACGCGCCTCCCTTTATAGGGAGGAATTACATCACTACGTATGGGTCATGTCCATGACAAATGTTGACATAAGAGTCTCGATGCATCGGACACACAACCTCATTCGTGGTTGACGACCCTAATAGTCACCCAGAACTCATAGAACATGGTTACTGTCGTAACCGTTCATTGTTGACTAATGCTTTCCCCCCTCTTGTCTTGATAAAGGAGAGAATTTACTGTGCTGTTGGAGAAATATGGATCTAACAACAGCAGTACAGTCTCTGCAAAGAATTCATCAATCCAGCATGGTATGCGTTCTCAGAATCACAGGTTTATACATGCTATTCATTCAGAAAGTTGCCTAAAGCTATACTAACAGCATCAAATGAACCACACAGTTTACCCTAATTCTGGCTGTGTGAATGGTGATCATTTCCAATAACCTACTGTAATACATATTGTTATTAAGAATGCTTGTATTACAAGTTTTTTTCTTGAATTTTTGCTTGAATGTGTTATCAGTCTTCAAAAATAGCTTATGATAGTACAGCCACCATTATGCTATTCTCAACATCTGCCTTTGCTGGAGTTATCCCTTGTTTCCAGTATCATCCTGTGAATGACTATATTTCACTGTGTGCAAGTGAACTGTTTTTATAGAGCTGCAATTTAATCATTTCACATAGTTTAAATCATTGAATGAATGGTTATGCTTCATGAGTATAATGTGGATGAATTGTTTTCTCTCTTTAAAGCGGGCAGATGCTTAGACAGCACTTCATCTGGGTCCTCATCACGGTCACAGAGCCCACTACTATTGAGCCCTGCTGGATCTCAAAGCATCTACAATGGTACAGGTCCTTTGCTGCGGTCTCTCAGGTAACAGAAATAACATCCACCTATCATCTTTGTAGGCATGAGGCTAGAAGCAATCTGAGATTTGGATTAGCCCAAAATTCATCCTCTGGTCTGTGTGTGCATTCAGAGCCCCCTATGCCATCTTTGCTACTTATTTTACTACCTAATGTGAAATAAATTAGTGATTTTTTTAATCACATTACATATGTAGCTGAGTTTGATAGGCTGGTTATGTAGAGGAATCATTTTCAGAAGATGTGAAATCATTGGTTATTATGCACACTCTCTGTCTGGCACCCTCGAACAGACACACACACACCATTTACAGAGGCCTCCTTGCTTAAAATGGAATATGTTGGATCATAGCTAGGAAATGATGTTAATTTGTTTCGGCTTACTTGCTGGTATTGGATTTAATAAAGATAGTTAAAAAATGTATGTACAAAGCCTCAGAAGACTGAGAATTATGGACCATGATGAATTAGTTTCACCAAGAATGCAAAGAAAACCACTGGGATTTAGGGAAGCAGGCATCAAAGTACAGCTTAAGCTGATGGCGCAAGTAAATATCACTGACTTTAGGAACACAATAAAGCTGCTCTCAACAGCTCACAGCTGCTCAGTTTTTTAAAGCCTCAAACTGCAACTTGAGAAACATAAGTGATGATGAACACTTTCCATCCCTGGTTCATTTTTTGATATGTAAGATCAGATTTCCATTCGCTCTCCATATTTAAGATACAATGACATCTTCCTCATTTGTTGTGAATGGTGTTTCAATTGTCTTTGCTTATTCTTCATTCTATACAATGAATGCATCTGTAAGTGATATGAGAGGAAGAAGTTCTCGCTCATATGAACTGGAAATAGAAGTGGTCATAGATACGATGCTGATGCGCACACATATGTGTTGTGTCAGTCACCCAGGGGAAGGAGTCATCCAGCTGATCTCAGTGGCTCGCTCCTGCAGTCTGGGCATCACTATTGGTGGGGGGTCCAACAGACCTGACGGGCCTGCAGTTTTCATCCAGGAAGTCCTGTCTGGTGGGGACTGCCACAGGGTGAGAGAGATAAAGTGACAGAGCACTGACCTTGGTGCTCCTTAGAAGGCACTTTTATTTCAATTTGCTCACAGCATTGCAAAGAACACAGCTTCAGTGGTGGCTGATTAACTCAGTTCTCCATGCCTTCTCTCAGGGAATATGTATGGCATGAATATCCATTTAATAAAATGATCAAGAAAAAGTGCAGCGTGTCTGAAGATCATTGATAAGGATAGTCAAGCAAAATAAGTGAAAACAGATTCAGCCAGTGACCGTTTGAAAGTGTTAAAACTCACAATCTCTAGAAACTATTTTACATTCCCAATGTTATAGCAACAACGGTTTCTTATTTTGTAACATGACACAAAACATGCTCGATCAAAACGACGACTCCATACTTAACATTGATTAATTAATTAATACAAAATTTTATTTGAGAAAAAAACTTCCACTGTGTTTGAGGTTGTGTTACTTTGTTTCAGTAATACTTAGAGTAATCCTGACTCTTGAAATACAAACTCCTAAGGGTTACCTTACAGAAGACACCAGGATTATGCCTGTAGTTAAAGGGATTCAAGAATATTAACCATTTTCTTTTCGGGCTTGTGTTCAAAAAAGGTGGTGCTAGAGAAGGGGTTAATGTATTGCTTTATATATATATATATATATATATATATATATATATATATATATATATACAGTAGGGGTCAAAAGTCTGAGACAAGTGAAAATGCTTCTATTTTGCATTATTTTCTAATTTAATGCAATTTCTTTCATTAGAAATGGTATTATCAGCAACAATTTGAATGAAAAGTTAATTAGTATTTGGTATGTCCCCCTTTTGCTTTGATGACAGCTTCTACTCGAGCTGGCATGGACTCCACAATTATAGCATGTTTCTGAAGAATGGAGTGGTACTTTTCTTTTGTCAAGGTGTAGTCGATTCGGTGCAGGTGTCCAACTCCAGAGTAGGCAAAACAGCCCCAGACTTGAATATTCCCGCCACCATGTTTCACTGTTGTTTTGATGCACGTGCTATCAATTGCTCTCCAGTTTGTCTCCTTACGTACACCGTTCTGTTACTGCCATAAATCTCAAACTTGGATTCATCAGTAGAAAGGACTTTTTTCCAGTGATCCACTGTGAAATGCTGGTATGTCTTAGCCCATGCCAATCGTTTGGCCTTGTTTCCCCTCCTGAGAAGTGGTTTAGAGACTGCTACTCGTCCTTTGAGACCACTACTAGCTAGTCTTCTTTTGACAGTACTTTTACTGATTGGAGTCTCGTTCTTTATTCAGCACATTCTGTATCTGTGATGCAGTTGATGTTCTCTCTCTCAGTGAATAAAGCTTTATGTATTGGTCTTCTGATGGTGCAAGCCAATTAACTAGCAAGCCATTGTTGAGTAGATCAAATCCACATGAGTGTCATCTGAACACATGCTTCAATGGAAGGGATAAGACTCAAGGAAATTTGATTAGTGACCTGGAAATAGTGCAGAATCTAAAAAACTCTTGATTTCACGTCATAAATTTTCTTTGTTTTTGATTTTTTTCCAAAATCCACAAACTTATTGTTTATTTCTAAGTTTACATTACACTAAGGTATCAAACGAGCCCCCAAACCATTACTCTACGGCCAGATATGGAGTAGATATGGATGAATCACTTTAAGAGTTTCTTCTCCTGACTAATTTTCCTATAGAACTCTATGGGGAAAAAAGCCAGGAGAAGAAACCCTTAAAGTGATCCATCCATATCTACTCCATATCTGGCTGTAGAGTGATGGTTTGGGGCTCGTTTGATACCTTAGACCCTTGATGACTTACAGCATTTCGCCAGTCATGTGTTACGTACTGTACCAGCATAATTTACAGCTGAATCTAGTCTCACCCCCCAATTCCCAGAGAGATTCATTCAGATGCAGAGAGGTTATAGTATCACTTGTAACAGTACCTGAAAATAAGATATTGTGAGTCTTTTGATGTTGATGGGTCACAGACTTCAGGAAGTAACAGCATGCAAAGGATATGCGACCAAATATTAAATATGATACTTTAAAAATACATTAAAGCAAAGGGTTTGAATACTTATGTGTCATGGTTTTTGACATTTTCATCCCTTGCGGTCGTTCCATTGGTAGCCACGCGAGGGCGCTGCCCTTTTAGTGGATGTTTGCTCCGCCCCGTCTTTTTTGCGGAGCTTCCCTCTAAGCGTCCACACCTGTGCGTAGTTACCTCAGAGCTATTTAAGCCACCTTTTCCTTCTTCCGGGGCTTCTGTATTGTTTGGGTACTGTTCTTTGTTTGTTGGGTGTGTTTGCTTGTCCATGTTTCTGAGTCTCTAAGGCATTTGTCTTAGGCACTTTTAGGAGACCATGTTTGCTCCCATTTGGTTTATTGGAGTTTCGCGGGACTTGCCTTTGTGCATTGAGCTTTAGGGTTGAATTCTTTCTTTTTTTCATGCTCGTTTCTGTCACCGCTTCCTGGTCCTTCCTTTTTCTCTTTGCCTAAGACCCTTTGCCTTTTCTGTCTCTCACATCTCTGTTTGTGTCTTATTATATCTTTGTTTCCTTCTCTCTCCTCTCTGTCTGCTTACTTTGTTTTTATGTGTTTGCGTGTATCTGCAAGCCGGTAAAAGTAGCCTAATGGACTCCTGTCCTTTGTTCAACTCGCCTTCTCGTACGTTGCCCCTTACTGAGAGTTAGGGCGTTTATCTGTGTTCATGTGTTGCGTGTTGCACTGGGCCGGTAGATGTTAGGACTCGGAGACTACTTTATTTCCTTCCTGTAACAAGCAGTCTTCTCCTATTAGAGCAAGGGAGTTATTTTCTCTTATCGTTTCCTCCCTTTTATCTGCTCTAATTTCAGTCCCCTTGTTATTTTACCGCCTAGGCAGTCTCTCACTCACGCTTCGTTTTCATCCCAGTTGTAGCTCGTGGTGGTTTCCGAGCTTTCTCTCGCACGCGTGTATGTGCCGTTCGCCCGATTATCCGGGTTTTTTTATGTTCCCCCTTTTTTCCAGTTCCCAGTTTATTTTCCTCCAGTCGAGAGTGGGGACTAGGTTATTTGTGTTAATCATTTTATTTCCCTTAATTACGGGGTCTCTCCGTCTCAGTGGCTCTTTGAGCTTTTAGAATCCCTTCGCTGCGTGTGGCCGTTCGAACCTCACACGTCACGCCCCCTTACACTTATGCACATGAGAGATTTCAGTTTTTGATTTTTAATACATTTGCCAAAATTTCGAAAAACATGTTTTCACTTTGTCATTATGGGTTATTGAGTGTAGGTTGATGGGCAAAATTGGCAATTTTATCCATTTAAAATTAAATCTACAACACAATAAAGTGTGCAAAAAGTGAAGGGGGGTTGAATATTGAATTGAAAATTGAATTGAGTGCAACTGTATATATATACATATATTTATAAATAAATGTAATATACAAACCTCAATTCCAAAAAAGTTGGGACAGTATGTAAAATGCACGTAAAAGCAGAAAGCAGTGATTTGTAAATTATATTTTACATATATTTAATTGAAAGCAGTATTAAGAAAAGATATTTCATGTTTTACCTTATCAACTTTATAGATTTTTGTAAATATATGCTAATTTCGAATGTGATGCCTGCAACACGTTCCAAAAAAGTTGGGACAGGGGCAAAAAAAAACTGGGAAGTTCAAAAAACACCTGTTTGGAACATTCTACAGGTAAACAGGTGATGCTATCATGACTGGGTATAAAAGGATATCAAAAGACTACTATGACCTCTCTGCATTTGAATGGATCTCTATGGGAATTGGGGGGTGGGACTAGATTAAGCTGTACTTTTTTCAATTAAATATATTTAAAAGAGAATTTACAAATCACTGCTTTCTGCTTTTTTGTGCATTTTACATACTGTGCATTTATGAAATTTGGTCTAGCATGGACTGAGTTGTCTTTTTAATTATTTACTGTATATTAAAGACCCCCTGATGCTGGTGTCCTCTGAATGACAGGGAGAGAGGGGGGGTGTACAGACCTGCCAAAGCACTGGGTGTGCTCAGCATCTTTAGATGCACCCAGAGGATAATCTGCAGAACAGAATGAAGAGACAGCACTATGGAGACAGCCTTTTTAAAGGCTGAGACAGAGTGCAGAGGTGAAATCTTTAAGAAGGCTAATTAGCTTGTGGTGTTTAACGCCTTCACCTTCTCAGTACGTCCTTAGTATCTGCTTTTACGCTTAGAGCTCTAGAATGCTTTTCTCAAGGTTTTGTATCTTAGCTGCATACTGGGGCCTCTATTTAGTTCTTTAAAAAATTGTCCTTGATCAGACAAAAGATGTGTTGTTGTTGGAGTGGCTGTCTTAATACTGCCTCATATTGTATACTTCTTAAGATTCTTTTTGACTTGCCACCTTCCAACTTATGAAGTAAACATGGGCAGAAATGTATCCTGTGGTAATCCGCTTAGGGCCGGATTTACTAAGGACACAGCCGCAGCGCAAAACTATAACCTATATTGCGACTCTTTTGCGGTCACAAATACTGCCACATTAATGACCGATTTACTATCACTGGTCCTAATTACGCAATCAAAGAAATGAAACGCCTCCAGTCTGAATTTTTGCAGTAGGAGACACCTATAAATATGCGGTAGGAGACATCTATAACTATGCGTTAATAAATGGTTACAGAGAAACCATGCAGGCACAAGTCGCGATATAACCACAAGAAAAATAAAACTTAAATTTACGAGGTAAACATTGTACCGTATTACAGCATACAACAATAACGGTGAGGAGAAAATTTTGGAATATCACATAGCCTACAAAATTAATTTATGAACAGTAGCCTTTATGAACAGAGGATGTAAAGAAAATATGCCTGGATTTTAGAAAAACTTTCCTACAACATAATGCCGGAAAATGACACAGGTGGTGGTACACTAAAGAAAGACCGATAGAACAAAAGGTGGAAGGTATGCTAAATAAGCAAGTCGTGGGAGTGGGAGGAATAGACACGGGTGAACGGAAGAAGATCACAGAGCGCCAGAAGATAACTGTATTCACAATTCATTATACTGTAAACCCTACAGAACGCATATAGGCTCAACAATTGTTTAAATTCAGAACTTCGTTTTTATACTAACTGCTAGCTGTTGACTTCAATAGACGTCTTGCGTCCTTTCAATAAAACAAATATAATGTCATGTTAGCCTATATCTGAAAGTGAGAAGTGAGTAGTAGAAACATGTGTCAAACATGTTTTAAATCTCGTCTCCTTTCGAGTGCTATGCATTAGAGGATGCATTCGTCCTACAACCCGACACCCTTCTCATGCATCCTGAGCTATAGCAGCGCAGACAACTTACGCCTGCTTTCAGGGGATCTAAAAATTCTCACGCAAAGATGAGTCGTTATTAATGCCTGTTTTTGTAAATCAGACAGAAAACTTAATTGGCCTAATTTACACAATCTCCACCCTGTTTTAGCGCTTTTACTCCAGGTATACATATGCATGAACACGTTTAACTGCATCAAAAGTGACTTACATTACATCCTAATAGCCATTTTTACCCATTGCGGCCGTTTAGTAAATCCGATGTACAGTAGATGTTGTGACTTTTAAGCGACTGCTTTTCCGACGCAAAAGCAGTCGCAATCCTTTAGTAAATCTGGCCCTTTGTGTTTTAAAATGAGACCTGAAATAGGTTTTGATGAATATTTCATTTATATATAAACTTTACATTGGTTAAAGATGAATTGCACATGTAATGTCACATGCTGGGGTTTTTTTTTAATGGCTCTGTTAAAATTGATGGCAGGGCCCTCTGAATGTTGGTGGCTATGTAGAAGCACTGTTTTCCAGTCATTTTCATGAGGTTCTCTAAGATTATGGTCACTTGATATTGGTGCACTGTCTTTTTGTTGCTTTGCTATTGAAATACAGGATGAACGGTGCTGTGATTTATAGTTCTTAAACAGCCCTCCCACACAGCTATGTAAAAAGGCATACACTTCCATCAGGCTTTCGTAGTGAGGCGTGCTATGTTCATGCCATACATTTGTGTTGAATTTTGTGTTTCAGACAGCCATCTTGTTATGGCAGTGTGCAGGATTGGACCCAAACGTAGGACTCAGAAACAACTCCACTCGGGAGATATTTATTAGCGACAAGGAAGTAGGCAGGCAGGAACCGGGCAAACAATAAGGGAAGGCTGGAAACAGGGTTGGGCAAAATAAAGCAGGCAGGTGACAGGTCAGGGCTGGGTGGGGCAGGCGGGAGACAGGCTGGACAGGCTGAATAAAAAAACAGATAGACAGATTAACAAGAACAGCAGGGTCAAAAACAGGTACGGGGAAACTGAGAAAACGATCTGGCGACGGGATGAGTGAGCAGGTGCAAAAAACAGGTGCGGGAACTGATTAACTAAAAGGAGTGAGGAATGTGAGTGAGCTGGTGAAACGATAGGCTGGGGCAAATCAAAGGGAGAACCCAGGAACTGACGGGGATCCACGCCCAGCCTGCAAACGAAAAGACAGAACTTGAGACAAACAGGGTAACCCGAAAAACACGACACGAAACACAAGGAATGGGAGTACAAAGGGAGGTGGACTGGAGGGAAACGGCGGATGTAACACATCTCTTCAGGCGTTATTTGTTTAAGCCCTCTAATGTACTCAGTGTTTCATGCTGCGACCCACAGGATGGTCGGCTGAGACCAGGGGATCAGCTAATCGCCATCAGCAAAGAATCATTAATAGGTGTGACCCACGAAGAAGCCGAGAGCACACTGAACAAAGTCAAATTCAGGTACTTCTGTTATATAGACTACCTGTCAGTTCTCAATTATCAGTTATCACAATTACCTTGGAGCTCTACTGTCAATAAAAGGGAAAAAGTTTTTGTCATTTCTCTGCCCTCACAGGCAGGATGGGACTACGGAGATTGCGTTCATTCCTGGGAAAGGTCCCTTTCCCACCAGTCACTCTTTACACAATGGTGTCCAGAAGGGCGTTGGGAATGGGCTCAGTTCCTGTCGGTTAAAAGTGCACCTCAGATCGCCAGAGGTGAGGATGGAAGCCAGCCTGAAAACGTGAAGGTGTGATCCTCTTCATTCATCAGATGGACGGGGAGGATGAGGATGTAGTGTTAGGCCGGGTACATACTCTACGCAAGGAACATGAATGCCAACGCAGATTCGGGACATACGCCAGCTCTTTGCTTACATACCATACACGTGCTTACCGGCTTTTTGTAGCCCAGCCCGCTAGTTGGCAACCTAGGCTAATCTGGTTGGAGCGAGTAACCTTACCTCAGACACGTTTGCGTTGCATTACAAAATTTGGACTGCACATTTTGCAACACAAGAACGTGAGAAACGCCCCCCTGCGTTGCTCTTTGCAGTGTTCCTTGCATAGAGTATGTAACAGGCCTTATTGCCACTGTCGATATAGTGTTACTGCGACTGTGTTAGAGACTCAAACGTGCAACATCCACTCTGTTCATCACAGACACAGCATGAGGAGCCTGCACCAGTGCCCTCTTCATCTCCTGATATATGTCCTCCAGACATCTTTGTCTCAGGTACTGTACCCATTAGTAAGCTTTCACATCCTCTCATGTACCTTTGATATGATAGACTTTCATGTTAGGTACTTCTGTCTCTCTCCCCACATGTCACCTACCGACTTGTGAACTACATATAATCGTAAGCGAGAAACAGTGCAAGTTACTGATATACAGAGATTGTTTTGTATGGTTTCATACTGTATACATTTTAATGGTTGCTGCCATTGTAATCCACCAATGGGGAAGTACACGATAAGCACTTAGCTTGGAGTAGGTTTATATGCTATATCCTTCTAGAGCTATGTGAGAATGAGGGTAAGTGCCATCCATGCTCTTCAGTATATACCCACTCCTGTGCTATCTTGCTTCCTTGAGCATTTTCAAGGCCTGTGGAATCTGTGGATGAAAGGACTCATTGTCTGAAGTTATCTCAGGCAGTCATGATCAAAGCAGAGAGGAAATTGAATGTGAATCATGTACTATAAATGTCCTCTTTAAACCTATTAAATTAATGTCACGCTCAGCAACCCTGTGTCAACATCCCTCACACCGGGTGTTAAATCAGACAGAAAATGCACTCGCGTGTATAGAAATTCACGATTCGTTGAAATGGCGATAATTTATTAAAAAATAAAAAAGATTCAGGATTAGACTAGTGGTTAAAATTTAATCAAACCCGCAATGGGAAATAATCCATGTGTGCCCCCCAAAGGGCACTGCCGCTAGAAGGTGTTTATAATTCAAATCAAATTTCAGCATGTATAATAGCCTGAAGAAGTGCCTTCATGTCTTCCTAGATAACTGTTATCACAGATTTCTGTTGTTGCTGAGTTGCTGTTTAGGTTACTGATTTTCTGCACCCTAGGTTCTTTTCCTGATTATACCAGGCTCCTTAGCAAGATGGTGGGTTGCCATGGAAACTAACCGCTGAAGGAAAATTTACTTTTTAATGTGTAGCGCTACAACAGAGACATTGAATGAACAAATCTATGCAAAGAAGTGAATATGGTGTCGATTCACCTGGCAGGCACTGTGAAAACTTGAAAGAGATGTGACATCAGAATTGGACTCATGGCCTATTGGTGATTCAAATATCCCATGAATGAATTGATCTGCACAGGGCCAGTGTATGAGATTATTATACCAGTGTTTATGGTTTTGTTGGCTGTTGTATTGGGCCTGGACCCTATTTCCTGGATGTAATTGTACACATACTACAAGGTTACCTGATCTTGACAGAGGCTGACAATAGCCAGCCTTGTTTTTTGGTTTGTAGTTTTGTCTCATTTGCACAATAAGTGAAGTAATGCCAGTGTGATTACCATATTCACTGCAAAAAAATGTCTGTCTTAACAAGTGTTTTAGTCTTGTAATGAGACTTAAAATCTTATTTTTTCCTCTAAAGTGGAAAATATTAGCTTGTTTTAAGTTACTTTTTTGCTTGACAAGTGAAATTATCTTACCCCAATGGCAATCTTGAAATTAGTAAAACTGTCTCACCCCACTGGCAATCTTTTTGTCTTATTTTGCCAAAAAGTAACAGAAATAAGATTCTAAAGTCTAAATATAAGATTAAAATGCTTGTTAAGATTTGGTTTTTGCAGTGTTTTATATCAGATCAAAGAAATGACATTGATATTGTTTCCAAAGCTGGTGTAGAGACAAAACTGCTTGTCACTAGGTGAAAATGGTCAATATTTGACTTGATGTGAGTATAATGCCTTAGTGTGGTGTGTGATTGACTGCATTCCCCTGAGTGGACATTGGGGCTGCTCATTTAACATGATACTGCAGTCAAAAACTGACTTTTCCCGTTGAAAACCAATGTTTTGGGTTAGATTATGATCATACACAACTGTTTATGTCCGAAAATCTCATGTTTAGTCAAAATGGTTTTTCTGAGTTTTTGTGTAGGCTTACCAATACGCTGGTTTCCAGGGATTTGTGATGTCACAAGATCATTAACATGAAAATGGGTGGAGTTAAGGTGATCCTAGGGTGGTCTCGTGGCTGGGCACGTGGTATAAAAGCAGAGACCAACATTTTTATTTTATTTTTTTTCCTTTTTGAGACTGAGACCCTTGTACTGCTAACTAGCTAGTTCAAGTTCAAATGTGAATTGCTTTGTATTACTGCTAACGTTAATATTACAACGTTAATATTACAACATCGACACACCCTTTCACTCCTTGACCGTATGAATATTCATAATATGACTACGTGGCATCATCGTTATATGACCACACCTACTCACGAGTTCCAGTTCAAATTGAAGCGGTAAAAAAGGCCTTAGAAAAGGCTCTGCAGTATCTCTTATGTAAGTTATGTACATATATGTAAGTTATGTTAAAAATATACAATTTCTCTGGTAAACATTTACAGATTTTGCATAAAGAAGATATACATGTTTTTAAAATGTATTTCTGAAAGTTAAGTTAAGAATACCAAGTACTGATTTCATCTCAGTAGAAAAGTGTCTGTGCGTTAGTTCACTTTTTAAGTTTAGCATATTATTAGTGTAGTATAGTGAAAGTTTTCAATTGACCCAGACAGTATGGTAATTTAAGGATAGATTAGATATGTATAGGCACTTCTGATGCCCTGCTGGCTTTAAAATGGCTGGTATCGTGTCGTTTGGGGTTTGTAGTCTAAGTTTGTTTAAATATCTAAAATAGCCTTCATTGCACACACAAACTGTCAGGGCCAATCCAAAACATAAACTGAAACTTAAGTAATATCAAAAAACCAAGAATGTGAATCACTTTAATACTGTGTGTGCATCCCCTCTATAAATTAGAGGTGCAGCATGTAGAAGTCCATACATCCGGTGGATTGAAAATACTCTTTAGTCTGTCCTGAAATCACTGTTATATCTGCACATAAATCTGTTAATCCACATATGTTATTTCCTGGCAGTTCATGCAGAATCCATCAATTTGTTTCCTCTTCTGTCCGTAAAATCTTGTATGCTAAGAGAACTTGTTATTCTTCGTCACTGTAGTGACCTCTTGACCCTGTGATCATGGCTGATCATAATCCCATTACCCAGGAACACCCAGCTGGTTTAATGGTGTAACGCATGCGCACGGCTCATTGGCTGGTACAATTCTGTCGGGATGAACGCTGTTGTGACAGATGTCCAGTCATAACAAGTGGCGTGAAGATAGAGAATGTGAGGACAGACCCAGGATATTTATAGAGCAGTAAATCTGAACTATGTCTCTTGCTTTGGGGAAACAAAGTGTGAAATATCCCTCCTATAAAGTGTTTGCTGTAAATGTGACTCGCTGTTCATGATAACGTGATATCATGACAGATGATATGTGGTGTAGTTTCATTTTGGAATTGGAAACTATTTTTTACATACTTCATCCGTTGTGCATGAATTACGTTTGAGAGCTTAGGTTTTGAGAGGCTTGTACAAGCACCACCTGTTCTTTCTACTCGGAGCGAAACACCCCCTGCTGCGCGGGACTGGTCCCATTAGCACAAGGGCTGGTGGGGATTGTGCCGCACTATAAAGCCCCTCCGTCCTGTAGTGCCTGGCCTGCGCCTCTGCATCTTTCATTTGTTTTGGAACGGGATAATTCCCACAAGGAACGCATCCCTAGAGCTGGGAACAACAGTCAGCTCATATCCCATGCAGTAGGGGTACGCTCTGCTTTAAGCTCAGGATCAATGCGCAGGCAGTATTAGTGCGTTTGAATCAGACTGTGCTCAGAGCAGGGACTTGCTGCCCATACAGGATGATAAGCTCTCATTGTTTACAGCAAGGCACATTGGCTCTTCTAGTTCTCCGACAGACTGTTTTGCATACAATGTTGCAAGAGAAAAATTTCTGTCGTGAATCCATTGTCTGCAGTTTATGTGGCCATAATGTAGAGCGGGTTCATTGTGTACTACAGCCCAAGAATATGCCAGTTGCAGATAGAAAATGCACTGATTACAGACCAAAACTCAGTTCAGTTTGACCTTAATTTCTGTATCAGGCCACTGAAAATTGAAATTGAGATTTCAAAAGCATTTTACATTTCTAGGAAATAAGCCCCCATTGAATGAGATTTAGCGATATGTGTGTGTTTCCAGGATCCAGCACTCCACAGCGAACAGCTGGAACAGCCAAACCTAAGATCTCCCTGGATCCTCACATCCGGCTCAGATCAGACAAATTAGACTTGGTGAGTGAACCCAATTCAACAGTTGATTCTACAGCCAGAACTAAAATTATATTTATATATATCTATATAAATATATATAGACATTTGCCATATAGAGCTTCAAACCAGTTAAAGCCATTTGTTTATCAAGAAAGTTTGTATCATATTTTGCATCAGTCTGTCTGTCTTTATTGTAATTCTGTTGTTTAGCAGTGAATTAATCCTATCCTTCTAATCCTGCGATTGACCCTAATCTACCAGGCCGTTAATAGGATAATGTTTTACTAGAGAGCACATTAATGTGGAATAGAGACAAAATACCGTATATTTAGTGCATGGGAAACCTATTGTCATTAAAGGAAAACATTGTGTATATGGTATGTAAAGCATTCAAAACATATACGTATAAATATATAGGAAGAACATTTACGACAACTATGTCATTAATTCTTCGTTAAGAAAGTCAGTATCTTGTTTCTGTTCTTGGGTGGACAAACTGCTGTGAAAGGTCTGAACTTGTTTCCATGGATTTAGGAGAGCCGTTAACACTGGTGTTGTACTGCCCCCTTGTGGGCATGTAAGAAAATGTGACTGTTGTAAAACCAAAACGGACCCACGTGGTGATTGATGGAAAGATAACGATTACGATGATAATAATTGCTGTTATTGATATAGTATCACGCTCATAGGCTCTTAGGTACCTGGGGTTAGACGTTACAGAAGAAAAGAAGAGGATCTTGAGACAGAGTATCGCAACAGACAGTCAAGGAACAGTAGCCTATGGAGGTGAGTTTAGGAGACTGCAATGAGCAGATCAGAATTTCAGAACAATGTCTCTCCTGGTGCACTTAAAGAGTCGCTATGCTTAGTTGTACTGTGTCCTAAGCAGTGTCTCAGCAGGAGGGCTATGCTCCCTAATCTGGCAGCCGTGTGTGGATTAGAGTACACTACAGCTGTGCTTCAGTTTGTAGATGGGGCGGGGGGGGTCATGCTCTATGTTCAAACAGGACAAACAGGAAGAATATTATCCTTGTCTAGAGACATTCTTTCACTGAATGATATCTTTCAAGCGTGTCCTATGATAACATTGTATCTGTCTCTGGGATAGACTTTGTGGAGGCCACACAAGATATTCTACAAGACAAGCTGGATGAGGCAGGTATTTCCGAGGGGACTTTCATGTTCTCTTATCATGAAGCAGCCAGCCTGATGGACACCTCGGCTTTCCACTCTCCGGTAATTTCACTTAATACTTTTTTGCTTCTCTCACGAGATAACACACTTGACTTCATTCTGGGTAGCTTGCTATAAATCAGGTAAGAGTCCTTAAGGCACCCTCGGTCTGAGCTTACTTAGTAAAGGGAATTATTCAGTGTTTTAGGAGAGATTTTCTGTTGCACAGGGAAACTATCAAAGCTGTGTTTTAAGGGCTTAAACTCCTGTTTTTCAGCTTGTCCTGTTTTCTGTGCCTACTTAACTTGGAAACATTTTTTTTCCATATATAATTTTGCAGTCCAACGAATAGAGACTAATAATCATTAAAATGCCGAACTTCTCTTGATTCAAATACCTGGCAGATAGCTGAACAAAAGTACGTTTGTACATGTGATGTTCATGTTCTTTTTCATTGCAGACTTATGATTCAGAGAACTGCTACAGCACCGAGGAGCTAGAGCAGTTTCAATCCGAGGTGGCCCAGCTTCAGCTTCAAATGAAGCAGTTAAAGGTGAAAAGCACAATATGGGTCTCATGCATTGTCCCGGGACAGGATTTTTGCCATGTTTTGTGTAAAAAAAAAAAAATTTAATTAATGACCATTTATGAAGCATGATCGATTTCTCTAATGTTACTCATTTATATAAAAATGTTTTTTCTTCTGTAAGTCATATAGATGTACAGTGGTGTTAAAAAAATAGCAGTACAACATCAGTAACCTGATGAACCACTGTTATTAGTAGTAGTGATATTTCTGCATGGCAAATAATTTACTTGTAGATGTAGTAGTGTAATAGAAAAACAACAGACCCAACTGTCATGACATGCACGCTGCTTGTTCTGAGTAAATGACTCATTCATTGAAAGGGGCGTGTTCAAAATAATAGCAGTGTGGAGTTTAATTAGAGAATTCATTCATTCTGTGAAAAAAAACAGGTCAAACAGGTATTCCACAGGTAAACAGGTGATGCCATCATGATTCTGTATAAAAGGATATCAAAAGACTCCTGATATCTTATTTCCAGGTACTCTTAGAAGCAATACTATAACCTCTCTGCATTTGAATGGATCGC